>JAEIFJ010002771.1:0-561206 GCA_018903435.1 Leucophenga varia
TTTCTGCCGCGCCCCTCCGGTTTGGTTCACGTCTTGCTCATAAACTTTTTTCTTGTCGGAGCCTCTGTATTCATCAGACACAGGTAACCAGCCCAGTTCAGCATTTTGTATTTGATGTTTCTGACTATGTCGAAGTCATTATATAGATCGTACAGCTCATCGTTCGTGTGAATATGGATGTTGTTTCCTACTCTAACTGGACCACCTTTTTTTTTTTTTTTGCTTCCTTCATTAAAATAGTTTACCTACATTCAGGCAGCTGCAATAACATTGCTAACATACCTTAAGGCTAAGAGACAATGCGAACGATTCGTGTCAAACTATTTGATTTGATGCCAATTTTCGCCGTGCTGCCACCATTTTTTTTTTTTTTTTTGTTCCATGCCAATTTTATTTGTCAATGCTACACGCACGTGCCAAAATACTATCTGTGAATAATTGATTTTTTCGACACGTCATTTTCACTTATTCTTCATCTTCATCTACGTCTCTGTCTCTTGCACTATGTACGTGTATAAATTTTATAGCCGAAACGGCGTATACGTAATAAAAATAAAATTAATAATGCGTATACGCAACGTTAAAGCTTGAATAAATAAATTTTGTTGAGCAAAAATTGCGCAACTTTTAACATTGCAAAAGAGAGAAAATAAAATAAATAAATACAAACAATTTAAAATAATTTAAGCAGCATCGAGTACCCTAGAAGTGCTTCAGGTGTTTGTTGTCGTTGCACGCGCTTGCAACGACATGGGGCAAGCAACACTCACTTGAGGCGTGTTGACAGTTGGCTGGCTGACTGGCTACCTGTAGACGCTAGAGTGTTACTCGAAACACACACACACACACACACACACACAAACCGATGCATACATATATAAATATTTTTTTATTTTTTATATATTTTTATACTCAATATGAAAACAGAAACGCACAGCAACTCGTGCAACACTGCAAGTGACACACTGACGCCATCCTCATCATCATCATCATCATTGGTATACAGCAAAGATCGAGGTCAACGTAGCCAACTAATGGCGGCAACCTCCTGTACGGTCGTTTTCGACCCTGTCACCTGCTGCTCACCTTGCCTGCTTTATTCATTCCCAACGGTACGGTATGGAGCCAAAGCCATGCAAGCTTAACGTGCAGCTATAAAATTATATTGTTTGGCTTTAGTTTTCGTGCCAGCATAAAATGGAATAGAATATTTCAGCCAACTAAAGACGCACGGTGCGGTGAGGGAGTGCAATGGTTGTACTCTTAGGTGCTGCGCTATTTTCAAGATACTTTTTCGTATTTACTTTTTAGTTAACTTATACGGTGCGGTACTGTAGCATGACACACATAGTGAAAGTGGCTAGTGAAAGTGTTTTCTGAAACATTTTCGCTGCGTTGCATTAATTCGTTTCGTGCGTTCATCGTCTTTTGGTTTGTTACTATTTTTTTTTTTTATATTTTTTTTTTTGAGATACATTCCATTCAGATACTATGCTAACTAGTTGTTGTTGTAGTTGCAAATGCAATGTTTGTCCTTGCGTTTAATTGTGGTTTTTGTTGTTGTTGTTTCTGCGGCTTTTACATATAATTTTTGTTTTGTTTTTTGTGTTTTCAGTTATTGTTGTTATTTGAATATAACTACACAATTTCTAGTACAAGATTTTTTTATTTTTGTATCGTTCTTTGAATTTTAGCTCACGCCAGGCTGCGTGTTGAACTACAAAATTTTTGTTCTAGATATTTTAACAAAAAAAACAAACAAAATTTTATTTTTGAATATTCAATTAAAATGGTTAAAAGTGCAAAATAAAAAAAAATTATGCTTTAAGGAGTAAAACATTTATGCTAAAAAAATTGGAAATAATTCAATTTTTTATTTAAATTTTAAGTTAAACTTTTTATAAAAATCAAATCAAAAAACATAAATTTTTAAATTAAGTTTAACTAAAAATTAAAAAATAAAACAATTAGGGTCAATTAAAAGTCGATACTGCGGGTAACACATTGAAATAATCAAGGTTCTTTTGATTTAAAAGTGCAAACATATGCTACGTTCTAGATCTAAGAATAGAACGTAAACTATTATCCATACCCTAAAGTGGCGTCGCGGACGTGGCCCCCATAATTTCGGTCATAAATTCATCGAATATTTTCGAAACAATTTAACCGATTTCAATAAAATTTAATTGAAAATGACACCCATAGAATTGATACAGAAATTCATTGTATTTACAAGAAATGAAATTCAGCGACGGGCGTAGCCCCACAACCGAACCATATTGCATATAATTTAACAAGATAAATGAAATTCCATGTATAAAAATGGGCGTGGCACCACTAAAAGAAATCAAAAAAATTGATTTATTTTTGCTGTGATGCTATCATGTTTAGATCGGGCAAAATGGGCGAGGTGGGCGTGGCACCAAATAAATGAACCAAAAAAAAATTTTTAAATATTTTTGCAAATGATGATGAGCTAAACAAATGATATTTGGCATATGTAAAGATCAGAGCAAAGCCGGGTAGTACAGTTTGTTTTCATATAAAAACTTGAAAATAGGAAGAGGATTTGTATGGGGGCTATATGCTATAGTGATTCGATCTTATCTAAATGGGTTGACATAAGCTATGTCAAAAAATGGGCCTGACACTTTAGTTCTAAAAAGCCTAGGGCCGAGAAAATCTCTTTTATATAAGGTCAATATAGAACTTTAAAACTGAGCGAATGATACTTATAAGACATGGACAGACAAGATTGACACGACTTTCACCGAATTTTTATGCTTAAAAGACAGCTCCTTTAATATTTCAAACAATCAAGAAAAACCGCTGAAGTCGAGTAAACTCGACTGCCCAAGATACAGCTTAGTCTTAGCTTAATTGCCATACTTTATTTTTTTGTTGGACCTACCCATGTTAAGTTATTTTTTTGATACTATCATAGGCATGATTTATACTAAATTTGAAGTTTCAGAATAAGAAACAAGAAGTTATTGTTCCAAAATAGTTTTGGGATGGGGGGCTAACCAAAGGGCTGAGAAATGTTTGTAAAGTACCTCTTGCTTGGTTGTCTTCAAAGGTGGGCCTTTATGTCTTATGCTCCGAGATAATTGTTTTCCATACGGCGGACAGTATGGCAGAGTACAGAAAGCAGACTTTTATGATGGTCAAGGAATATATATACTTCATAGGGTCTTTCTGTTGTGGATTAAAAAAATTTTTTATATTCTCGTTATACGTCATCGATGTTTCATAACAATATTAAATATTTGATAAAACATTTCTGCGGATCCTTAGAGAAAAGATATGGAATACAGTGGAATAAATCAATTATCTACGAGGCAAATGCTTATGTTGCCTATTGTAGCCAAATTATTTGATCTGGATTGTACTAAATCTTAAAAAATTCTGTTATTAAATAAGTTGCTCCAAAATGAGATTATGAAGTGAAGTGTGCAAGGTTTTCTTTTTAATTAAGTTTCTTTGGTAAATGTTTATTATTTCTTTTCTTCTTTTTTTCAATTATTCTCTTCATAAGCAAAACGAACCAATTAAATTATGTTCTCGAAAAAAAACGACAGACACACAGGCAGGCTACCCCCCCATTTGCAATACTCAAAAGAACTAGAAAAGGACTAGAAAAAGTGTCAAGGCTTACAAAAAAAAAAAAAAAACCAAAATAGAAAAATCCACAGCATTGACGACGAAGTTTATGCATTGAATAGCCAAGCGGCCACTTTTAAACGCTCACTCCAAATGCACTTCAGCTTTGTTGACCACCCTTTTGGCGTTTGTTTGCTTTTTGATTATTACATGACCGCATTGAAATTTCCTTTAAAAAAAAAAAAAAAAACAAATTTACCTAATTCTCTTAATGAACTTCAAAGGCAAAACTCAATTTCAATAACAGCCATCCAAGCCGCTCAACATATGCTGCAGTGAAATACAAGCAAACGAAGCTATGAAAGCACATTTGACGTTTTCTTTCATAGAATTGAATTTATGCATTGCCAGAGTCTGATTGAAATACAATTTAAAAAAAAATCCTTTGGTCATAGAGAAATTACTTATAAAGAAAGGCCGGAATGAATGTTAGCCACGGCAAAGAGCCATCAAATTGCAGATTTTAATGCGCTTAAATCTTTTATGCTTACCTTCTGCTTCCATTTTTACGCAAATGTCAAGGAAACACTGCCAGGCGGCATATCCTATAAACGAATATGGCAGTCTTTTTTAACATTTTTTTTACTTTATAAATTGAAAATCTTTTATATATATTTGCTCAGCAGTTATAATATTTTTTAAACATTTTTTTTTTTATTTTTAGACCGATGTATTTGATCCTGACAACCATTTGGTCGCTTTTAAGCTGTTGATTTTTTGTTGATTTTTTGTTTCTGCTATGCTAGTGTGTATCTCTGTTTTTGAAACTGTCAATTACAAGAGTCCACAGCAAAATGTTTTTACATTGATTTATTTTTTTTTTTTATGTTTGAAATTAAAAACTTACGCAACATTGACTTTTGTTGAATTGGAAAAAAAAAATGAAAAAATTCTACACTTGCTCTTTGATTCTTCTCAAATTATTTTCATATGTTACGCATTTAATTTTCATTTTTGTTTTTTATATTTTAAGCTTCAAATAATTGAAAGGAAATTGTGGTAAATTGAATAGAGAAATTTTTTGTTTTCAAAAATTGCTTTGATGTTTTTCGATTTATGTTTTCCATATATATATATTTTTTTTTATTTTTATTTTTTTTTTTTTGTTTGTTTTTAAGATTTCAATTTTAGTAATAGTAAAAAACAAGTGAAGAAATGTAAGAAGTACGAAGGAGCAATGGTCCAATCCAATACGAATTAGAATACTATTTTGAGTCATGTATAAAGAGGTTGTAAATATTTTAATAATATCATAAAATAATTAATTCGCACAAGGTTACTACAGAAGAAACTGATCTTTAGATGTCTCTGAGTAATGCGTGAGTCACTAAGGTGTCTTGATAATTAAAAATTTAAATATAATAAATTAAAATAAAGATTCGAAGAGACCGTAAACAATTTTAGAAAAAATTGTCAATAGTAAACTTAGATCTGCTGCACAACCTTTTAAAATATTTCTACAATGTTTTTTTCCTTAAATTCATTTTATCTTTATTCTTTTTTCTTTAGACTTTTCTATTCCTTTTTCACATTCTGTACCTACTCCTTTTATTCTTAGAGGCTGACTCTTAAAGCACTAACTTTTCCAAAGCTAACTTTTCTCCTGGTTCAGATAATAAACCCTCTTGTGTGACTCACTGTTACATCTTTTCCAATTATCTTTTAACGAAGGTAAGGCACCAATTATTTCATAGGAAAGCCAAGAACTCTGATATAACCAATTACAGAGGAATTGCCAAGCTTTGTGCAATTCCCAAAATTATTTGAAACAAGGAAAACAGTAACTTCAGTGGAACCAAAGCTCAAATACCCGCCACATCTGGGTTTAGTTTGTTTTTGAAAGTGGCTTTCGTTAAATATGGAGTAGTGATGGCTTGGAATCAATAGTCCGATACAACCAAAGTTTAGACACAATAATTGGGTCAAATTTTAAGCTAAAGGCAGACATTTATAAATAATTAATATTTTCACAAAAAACTTTCGTATGGGGACTATACCTAAAATTGGAGTGGCACCTTTGTTGGTCATTAGACGATATTAAAAGTGTTTTCATTCAGAGGTCCGATTATTTATGCTCTATTTTTATGCTTTAATTCGATCCTGTTGAAGTCAAATCAGGAGTCAATTTATTACATCACTTCAGGTTCTTTAATGGTTCTGCTTTGTTCGTCTTTTGCTATTTTGTGCTTCAACACTCATTTACCCAGACAAAGCCACCGATTATTTCTTAAATTTAAGTATTTCAAAAAAGTACAAATCAAAAAAATGTATAAATGGTATTTCTTCAGGTCAGATCCAAAAGTTCATTTTTTTTCGGACAGACGGACATGTAGCTCTAACTCAAGAACTGCTCTACATTTTTGATATCTTGGTTCATATACGTATTTACCCGAAAATTTTCCATAAGAAATGATGAAAATAATGCCACAGGTCTTCTATTTTAAAGGATTTTTGTTTAAATTTATATTAATAAATAAGATAAGCAGCATCATTATTTTTAATATTGTTGCTTGATTGCTAGAATTGAAGTAAATAATTTGGACCAAGCTGAATTAATTCCATTAGTAAGGTATCAAAATAATAGAAGCTATTTTATTATTATTTTTATTATTATTTTTTTAAACTTCGTCTACTCTCTTGATTTCCATTGTGACACTTCATTTATTCAGATTTCATATTGAAATAATATCAACAACAAATGTAAAAACCCTTTTTTTTATTTAGCATTTTGAAAAACTATTTGAATATATCGCAAATACAACAACATCATAAAAAATATATATCACAAAACACACATTGACAATAACGAAAAATCGACACAAGAGAATAGTTTTTTATTTTCTTATTCTTTTGCTAAAAAAATAAAAAATACAAATTTTCAAAAAGGTTGAGTTGCAGAAAATACTCCAAGGACAAAGACTACAATAAAACTCTTTTCAAAATGAAACGCAGCTTTGCGCATTAGATATTGACATCAAATACTTTTAGTATACTACGAGTATATAGTATATAGTGAGCTATGACAGCGCAGGACTTTTATATGTTATATTCGAATAGACAGAGGATACTCGTACAAGCGCACACATGTTTGCTTGATAATGACATGAAAATTGAAAAGCATGTAAGTCAAGCACCTAAAAAAAAAAAATGGAAAACAAAAAAAATTATATTCCCATTTGGACAAAACTCAACACGAAATTACAGTAAATAAAAAAAGGACGCGTCGTTGAACAGTTGGTGTAAATTATACGGGCTTCTATGAGCAGAACGGAACAGAGAGCACGAGCAGAAGACACAAAAAGAAACAAAAGGCGTTAAAGAATGAAACGGAATCGAATCGGATCAACGAGCGTAAAGTGACCAAATGTGCTTAACACAAGTCGACACTTCATATATCCTTTTGGTCATCAGTCGCAGTCGTCCTCGTCGTCATCTTCTTTAGCCATTTACTCGTTAGCGTTAGCTGTGCTTCTCTGCTTCTACAAACTCAACGTGCTCTACTTTGCTTCAGTGCGTTCGACATTCGTCTTTTTGCATTATTTTTTTTGTTATTTTTAGTTTTTGTTTTTCTCTTTTTTCTTCTGTGATACACTATAATAGCTTTTGTATACATTTGTCCTTCACTTCAGTTAGCAATGAAGGTAGGCAGGCAGGCTGGCAGGCAGTGCAAGGTGGTAAAGGCGTCAAACTTAAGAATTATTCCTCAATGAGTTTTAACATAAATAAAAATGTTCATATTTTGATCACGTGCTTGGCGCCATTTGCTACAACGCGATATATACGAGTTTCTTGCAACATGCGAAGAAGAATGTTTTTGAGGTCGAGACAGTCTTACTAAAATTATTACGAAAAAAAAAAAAAATTAAATATATACAATAACAGCCGAATTCAACATTCGCCCCGAACAGTTTGAGCTACAAAAATAAAAAAATATTGTTTAAAATATCGCACAGCTGTTTCCTCATATTGACCTTTCAATATGATTTTTTTGCAAAGTAGAAAAAAAGTTTCATTCAGGGAAAGAGCTGCGAATGTTAAACGTTCTAAGAATAACAAAGTTTTAAGTGTCAGAAGCATATTTTTTTCCGTATTGATATTCAAGCTTAAACAGTTTCTTTTGAGGCTTATAGAAAAAATAATCATAAGAAATCAGTTTCGTTATTATTTGAAATATCGGCTAAATGCATATGGGTGAATTAAGAGTATTGCGCCATGAACGACAAATAGTTCCTGAAAGTAACAAACAGAAGCCAGTGCACCTGATTATAGATTAGCACATATACCCTTTGCAATTTAGACCTTTAGTCCATTTTTTCCCAGTACAATCCCAAACAAGTAGTGCTAGATAACACCAGATTTCATATATAGACACATGCTGCTCGAAGCTGTTGAGCGCAGTTGAGGAAAGAGTATTGGACAGCTCACTTAGCGAGTTAAACTGCCAGGGGACTTCATAGCTATGGGCCAGCGGCAAGGAAAGGTTGCTATTAGTCTAGATAAATCTTTCCGCGAGTTTTGTAGCAACTTGTTTGAACGCTTTTCGTCTAACCTAGCCAAAATCGATCTAGCTTTCCATTTGTTCATGTCCAGCATGGCGAAGTGGTTTTTAATTTTCCAGATTTTTGCCCTCTTTGGGACCTTCTCCTGGACCGGCAGGTAATCACTAGCTGATCTCCCCTGGCTAAAGATTCAACGTGCACTTTACCAGAGAAATAGCTGTACCCCGGAACCCATGAGAGAATAATGGAATTGTTGTGATCTGATTTATTTAACCGGTTTTTCCGTTGCTTTACCAACATTGATTTGATGACATGATTGCGAAGAGCCTGTATCGCAGCTTGGTTGTCTGAGAAGATGACATCCATCTGTTGCGAACATTCTGTTCTACAAGCAGCTCGCAAGCTGCAAGAATAGTCTGAACCTTTGGTTTAAAAACACTGCAAAAACCGGGGAGCCGAAATGATTTTTCGACGCCCAGTCTACTCCAGAACCTATGCCGCAGTCCATTTTTGAACCGTCAGTGTAGATTAACAGACCAGAATTGCATCCCTGCAGTTCAGTCTTCTACAGCTGTTTTGTGGGCAAGTATATACTAAAAGATTTACTAAAAACTGGAGTTATGGACAAAAAGTCTGTCAAACCGGCCAACTCCACCGGAAGTTTTGACAAGCGCTGTGACTATAATTTGTTGGTGACCAAAGTCCTGATTCTTTTCACTTTAAATTTTCTACTAAATCTTTGCGCACTGTGAGTATCAACATAAACTTCCATCTCAACCGACGACGAGTTTTTTTTTTCTATGGACATAAATGTTTTTGCCTATTTCAACATAATTAATGTGTAGCGACAATTACTCCATTTTCAAATTCAATTTTAAAATTAACATTTTAAAATAATTTTTGAAAAATTCTTAAATAAATTTTTTTATTAAAAGCATTAAATCTTTGCAGCACAAATTCTGCTTTAATTCTGTTATTTTATGTTAAAATATTTTTTTGCTTTCATTTGCCTCAATTTTTAACTGAGCCCGTGTATAACCTGAGGGCCGGATTGGAGCATAACTTTTCAAAAGATTACAGCGGTGTTGGCAATGTTGAACAAAAAAAAAAAAAAAAAAAACAAAAAAGTCAGAAACTTGTTATATTTTCATTTCTCATTTGTGAACGAAAATCGATTTTTGAATTGTGCGTTTAACTTGGCATGCCAATTTTGCACTTGCAGAACTTGAAACGCAGCAGCTGCTTTAGTCTTCTTGTTCTTTGCTGTTAATAGCATTCAAACTGAATGCAGCTTTTGGAAGTGCGCAAACAAGAAAAACTTAACTACACACATACGAGTTGAGTGTTCTAAGGAGTTGCCTGCCTCGCCGCCGTTTGACTTGCAGCATATGCGACTGTGTATCTGTTTCAAGGCGTTGTCTGCCTGCCGCATTTAACTCATCTCATCTTATGCTGCAAATGCTTCATCGTCGTCGTCTTCGATGCTCTTCAATGTGTTGCATACACAATCCTTAGCCTGCGGCGCTCTGTTAATTCTTTTTTTTTAGTTTGAAGCTTTTTTTTTTTTTTGCAATCTCGTTGTGCTTGCCTTTATTATTTGCAATTTCGTTCTCTCTGATCCAAGCGTTTCATTTCATTCATTTACTGACATATTGATAATTATTAGTTTAGATGCTGCAGGCTGCATTTTTGTTAAATTAAAAAATTCCACAAAAATAAAATGTGTCCAAGGGTTCCAAAAAAAAAAATTTGATGAAGAATTAGTATTAATTTTTTTTTTCATTTTTGTATTGCACAAATTTTTGTTTATGCAAAATAACACATTTTTAGAAGTTTGAGTAATTGTTCGTCGCTTTAACTTAAAATGATTCTTAGAGAATTCCAGCAGAAACCTCAAAATTAACTCTTGGCGTAACGCTTCAATGCGCAGCAAAGCTTCAGTTTATTTTTTTGTTGTTGTTTTTTTTTTTTTTTTTGGAATTTGACAGGAAATTGAATTCAATGTATCACATTTCGTTTTTTACTTGTAGTCACTTGAAGGGGTATCTATACTTCGACATGGGTAGTCTGAGAACTCAGTGATTATAGACAAGACCCTTTTATTAAGTTAAAGAAGGGGGTTTAAAAAAAAAAAATGAAAGATGAAAGTGATAGACAGACTGAAAAACTAAGACAGACAGGCAGATGAACATGCGGAGAGACAGAAGCATGGATAGTATTAGATCTATGCATCTTGTAGAACTTATCAGAAATATACCATATATTATTTACTTATGGGGTCTATGATCTTCCGAATGGATTCGATATATGACTGAGTTAATTAATTATTAAACCCGTTAAGTGTAATATTATTGATCGACATTAAAAGTCGAATCGATTTAGCTATATTCAGTCCGTCTATTCGTCATTATATCTGTCTGTCCGTCCATCTATCATGTGATCAGGCATCAAAGTTAACTGATCTTGGAGTTTTCAAGATGTTATAGAAATCATGGGTGAAACTCAGATTTTCTAAGTGATTAGCTAAGCCCCGCACAAAGACTTGTTTGATCCTGAATTTGTTCGTATTTTGTCAAAACAGGAAATACGCTTATCCGATTACTTGTAAACGGAGTGAGGGCTACCTATGGTTTCTGATCAGATTTTTTTTTACCAAGATACTAGGAGGTCGCTATATTGCATCCGCCATTTTGAAATTGAAAATTCTGGATTGGAGTTTGGATCTAGTGACTCCAAAAACCCCAGAGTAATAAATTTCAATCAAATTTAAATACTTTTAAAAATGTATGTTTTTGTGACCCTCCCCAACACCCTCAGATGGTGTTTCAACCCATTAATTTGGACCTTTAGCTTTACTTGTTTGTTACATACTTTAAAGTATTAAATTTTCATACAAAAAATTCAAAAAAAATATGGTAAATTTGTATGGGGGCTTTACCTAAAATTATTTCAGTCCTACCCATATTGGTATATTTTATTAGGATTATGAAAGGCATTATTTGAACAAAATTTTGAGTTCATAGATTTAAAAAAAGAAATAAGTTTTATGCAAAAACATATAATTTTAAAGTAGATAAGTATGAGACGGTAGCCCTTACAATGGGGCTAGAGAAACCCCGTAACTTATCACTTGAGTCTAAGTTTAGGTCAAATTCATTTTTAATCCATTCGACACAAACTTATCGTATAACCCTCTAATGCAGTTTTACTGTCTTGCAGACCTTTTGTTTTAAACTATTTTTTTTTTGTTCTTTCTGCTCAGTTTTTGGTTTTTGTTTAATAGTTTCATTTGGACAAGTTTTGCGTTGCTACGTTTTTGCAACTTTGTGGCTTCATTTTGTTGCATTGAATTCGTCTTGTCTTTCTCCGCTAAATGTAAGAGTATCTGTGTTTTTTTTTTCTCACCGTGTCTCCTTCCTCGATTCATACCAAATAAACCGGAGATGACTTTGTGGTTTCTCGCTTCGCGTTGCCAATACAATAATAAAGACACTTTAACTGCGCTGATGACCAGAACAGCAAAGCCCAAACTTAACATTTCTGCACATTGAGAGTCAATGTAACGTTGAGGAGCCTTACATCCTGTCGTCGTCCTCGCATAGAATAGCGGAAAGTGTTGCAGCTAGCAAGTTAGTCAATGCAGGAACAGAACAGTAAAAGCAACAACGGAGCAGCACATACAGAAAATGAACATTTTTAATGAGTTTTGAGTTGTTTTTTGTTACTTCTTCTTCTTGCAACACAGCGCGTTTTTGTTTAACTTCGAAGCGCGTAAAACGCTTCTGGCTTTTTCTGCATTAATGAAGCAGGAGCAAGAGAACAAGCCGCTAGAGGAAGCTAGCTGGTTGACTGTTTGATTCGATTTTCTTCTGATGTGAGGATCTGAGTTTTCTTATTTTGCATTTGTTGTTTTTGTTTTTGTTTTTGGTTATTGTTGCATGTTGTATTTCTTAGCGTTTATTTGCGGTTGCATTGCCGCCAGCAAAAAAGCCACTTAATGAGATTTTTTAATTAAATTTTTTTTTGCTTTTGCTTTTCTGTAAATGTGGATGAAAGCGAGTTTCTTCGAGTTTTTTTTCACACTAATTGCCCTGAAGGTATTGAAATTTTTTTAAATCTTTTCTTTTTTAATTTTTTTGTTATTGTATCAATCTATGGTTTATATGTATATAAAATTCGAAAGGATAAAACAAAAGTTCAGTTGTAGAAATTTTCACACAATTTGTTTCTTTTTTTTTTTAACTGCAACCTTCATATGACTTTGAGCTATAAAAAAACGGAAATAAACAAAGAACACTGCCATTCGTAGCTGCTACAGAGTAAATGTTAAAATTTTAAGCATACTTGTTGACGACAGAGGACACGAGTACAATACACCCACTTAAATTTCATCAAAAATAAATTGATGTAAATCAAAAAAAAAAAAAAAAAAAACAAAGGCATCAGATGTAAGCTGTGAGATTATACAAACTAAATAAACATTTCAATTTTTTTTATTTGTTTTTAAGATTTTATCTGTGCTGCGGTTTTGGACAGGTAAACATTTTTCAAAAGCTGCTTTTTGAGTTTGAATTGTATAAATAAATCATTTAAGCGAATTATATTTGCCATTTAGATGCTTTCTATTTTATTTTTGATTGTTTTCGAAATGGCATTGAGAAGAAGAGATCTTTAAAAGTTTAATACATGATAGATAAGATAATGGAAATATGTGAGATTACAAATTATCAGGGGTGTCAGGATTTGAGTAAAATATTATTGGTCTGAGTTGGCAGTTCAGCATATAACACGTGCTAGAGGTGGTAAACTGATAATAAATTTAACAATCGATAGTCGAGAATAGCTTATTTGTGATATCGGTAAACTATAATAAATCGATAACTATGGAATAATAAATCTTTTGTTAAAATTGCATATAAGCACTTAAAAATTTTTCAAATAATATTATTTATGTGTACATTTTGGCAAAAATTGAATAAGTATATCTATCATCTATCATCGATTAAATACCCGCACTAGAATGTCTATATATGTTACATTAGGGTGGCTCATTATAACAATTTTTTTTTTTTTGGGAAACGGCTATCCGGGAAGAGTAGACCACACTTGCTGAAAATACACCTGTCAAATACGTTTCGAATCGGCCAATATCTTCTGTTCGTTCTTTAGCGGTGAATTTTGAAGTTTCCGTTAAAATTACTAGACCTCAAACTTGAGTAGATTATTAATATATTCTAAGGGTCTCTTGTCAAAGAAAAGTCTTCATAAAGAAACCAAATCGAGATCGAGAATATATGTGTGGTCCGCTTTTTCGGGTAGCCGTCTTTGATCAAAGAAAACTTTGTTAAAAAGACCCACCCTAATATCTTTATATGCAAGTGTGCATGTACAAGAATGCCCCAGAGTTGTCATGCCAAATGAGTTATTGGGAGGAGAAATTATATTAAATTCGTTTAATTTGAAAAGCACAATCACAAAATAGTGATCAGCTTAATTTTTGTTTTATATTAATTAAACTTTTGATGGTTGAGTAATGAAAAGAATAAATAAAATATTATAATGAATTACTTACAAAATTATTTAAGTGTGATGACAACCTCTTTAGAGATATTTGCATTATTGTTATCGATAAATTAAATCTTTTGAAGTTCTGTGACAACGAGATTTTATTTTATATTATACTAACCGAAATAACCGCCCTTGCTCGGGTGTCGCAATCAGTTATTTTCAAATATTTTTGTGGTACCAAACAATTTTTCCCAGCAACCATTTTTCCAATCGATCATACTTTTTCTGCTCCTTAATACCCAGTATATTTTAAGGGTAAAAGAGTATATTAAGTTTGTGCAAGTCTTTTGAATTTTAATTAACATTTTCTTTTCGAAACAACCTTCTACAAAGAATAAAAAAAAAAAATTAAATGATGAAGTCATTCTCAAGTTATGCCATGACCACCGAACGCTTTGATTTTATAAATATATAGATATATTTTGGTTTCGTTTTGAATTGGGATTATATTTGTTTAATGTTCTTGAGCCTGCTGAAGTAAAATTCTGAATCCATTTTATGTACGCTGCTTGAACCCTCATTTATCCATTTGCCTCTTTTACACATTGAAAAAATTTTACATAAAAATGATCGTTTCTTTAGGACAGATCAAAAGCTTCTATTTTTTGGGACAGACGAACCTATTGCTAAAACTAGAGAACTGATTTACATTCTTAATGTCTGATTTCATATTCGGATTCAACAGAAAATAGTATATAACAAATGGTTATCAAATGCAACAGGTCAGCACTTTATTATAATAAAAAAGTATTAATTTTTCGAGACAAGTTAGTCAAAAAAAATAAAATTTTTTAATGAAACCCCATACATTTCGCAACACAACTATTCTACTTAACCAGTCAAAGTACCACAAAAGAGCTTAGAGTTATTTTTTTTTTTTTTTGGTAATTCATTTTTTCCAAAAGTAATAAATTTATTTTTGTGATGCATTAATAAAGCAATTTAACATTTCATTTTAATACCAACAAACAAGATATAATTTCATTGTAACCCAAAAAAATATTTCCTTTGTGAACGCTTCCATACTCAGCTGCTGCAATAAGTGAATCAGCCCACGTAGAATTGAATCAGCGTCCAGCAACATGCAGCATGCAGCATACAAGGACAAAGGTGCAACATAAAGCAAATATAATGACGAAAAAAAAATATAATATAAAAAAAAAAACATGCAGCATGATGGAAGAAAGAAAGAGAAAACTACTTTAGTGCAGCAGGACAAAAATTAAATTAGACTGAAACACAACAGAAACAGTGAAAGAGGAAGAGAGAGAGAGAGAGAGAGACGCAGGCTTAAAGCAGTTACTGAGAAGCACTTGGGCACCGCATTGCATTGCATTGCACCTAAAAAGTTTTTCATTTTTGTCGTCAGTTCGTCAGTGAAACAAAAGAACGCTGATGATGACTTGAGCGCAACGGAACGACAACGACAACGATGACGATGACAATTATTCATTGTCAAGGCGCAACAACGACGATGACGTAGACGACGAGGGCGTCGCGGAGACATAAAAGACAAAGTTGCATCAGATCCACAACAAAGCTTAATGCGAACACAAAAGCTGCACTGAATAACTTTATACGTTGACGTACCACTCAGTTCAGTTGAAATTGTGGCACGGCGCTTATCATCGTTACTGAAATCGTTGGCATCGTTCCTTCGTTCGCTCGTTCGTTGGTATCGCATCTCAATGTATTTCAATGAAATTAATTTAATAAATACAAGAGGGCACACGCGAGCTGCCCTAGAAAATGGTCGACAAAAGTGTGTGCAGGCCGTATAAGTTGCAGTTGCAGTTGCCGTTGCAGTACACACAACATACCAACATATTTTAGAGGTACTCTGTAGGTATGCCATGCCCTGCGGTGTTATTACATACGCAACAGCAACGAATCCCAGAACAGTCACAGCTGCCTCATGTGGTATTCTTTTCTTTCTAGTAAGTTTAACGTCAACTGATGATGCTGCTGCCGCTGCTGCTGCACCTACAATGTTTGTATTTATAAGTAGTTGCATGGACGACCATGATGTTTTCTCAATGCAGTTTATTGCCTTCAGGAGATTTAAAGTGCATACAGCAGCGTACAGTCAATGCAATGAATTGCTTTGGCAACGCATCATATAGCACCGGATTGATTGGAAAATCTGAAAGGCATTATAAGGTTGTGGTAAGTGCTGCACTGTGTATACACGCACTTATTTAGTTCAGTTAAGACTGTCATTGAAAACAATTATGAGCCCAAAATACTAATTAAGCAAAGTCAATAGACTTTTGTAAGTAATGATGCTGATTTAATATGAATTAGATAAATTTTTTTTATAATTTTAAAAGTAATTGTAAAAGACTTACATTGAAACTTGCTTGTATCTATTAGTGGAGGGAGCTTCTCACAGTACGAGTATATCGATATATTCTTCGATACTTTGAAAAATACAGGGTGTTTCAAGTATTGCGTTAAATATTGAAACAATATCGTAAAGTATTATTCATTCAAAAAATAATTCATTTTGATATTTTGAAATCCATGACTCAAACTTACCTCAAGTTCTATGAGATTAATGAAGATTGACTAGGCTGATTATTCTTCGATTTAGAATAGTTAAAATAACAGAAAAAATCCTGTTATCAAAAGGAACGTCTAGAAACGTCTTAAGAATTTTGAAGTTATGTATTTAAATGAAGTCGGAGATAATAGAATATAGTCTTTTGCACAATCGTTGATCGGTTATTTAACGCAAAGGTGATAGCAACTATAGTGGAAAGGGAGTAATAAATTTATTCTAGAGTAATATAGATTTATCGTTTTTTTTTTAACTTTGGTCTGTCGATCTTTTTTGTTACAACTGGGAGAGTTATCAATATATCGATATATGTGGTCCAAAAAAAATGTTAATGCTTCCACTCCTTAGGATCAGCATTGGAAAGAGAAGCGAACAAGGTATATCCGTCCGTCCGCCTGTCCGTCAGTCATGCCATCTACCGTATGAAAACGATTATCTCGGAGACTATAAGAGATAGAGGTACCATATTTGAAACTTACTATATACTCTCCTAAGCCGTCAAGTGAGCACTTCTCTAGCCCGGATTATAAGAGGTCCCCCCATACATAACTACCTTATAATTATGTGTTTCTACATAAAAATGTCATTGTTTTTTATTCTAACTAGGAAATCTTAATTTAGTATTAATTATGTCTATGATGGTCCCAATGGATCCCAATAGGGCCAACAAAAATTAAAATTAATAAATTAAATTTGAGTTTTTGTATGAAAATCCAATACAATGAGGTATGGTAGTACGATAGAACTAAACTTATGGTATCTTGTAGTCGAGCATACTCGGCGTTCTTTCTATAAATAATGGGATACTATTTAATGGTGCCGCCAAGCCCTGAAATTTTCCATGTATTATACATGAGAATATAACATTTTTTCGTAGATTTGTTCGTAGATTAGTCAGATCAGTTTCAGTTCGACTATAATTTTAGAGCATCGAAACTTATCGAAAAACTTTCCAACCCTAATTAGAACAGCTATCGATAATTTTTAAATTTTCTTTGCAAAGATGAAACGATACTATTTGATATTTCTATTATATACAATAATATTGCATTTTAAACTTTTTTTAAACAACTTGAAAAATTATTTTCAAAGTATAAATATTTTTTATTCGCACTCACTCTCTCTCTCACTCATTGTTCTTTCTTAACTTAACTACTTTAGCTGCTATTGCTATTGCTGCTGCTGCTGCTTATGACTTTAAGTGCAGTTTTTCGAGTGTGAAGTACACTTACAAAAATTGTCGTTGACAACTTTTGATGGCTGTAACAATAATAATAATAATAATAATAATAGTTGTAGTCAAGTAGAGTAGAAGCATTGAGTAGAACAGAGAGAAGTATAAAAGTGCTTGACTACTTAGTTTGTTCTCTGGCAATACAACTGATAGGCTACTTGTGACAAGGAACATGGATGATGATGAGAAATTCCAATGTAAATAGAGATGCTATTGTATAACCAATTTGATAGAAATGGAACAGAAACAAACAGAACAGAATCATGCGCACTCAAAAATAAGTGAGGAGCCACTTTGTCAAAGTGCGGAATGCAATAGCAGCAGCAGTGTGTAACAGGAGTACAACTCTGATGAAGAATACTATGAGGAGTACCAGTAAAAGCAGCGATGACGACGACGACGACGACAACGCAACGCAACTTAATTGTCAACAGCTTGCGGCTGACATGCACAAAACGTACCCGAAAATTTTCAAGTTTTGTACTCTACACCAAACAACTGTCAGACTAGCAACCACCCACATGCCACATGCCACAACATAGCACAGATTCACACACACACACACATACAGTCCTTTGTCTATGCCACTTATTAAATCTGAATTGGCATTTGCATTTGGCGTTTATTGACGCAAATATTTTGAAAAACGCTCAAAACGTCGAATTTATACACAATACCTACTCTTATGAGGGTTGCATCTGATCAACGATTTATTGTCACCAATACTACCCAAAAAAAAATGATGCTGCTGATTAGGGTTGCTGTGATTGTCACTTGCTTCATTGGTTTTTTATTATTTCTATTTTCTATTTTTAATGGCAGCAAGTCACTTGAGTATCATTTTTTGTCAATGTCATTTTTTCTCCTCCTTGTTGAGCTTTTATTATGAAATATAGAAAAAAATAAAAAATAAAATTAAATTCAATCAGGCGCACTTGAGTCAGGTGTAAATATTTTCAAGTGTCATCGAAACGCATACCGAGTTGACAGTAATGGGTACTCTATTAAAAATTTAGTGTCAAACTAAATAAATAAATATTTATAAAGTGCGGTAAAAAAATATTTAAAAATAAAAATAAGGGATTATGGCTGAGCACGTTTGGTGCGTTGAAGAAAAGCGTTGTAATGAATTTTTAATGATTTTATTGTTAAGCTTTTTAGCTAGGACTTGGAAACGTTTTACTTTTGAGATTGAAAGGGGAAATATTCGTAGAATAGAAATACAGATAACGAAAATATAAATATATTCAATCTGTTTCCCATGCAATTTGCCTTAAAACGTAAAAATGGAATTTCCTACATATTTCCAACAAAGGCCTATTGTGCTGATAACGATCTCTACTTGTAATCTGCTACATGAACCAGGATATTCGTCCTCTGATAGAGTTTCAATCTTGACTGAAGATATTTTTGTCAGAAAGAATATCGTTTTTTTACAAAGCCTCGAACAGTGACATAGAAGATGATCTATTGTTTCTTCCTTCTCCTTACCTGTGTAGCTACTTGTATTTGCTATGGTGTATAAGTTGAGTTGTCTACGTTAGCTTCAATATGATAATTTAAGAACTTATACTTTAGCGAAAATCAGGGACCCTACTGCTGTTTATATCGCCATAGACTTTTCCACTGTATTTTTTCCTGGGGGAATAGTGGCAGTTGTGGCATCTCTTACCATCTTATCTAATTCACAATTCAAAACGAAAAATCTAATTATGCAAGTGCTTTCAGCATGTTCAGAATGTTCTAGGCAGTGTATGGCTTATGGCTCCGAAGAACATTACAATATTCAGTATGACACAAAAATTGACAAATTCCTAAGCTGGACGAAAAGATACCTTCAACTAAATTTCCATTCAATTTGGATTAGTCTGTGTATATGTTATTGGCGTTAAACCAGTAATTTGGTAGATTAATACAAATTTTTTTAACTCGAATAGAGTCTGTATCTTCTGCTTCTTCGATTCCTGAAACCCTTATGGGTCACAGGATTTCAATAACTGGTCTCCACCTCGTCCTTGTTATCTGCAAGGGCTGCAAGTTCACTCCACCCTGGTATGTGATGTTCTTCTCGTCGCTCCCATGACACCATTCTCCTCCATGTCCTCTTCTTCGACTTCTACCATCAAGAGGATTCCATTGCATGGTTTTTCGTGTGATGTTGCCCACGCGCTTACGAAGTGTATGCCCAATCCATCTCCATTTCTGATGCATGATCCTTCTACTGAGTGGCTCGATGTTAGCTCTGCGGTACACCTTATCATTGAGAGTTCTATCCCTCCAATGATTTCGGGAGAGTTCTCCTCAAGCAGCGATTAACAAACACCTGAGGTTTCCTGGTGATGGTCGTGGTTGCCTCCAAGTGCAACATCCGTAGAGTAGCACTGAAACATAATTTGGTTTCCTGTATGAAAGCTTCTACTTAAGAATTATTTCAAACCATATTACCTGCCATATACTCTCCGATTTAAATGCTAATTTTGAGTGTCAAAGTTTTATGAAATGTTAACCAATCGCAATGGTCTTGAAGCACTTTTGATAATCTTTTTTATTAAACCAAATCTCAAAAAGTCTTATTTCTATAAAATAATTTCATAAAAATTACAATTTATATTTAAGAAAAAAAATGAGTAAAGTTTAAGCGCTTAACATTAAGTTATATTAAAAAAAAATAAAAAAAGATATAACCGCAACCAAACAATCTAACAAAAGTTTAAAAGAAATCCTAAAAAGGAAAGCAAACGTTACAAAGAAAAGCGACAACAAAGCCAAAAATTTTGGTTTGAAAGAGAAAAATCGCCAAACCAACGAAATAAAATAAAACCAAAATTAAAGTAAAATGAGAACAAATAGGCAACGCATGAGAAAAGAAAGAAAATTTATAAAACGAAAAAGACAGCAGGATAAAAAAAGGATCTGTGTTGCGTTTTACTTTTGAAGTGAGTACATTAAAACGATTACTACTATTTGCCATGACAACGTTGCCGAATGTAGCGGTGGCAACAGGACTACGACGGCAACAGGGACGACAAAAACGTCAGGACAGAACCATTGCGGATGACGGCGACCATTGTTGAAAAAGCGAAGCAAAAGCCAAACCAAGTTGTATGCGAGTGTCCCGCTGGGAGTTTACTTTTAAGTCGTTGCGGCCATTATTACGCTTAGTCCTTGCTGTTGCTAAGGTACTTTGTGTACACTAAAAAAAAAAACAAAAAGGATATGTTTACTTAACCTGTAAACCCCAAAAGCGCAAATGTAGACAACTGCAGCACCCGCAGTAGCAGGGAAGAGGAAATGTACACAGGAAGATGTGCGACGTCTTCCTCTTCAACTACGTTCTTGTTGTTGTTGTTGCTGTTTTTCTTATCCTGGGTATGTAAGTCAAAAGGTAGGCCGCCGTGCCGCATTTAAGTTCATTTTCAGTGCGTCTGCTGCTGTCGCCACATTATGAGGCTTGAGAGTTTATTTTTATATTTATTATACGGGTTAAGTGGAACATGCATTTGATTAAGTTTTCCATAGACTATGCGTGAGTTGGTTTTTTCTTTTCAACATTATAGGATTTTTTTTTTCATTGTCTGTCTGTCGGTCTGTCTGATTATTATTATTATTATCTGAATGATCAAATTAAGCGTTTTAAAGTGACTTGTATATGCGAAAAGTTTTTCGATTACGACTTTTTGCTTTTCTTTCGTTCTTTTCTAGAGCGAAATAAGTTTTCCGCTTTTTGTAAATATTCTCACAAGTTAATTTAATGAGCTTGAAATGTCAGAGCTGGACATACTCAAGGGAGAAGGGGAAACACTTTAGCAAACTACTTGTAGTAACTCAAAGAATGATAGAAAGAGAAGGCACATTTAATTTTAGCTGCAATTCATGCTTTTGCTATTCTTCTACTATTTTTTGTTCAATGTATCTAAAACTATTAAGTCAAAGTCAAAGCCAGTTTAAGCGCAACGGCAAACAAACAGACAGACGGCTCAAGAAAATACACAGTTGAGCAAAAGGATGAGGCAGCAAGCAAGCAGCAGCACGAACTGCACTAACAGCAGCAGCAGCAGTTGCAGTCGCAACTGAGATAGTAGCTTCAGCGGCAATTCAATTTAAATTTATCTACAAGATACGCCACTCGAGTTGTGCTGATAAAGTGCCAGCGACGTCGACGTCAACGACAAATAGAGAGAGAGAGAGAGAGAGAGAGAGAACTGGAATGGCATGGCATGACATGCAGGGTAACTAAAAATGTCACACCGGTACAAGGAGGTGGTTTGGTGGCACGCAGCGCATTTTTGTCAGGCACAAACCAAACCAAACCGAACGAAACAAAACCAAACCGAACGAAGGTGGCCAAGAGGCAGACATTCAGGCTGGCAGCGACGACAGCACTTGGCAAAATATGTTGCATGCCACAGCGAATGAGTGAGTGAGTGAATGAGCGGCACGGGAGAGGACAGAACCGAACAGAACAGAACTGAATAGAACAGTTGGACTAGCGAGGCCACTACATGCCACATTCAGGCACACTGCCAGCCAGTCAGCCAGCCAAAGTACAGCGTAGTCTGAAACTGAATTCAAACTGTGGTACTCAAGTACTACGTCTGGCTGACAGGCTACTAGCCAACGAATAAAACAACTGCATGCGACACTCTCATCGCTTGAAAAAAAAAAAAAAATATAGTATAAAAACATACAAAAATAAGAGGTGTGGATGCTGCAGCATTCAGCATGCAAAAGGATGTGACGTTGTGAAGGTACAAACTGACTTCGAACGCAACGCATTTCAGAGCTATAAAATCATTTCGATTTAATTAAGATTAAATGTTCTGCGAATAACCTGAACAGGTGAAATTTCAATTTAATACAGTTCAAGTTTGTAACATGCTTCAAGTTCGAAGGACAACGTCTGCAGTCTTTTCGTGTAACGAGTTATGGGAGACCATTATGTATGGCATTGTGCATAGCTAGGTGTGGTATCTGCAAATGCATAAAGCTTTGTCTTTGTCTACTCTTCGATTCTGTTGGACTGCATTTCCGTCTGTCCGATCTTAAGTTCGTTTGTCAGTCCGTCTGTCTGTCTTTCAGTGTGTTGGTAATTTAAATGCTGCGATTTCGATTGCAACTTGTTCGCTTCGTTTGCAACATGGCCATAAATTAAAATTCAACAAGACAAGCAATAAGAGAGAGAGTAACATTTGGTGGCAAATGCGAGTGTTGTACGTAAAAATGTTTTGAAGTTTTATTTACACAGGTAAAAACTTTGCGAGTTTTCAGAGCTGGAAATTGCAAATAGAATAGATTATATAATACCAAATGATCGAACCTTAAATCAAAAAAGTTATCATACTGAATTATGAGTATCTTCAGTTTTATCAATTTTCAAGAACTTAACTTTGTTTAAAAATATATTTGGAACTTCATAATATTTTACTTACCAACATTTCATAATAATTTCGACATTATATGCAAATCTTATCATACTACCCGAGTTTGTAATTTAGTGGAATTATACGTTTTCTGTCGCCCCCCCTTCAATGATTCATTGTACCCTTGAAAAATCTATGCAAATGTTTAAATGCTGCAACAACGACGACAACAGCTTGCAGCAAAAATGACAACAACAAATAAAAACTAAATTAAAGACCCAACATATGCCGAGTTTTATTGATTTGCTATTCTTGCTGATCCAGTCTTTTTGGGTTTTAAATATTTTTTCTTCTTTTCGGTTGTATTCTGTATTTCACTCAGCCGGTGCGAGTTGTTATTATAAGTTGAAAGATATTTTTTTTAAATAATTGAGGTGGGGTGAAGTGGTTCAATTATCGTTTCACTTCGTTGAAACCATATAGAAATATAAATAATTTTCTTTCGGCGCAACTCCCAACACATTTTTTTAAAGGACTCCATGCAGTGTAATTTTGCAGTAATACTATTTTCTTTTTTTTTTTGAAGTGGTCCGAAAAGCTGTGGATGCAATTTTGAATCTCGGTGACTATAAGACATTGAGCTATAAGACATCTAGATTCTCCTAAATTTTCATTTGCAAACGGTTTTTTCTCTAGCCCCATACAAATCTAAATTTAGTATAAATTATGCCTATGAAATTAGTCCCAATGAAATAGCCCAATATGGGTAGGACCAAAACAAATTTAAGGTATAACATAGCCCCTATAAAAGTAAAGCTTATTTTTTAAATTTTTGTAGGAAAATCTAATACAATGAGGTATGGTAGTAAGATAGGACTTAATTTACGGTACACAAAGATAAGGTACAGGGTATCTTGCAGTCGAGCATACTCGACTTCAGCGTTTTTTCTTTTTTATGTAATGTTTTCTATTAACTTTTCATTTCACTGATTCGAGCTCTGTCGATTTGAAATCAAAAATATTTTGCGATTTGCGATTGCCAAAGCGATTTGAAAAGTAAATCGTAAAATTTTTGCGAATACGGGAACATGGTTATTGTATCTTTCGTTTTTGGCGCAGCCCTTTGTATCAAAACAGATCTTGTCATACATATAGTAAATAATATAGAATTTTTTAAAAATGTTTTGATGTGGAAATTTTTTTAACTCTATTTTTTTTTTTTGAGTATTTGAAAAATCTGTAGTAAAGAAAATCAAATACAAAGACAACATAAACAAATTCAAGTTGAACAAATTTCTCAATTGGAAAATCGCAGATAGACTTTAGTTGTCTGTGCATTCCGATACACCAACAGGAAACTGAGCCTTTTGTTTTTTTTTTTTTTTGTTTTTTGTTTTTGTGTAGCATGTAACTACAACAACTTGAAATAGGAGAAGAAGAAGAAAAACAAAATGTTTAAGAAACTTGAAAAGCACCTGCCCGTTGAATCATTTGTGGTCGCATTTTACTGTTGTGAAGCGTTTAGCATTTTACCGGCAATGCCATCGCTTTAAGCCACAATTCGCATGCAGATATGGTCAACAAACGGAAGGACGGACGAACGGACGGACATATGGACAACGATGCCAGCAGAAGATGATAGCTGAACAGAGATGAGCCGGTCAAAGCAGCTGCTCTGTTTCGCATTCAGATGCGTTCATTTCGGTTTTTGTCGTTGTCGTTGTTGCTCTTGTTTTATCCTTTTTTGCTTTACTTCGAACTGAATCTATGTACGCTGTTCGCTGACATTGTATTTTTTGGGGGGACCACAATAGTTTTCACTTGAATTCGTTGAATTATTTCAGTTACCAACTTGTCTATTTTTATAACCAACAGCAACGGCAATGGCAACCGCATGGTTGCAATTCCTTGATGTGGCCTCTTTATCTCTGGTACTGCAGAGAGGGGCACTTCACAATACTTTTCCTTTTTTTTTTTTTTTTTTTTTTTTGGTGTGTAAAGAGAAAATGTAGCCGCAGTGCACTCGGCGCTTTCGCTTATCTTTTGCATAACTTTTGCATAATAAACCAGGAACCAGATCCAATGCGCTTCTTGTCATTGTTGTGCTTCTCTTGGTTGGCTTGAATGCTGCTGCTGTTGTTACGTTCCTCTTATTTGTTGTTATTGTAAGTCATTCCTGTTGATATATGCAACAGTCACCCACACACACACACATGTTTTGGGTACACTCAGAAAAAAGAGAATTGAAATATTGATTTATATTGTCTGTTGGTATGACTCGTAATCTATGTTCATGCATGAGTCCATTCATTCATTCATAAGTCTTTTCGTTTATTCATGAGTCAATCCATTCATTCATAAGTTCATTTATTCATTCACGAGTCCATTCATTCATGAGTCCATTCATTCATTCATGAGTCAATCCATTCATTCATGAGTTCATTCTAATCATTCATGAGTCCAATTATTCATTCATGGGTCTTTTCGTTTATTCATGAGTCCATTCATTTATTCATGAGACCCATCGAGAATATTACAACTTAGAATAGCTTTATTTTTTCAGTGTACCATACCCAAAAGCATTATACTTTTATACGCATTTCGATAGAGAAAGAGCCAAGTAGTTGCAGGGATAACAAATTTCTGCGAGCATTTGCATATTTTTATTTCATTTTTTCGGATATGCTTTTGCTTTTTATTTGAGACCACACTATACTCTTCAAGCGCCCTCTCCCTCCTCAAACCTAAAGCAAAACTCCATATGCTTCTGTTTTCCACTGTTGCATGTAAATTATTCACATTGATAATGACTTTGGTGATGATGATTTAATGTGTTACGCAGACTTATAGAGTTGAGCATTTAATTGTTTTAAGCGAAATATTCTGTGAGCTACACCAAAAAAAAAAAAAAAAAAATAACCGCTTTGAGGTTGCACTTTAGCTCTATAAGTTCGCACTCAACTGCGGCAGCGTGTGTATGTGTGCGCATTTTTGTGCATAAAAAATTAAATTGTAATAATATTTTATTGCAATTAATTTAATTCACGAGCGATTTCAATTTAATTAACAATTCGAGTCAAATTAGAAAACTTTTTTAGTTGTATTAGTATTTATGTTCAATTAAATAAGTTATTGCGCACAGAAATAATTTATGCAGACAGAGCAGATAGCATTTAAAACAGAGGAATGGAAACATGTTTAATTTTGCACGTATTCAATTTTCAGAACACGCATCAAGCGAGCAAACGAACGAATGAACTTCGTATGACGTCACAGCTAAACTGAAGTTGATTTTACTTTTACGACTTAAACTATTAAAACAAATGAAATACATGAAGTTGCAATTGATGTATATGTGTATCGTGTAAGTAATTACTAAACTAAACTTAAGTTAAATGAGTTGAGGATTATTTAAAGTTGAGTTGCATTAGATAAAAAAACTTTTTTTTTTTTTGGAAGGGAAGTTGAACTAGCTATGTCTGTCTGTCCGTCTGTCTGTCTGTCCGTCTGTCTGTCCTGCTTTCTGCCGTATGAGAGAAATTATCTCGGAGACTATTAGAGATAGGGCCACCATATTTGAAAATTAAGCTCTTCTAAGCCGCCAAGTGTGCACTTGCAAACAGTTTTTCTCTATTCCTATTTTAAGGGAAACCCCCCATACAAATCTATCCCAAAATTTGGGTTTTTGCCCAAAACGTCACTGTTTCTTATTCTAAAAAATCTTAATTTGGTATAAATGTATGCCTATGATGTTATTTATTGTATCCGAAGCGTAAGACAGTGTATAATAAAGCTGTTTCCATCTTGTCTGATCAAAATAGATCATATTCGACTTCTTTTATTTCTGGCTCACAGAGTTATAAGGACTGGCTCTTGTGAGACCTGTAGCTGTGGGAATCGGACGGGTCATAGGTGGCGGGTAGCGAATGGGCACCAGGCCGTATCTCATCTTTTAAACTATTTCTCCTCAACGTTTCTTTCTTCATCTTCCACACTCCCTCCCCCCAAGCTTTCTTAAAGAGAATCGATGTAAATTCATTTTTTTAACATTGCTTTAAGTTTAAATCTTCTTGCAAATTATAATTGAATTAATCTTACAACCTAACGCATACCTTCTCAATAATATATTCAAAACATATAGCTTAAATATACAGTATATATAGTATACATATAAAGAAAAATAGTGTACCACAAGTCATGCATGCAAAAACTATGTCAAAGACATAAAACTAGCAATTACACTAAAATTAAATTAGTGTGTGAGCACAAAGGTGCTAAAAGATACATTTATATCTATGTGTATGCATGAAAAGTTGACCTAAATAAAATTTAATTGCGCCTGAAAAATCTCTATAAAAAAAAAACAGAAAAATCCACTAAGATAAAAGAAAAAACAGAACCGAATAATTTTTATGCTGACTTTCATAACATGAAAATGGTCAAAGTAGCAGCAAACAAACTATACATCATTCTTGCTGGCATGTCAACATGCTGCAAACTATAGAAAAGGTTTTATAGAAGCGTAAAAGAGACAGATAGATTGATAGATATATATTTTATAGATAAAAAAAAAAAACATATTTACGCTTGCTCTCTGGCATACGTTCACACCAATACGCATACAAATGTATCTGTGTGTGTGTGTGTGTGTGTGTGTGTGAAGTGAACTAATGGAAAATTGTTATGAAAAACGAGCTTCTATGGAAATTTAATCACACTCACAAATATTCAAACATACTGTATATATTTAAATCAAATATATGTTCGTATATAAGTTCGTTAACTGCATTAGTATTAGTTTTTGTTTGATTAGAAGTGTTTGTATGCATGTGCCAGGAAGATGAGGGGATAGCGGGTTTTTTTTTTTTTTTTTTTTTTTTGTGTTTTTGGTTTTTTTTTTTTTTTTTTAGGCACACCGGACGGTCCGCCTGTGGCTAAGGCGCCCGTTGACCGTAGATAAAGGTTTTAAGTTTTTAGTTTCTTGTTGGTTGATTTTGTAACTCAACTCTCCCCCCCCCTCCTTCCAACCCCCTATTGCTTTCCCATAAACTTTTTAAGAGGAAGACCTGCGCGTGGGATAAGGGCCTTTAGGGTTTAAAAATGTATGGAGAGTGTGTGTGTATTATGAAATTAATGGAATTGGGATCATACTTTTCATTGAAACTGCAAACAAAATATGCTAATGGCAGCTTTTCATACAACATACAGCAGCAACCATCATAGTTAGCCTTTCATATACAGACCCTGACTATAATTAATCACTTCGTTTGCTGCTCTATTACTACAATATATAGTATAGTAAACACTTGGCATAGTAGTAGTCTGTCCTTTCTTGTTGATTTTAAATGACTAACAAGTTATGTAATAATCGCGATAGAATATCTTTTGTATATTTTGTTCTAATACACACACACACACAGACACACATGTGTGTGTAGTGCCAGATTAAACAAAGCTTTTCATAGTTTGCTTTGTTTGTTCGCAAGTCATTTGCAGCGATTGATGATGAGACCGTTAAGGACAATAATAATGACAATAATGTTGTTGTTGTTGTTGTTGATAATAATGACCAAACATGTATGGCGAGGCATGCATTTGAAATTATTTCAAATCAAGTAGAGATACTTTTGACGTATCTAAGAATAAGTAATTAAAATAAACTTTTAGAACAACCCCTCATATACATTCCGTTTGTAATTATGCCATTGTCTGAGTGCCAATCAAAACAGGGAGAAAGTATTCGTAGTCATTTTCCGTTTTTAATCTTTGCTGCAATAAAGGTTTATATTGAGAATATTATTTTATGGCTAAATATTTATTTGCATTTGTGTTTGTGGAAATGTATCTTTTGTTTGCTCAGTCTCATAGTATTTGCATTTATAATGTTCAAATTAGTTCAAAAGTCATAAAATCAAATCACAATGCGACCCAAAAAAATGTATAATTTGTGCATAGATAAGCCAACTCATTCGAAAGTTGTTCAAACGATCATTAACATCAACAGCAGCAGCAGCAGAAGGAGTCTGAATGAATGACTGAATTTGTGGCAGAATTATTCATACTGACATGAAATGAGCGCATTTTTTTTCATTCCTTATTCTGACTGCTTGACTGCGTGGGCGTTCTTTGCGAAAGTTTCATTTTTTTTTTTTTTTTTTGCCTCTTGTTGATTGCGCATGCGCGCCCACTTTATTTGCAGTGAAATATCTGAAATCTTAGGCCCACGTTTTATTTTAGTTTTCACTACGAAAATCGGACATCATCATGAGAAATATTTATTTTTTTTTTTATTGCCTTCATGATTCCTGCTGCAAGCATGTTTTGCTTGGTATTTGTTGCGTGGGTTTTTAAACTGTGTAAGGCGACATTGACTTCGTACGTTGTTGCATGCCTCCTGCATGTTTCCATAAGGCGTCGTCGTTAAATGGTACCACTCCGGTGTGTTAAATCATTTCGTTTGAGTTATGTTCAGTTTTTTATTTTTTTTATTTTTTTGATTTTTGTATCTTTACTCTACTATGGAGTGCATCATAAGACAATCAAATAACATGCACCATTTTAATTGGCGTGGGCAACTTAGACATGCAAAAATTGTTTGTTTCTTTTTTCCTTTTTTTTTTTTGTAGGTAATGTTTAGATGCATTAAAAGATGTGCAACAGTTGACAAATACATGTCAGGTAGTATATGGGTGGTCCTTCATACATATATGTACATATGAGAACAATGCCCCTTTTTTTTTTTGTACCTCACGATTTTAAAGACCTTCTATCACATACAGGGGTTCTACACAAAATCTCTTTTGATTGGTTTCAATTCTCTTTTAATGTTTAAAGAAACAACAAATATAATTCACAATTAGTTTAAACTATATTTATAAAAATAAGAACAAAAAACCGTGTATTTATTGGGTCCCATTAGGGTCTCGGTACTCATCTTAGAGAGTCGTGTTTAGTTGTTTCCTTTGAAAAGAATTGAAATTTTCGGGAATTAGTGTAGTTCCAAAAATGGGTCGTGTTAAAATTCGTTGACAACTGTGTCCATATTTCTTTAAATGCTTGGGTATACGTAGATGCATGTAAACTTCTAAGCTCTAAGTTATTTGCATCACTGAGAAATTAAATGGATGCTTACAATACATTCTTTGGGTCTTGAAGCGCCCCAAAGGCTTCAAAAAGGTCGTTAACTTATTTTTTTTTTTTTTGCTCTATCCAAATGCAAAATTTCTAGTTTGTAGCTCTTTCCGTTGTTGACAAATCAAATGGAGATTTTTAGAGAACCATTCAAAACCAAAAATATTTATAAACATTTGAAATTTTAACAAAACTTAGTTTGTTGTTTTTGGCGTATTGAAGAAGTCAAAGCTTGTCGGTTAGAAACAATTTCCATGGCAAAAAATGGTACAAGACTGACGATTCGTACGCCCGGTCACGTATGTCAATATAAAAGCTTATATTATTTTACATTGGGGACTACAAAACGGAGCACCCTGTACTACGATAATCACCACATAAGAATTGTAGGGTATAAAAAACATTTTGCAAATCAAACAAATAGTGACACTGTATGCCAAATATGTGCTCTCATCACAAAGTATTCTTTGCACGCGTACAACAGATAAAGTATCTATGAATCATCACGAGTAGCTGCAAGTCAGCAGCAAATTATTGTTCGCCTAATATGGTTTACAGTTTTGTGTTCATTAAGCGGCAAGAATTTTAAAAGTGCGACGTTGAAACGGAGGAACAAATTGAATCAAAGAAACAAACAGATGCGTACAGGGCTGTATTTGTTGAAAATGACTGCAAATGTTAGGGCCAAAAACTAAATTAATAACAGAATTGAATAATTCGCTACATAAAAATTAAACTAATTAATTAATGCAGTAACATAACACTGTGTCTCAGTTTTTATTTTATTATTCATTCAAAAAAGCCCACGGAAGTCAGGCCTTATAACGAACTTACAAGCAGAGCAGATACATTCCCTATTCCCAACTCCGCAGATTTCCTTTGAAAAAGAAAACTTTTCAAAACACGAAAACAACATGAATGAATACTTAATTGACAATTGAATAAACTCAGTGACGATAAGACCAAAGTAGGAAAAAGCTAACGAGAAATATTTAAGAAAAAAGAAAAACAAAAAAATAAAATAATATAAAAAATCAAAGCCATGTCGCGTTCGATGACAATGTCAAGCCATGAAGAAGCGAGATGCTAGCGGCAAAGAAGTAACTAAATTCCATTGAACAATGTGCATGAAGGCATGACAAGTCAAACTTATGTGGAATTGTAAACAAAAATTCGAAAAGCAGATAACAAAAATTCAAAAAAAAAAATTTTAACATTTATAAAAAATGATGAAAGCAATATGAATAGATACAGTCGACTCTATTTGTATATCGAATTGTGGGGAGAAACTGACGACAACATTATTCATGAATGGTAAAAGACAGTCAAGTAATTTCACAACGAATGCACTCATCGACGACAGCAGCAGCAATGACTACAACGACGATGACGACGATGACGACGATTGGCGACAGCGACATGTGCGCCTAGATACAAATACGCAGATACAATTACAAAACAACAAAAAAAAAAAAATAAAGTATCTGAATATGGCATGCAAATGAAATTGAGACGCCAGAGGAAGTTACTGCTGCTGCTGTTTATAAAAACAAAACTGACCACAATGTTGCTAGGACTTAGCTGCCACAATGTACAGCGTATCAAAATGTATCCAACGGATACACTTGACATTCATTGAAAAAAAATGTTTATACTTAGGCAAAACAGAACGAGAAGTACGGTGCAATGTGGCACAGCAATTCGATGACTTTGTCGTTTGTTGTGTCTTGTCTGAAAGTCTTGGACATTGTCATTGTTTATGCATATTTATTATTTTGTTTTAATTCTTTTGTATTGCGGCAGATACAATATACATTTGTATAAACAAACAAACATACATACTGTATATATGCAACATATACGCTTGCGTTAGCAGGTTTTGCGGTTTGACTTCCGTTCAAGAAATAATGACAACGACGACGACTTTGCCACCGATGATGAAGATGATGATGATGAAGAGAAGCGCTTTCAAGCATACTTGCTCATAAGAGTGTCTGGCATTAAGATGCTTTGTAGTTTTTTTATTGCATTGGAAGCCAGAGTAAATGGTTTTAACGCTGGGAAAAAAATGCTGCACAGCTAAATTTGCAAGATCGATGTTTTCTTGAGATACTTATTTAATAATGCATTAACATTTAGTACCATGAAAAGATACTTTTTTCTAACTGTTTAGTTTTGCTTTGCAATGAATTAAAGTATTATAACGCATGTAGAGTATGCATTGATCCCTAAAACATGTCATTGTTTGCATTAAGTATCTATGTAGATACATATGCCATATTGCACTGTACGCTGTGTGCTGTGTGTGTGTGTGAGTCTTTACAGCTAAGTCTGTGCAAACGAGCTGACAACACGCAGAACCAACAGTCCACAACGTAACGTGTGACAAGTCGCTGCAAGCAAAAAAGTGGAAGCTAAAAAAAAAAAAAAATAACGTTATTGAGATACACAGTGTAGATACATTTTTTTTTTTTTTCATATAGTACACAAGTACTTCACTCAATTTGCTCGCTCGCCAGCTGCAACAACGCCAGACACTGTGACAAATTTCACGCTAAATTTGTTGCGCGCTTTGCGGTTTGCAAGTCAAGAAAATTATTCGAAGACACAGGCAAATGCAATGATGACAAAGTCTATTACATATAGTATGTATCCATAAGATACAATTTGAACGTTCAAGTCATTTACTTTGACTGACTGCGTGGATATTGTTTATTATTTTGGATAGATAATAATAATAATAATGTTGTTACTTTTGCTGTCACGCAATCGCAGAAATGCTGTACTGCACATGAAAATTATTGACTCTAAAATGTCTTAAATTTTTTTTTTTTTTTTTGGTAAAGACAATAAGCTTATTAGATTATTGCCTATTTTTTTTTTTTTTTTTTCTGTGTATTACGTGTCAAATTGACATGCAAAGCCGCATTCAAATTGCATTTCGTAATTTGCGTTTATTTAAATTTATTTTAAATTTTGGTTTGTTTTTTATTTATTTATTTTTTTTTGCTGTTAATTTTTATGCAATTGTTGTTTTTTTGTCTCGAATGATATGCTAGAGAAAACAGACACATAATGATTTGCTAGTGTTTGTTTGTTGTATAAAGTAATTAACTAAAGTATCTTGTAGTTACAAATACATTTATTGCAATTTTTTTAACTTTTCGCTTGAGAAGTTTAAGATGCGGGAAATTACTTAAAAGCGTTACTTGTTTTTTTTTTTTTTTTGAGCTGTTGCAACTTTATGCTTTGTAATTTTTGAGGTTTGCGTGAAGTAGTAGAAGAGTTTTGTAAACGCTGGCACTTGTAAAGAATCAATAAAGACCGATTTTCATAGACATTGTAGACCTCATGGCGTCAAAAACAAATGTATTTAGCCAATTTGGTCACTCGTAATAGATGATCCCCTAATTACGCTTAGCTCGATGGGCTACAACGTCATCGGTTAGGCAGATGACTTAGTTATCACGATGTTGGTAAAAAACGCACGCTCTCTGTTGAAATTGTGTTCGGCCCCTCAAATTGTTGCAAACTGGTGTTCTAAGGAGGAGTTTAGCATTAACTCTCAGAAAGCGGTTCTGGTCCTTTTCTCTAGACATTACAAACACGACATTGGCCCGGTTAGTATTAGCTCCACTGTCTTGTGTCTTTCCGACGAGGTCAAGCATCTAGAGCGAACCCTGGGCAAACGATTAAATTGGAGTTCCCACGTTAAGACCGTCATCAACAAAGCTACTTACGCTTTGTGGTCCTGTAGGCTTCTATTTGGGAGAAACCTGGGGTTTTACAGGCAAACTCATTCCGAATCTATACATAAAGAGCTATAGACCCAGAAAATCAGAGATTAGATTAATTTTCAACCCCACTTCCTTTATTCGGTGGCCAAAGGTTAGCTGCAATGTACATTAACGGTAAGCTCTAGCAGTGATGTTTTTTATTTTGACTCTTAAGACTCATTCCTGACATCAGTCAGATTGCGAATGGGGACCTATGTTTTAAACCATCAACCATTAAATGGTTCACTGATGGTTCGCTCAACGAAACAAGCACTGGTGCTGGCACATACGGCCTCAAAACCAGGATCTCTGATGGGTGCTTGGCAAACGGTCTTTCAATCTGAGATCCATGCCATCGAAGTCTGCGCCGGTCACCCTTTGACTCATATTCCTAGGGGGACCAATATCACAATTTTCTCTGATAGTCAATCAAAGCACCAGTGCTATGGCACACCTCAACACCTCTTTCAAAGTACTGACGGTAACGAAACCGCACACAGAATCGCCAGATCTCGCTCCTCTTCGCCCCTTATTGGCCTGAAGGTTTTCTGCGGGCTCAGTTGGGCATCAGCCATATGCATAATTGATAGGTTCTCCCCAGAATCTCTTTGCCAATATTGGATTCAATATCCGGGCCTACCACAAGCTAAGCAATTAGCTCGCCCTACCTGCCCTAAAAACATCGTATATCTCAACCGTCATGACCTCAGGTTGCTAACTGGCTACCTTATCGGTCATAAAAGATTGAGATATCTTCTTAACAAAATAGCTCTGTCCCCAGAGTCAGAGGGTACACTCTCCTTGGAGGACAAGGAAACTAGCACACATATTCTCTGTAAATGTTCGGATTTGGCCCGCTTCAGATTCACTTTGTTTAATCGCTGTTTTATCACAACCGATCAAACCGGGCTTGGGTTCAATAGACTCCTTTAGAGTCGAAGTGCTCTTTTAATCTCCTGTTTTCTGAGGGTCTAACATGTTCCTATGATACTATGTGCTAACTGTGGGAACGTGTGTTGTCTCAACTTTCGCTCTGACCACTTGCTTATCTTGCTTATCAGCCCAGACACAACGTTATATGGTTATGGTGTCGCCTCTGCTATTCAAAATGCAACCTTCGTTGAAATAATCATAATTATGTGACTTCAGCATTAAAATGCAATAAATTATAATATAAATAAAAAGAAAAGAAAACGAATCCTTTTAAGTTAAACTAACAAGCAGTTTACAGAGTAACTAAGCCTTAATAAAACAAACAGAGATAAACATAAACAAACGAATACTGTTGCAACCACATCCTTAAAAATAAATCATAAGTCAGACCCGAAAAAAAAATAAAAATAACCGAAAGAAATTAAACTCATGAATATTTCAGTGAAACAATATTGCATGGTTGCCTTGGCTGTAACTAAACTAGGCAACCGCGCAACTAATCCTGGCGTCAAAAACCCAAAGACGACAGACAACAATTCTGGGAATGAGCAACGCGTCGAGAGACAAAAGCAAGATACAAATATAAAAAGCAAAAAAAATTGTAACAAACAAGTGCAGCAGTTATTTAGCAACAAAAGCAAAACGTAGCGAAAAACGAAGCTATGCAACTAGAAAATATACACTTCCATTTTAAACTTCAAGCTGCAGCACAAACTTGGCCACAGCACATTCGACTTCCGGAAATGAAACGAATTGTGCAAGGACATTTGTAACAGTGTAAATGACAGTGCGAGAGAAAACGAGAGAGAGAGAGAGAGAGGGTAAAAGAGCTAAAAGACGAATGACGCTGTACGGCGCTGTAAGCCACACAAAATTGCGGCTTTGCATTTGCAACAATGAGATACTTCAGTGTGAATTAGTTGCACTAAAATTGCATGCAACACACACACACAGACACAGACACACACACAGACACATTCATGCATTTGTAAAAAACAAAACGTTAAATTTCCCTGCCGTCCGATCTGCAGCAGCAGTAGTAGTAGTAAAGCTCATTCACGCTGAGTCAAGTTGAGCCGCCATAGCAAAAGATAAAACGAGTTGCACAGCAGGAGCAGCGAAAAAGCCAACAAAATGAAAAGAAAGAAAAAAGGAAAAATTTTTCCGGCGACATAAAAGAAGTCGAGCAGCGCCCATAATAACTTTCGAGTGTTTTAGCGGTTTTTTAACTCAACTTTAGGCTTCCGCCCGCTGCAAACGACACCAAACAAGCCAAGCCAAGCTGCTGCAGCAGCATTCAACAGCATCCCACTTCCACTACGCTTGTCCCTTTTATAGTCGCCTGCATATGTTGTCGACTGTAAAAGTTGGCGGCAAATCGTATTTTGCTTGCGGCCATTTTTTTTCTTTTCCCTACTTTTTTTTATAGCAGAGTCAGTTTTTATTTTTCGTAGCGCCGCGCCTGCATTACTGCTTTACTGACTGCCTCCACCATTTTGAAGGCCAACTAAGCTGCAGTTACAAACTTAATTTGTTTTCTGTGCATTAAAAAGCGACATTTGTCGCCTACCAGATATTCTTTTACTACCACTCACGCCTTTTGCTTTGCTTTTGCTGCTCGCTCGGTTGCACCCAGAGTTTTTCTCATGAGCTGCCAATTTTTTCCATTTTTTTTCTTGTATTTATTTTTTTTTTACATGAGTTGAGTTTGGCTTTAGGTTTAATTTTCGACTGTCGCTGTTACTGCATTGGCTTTGAATGAATAAAGCTGCATTTCATGTGGGAGCGGTACGGAGTGGGGGATGCTAGTGAAAGTTATATGCAGTCTGTGACATCAGTAAAAGCATTTTTTTCTTTCATTTTTTTCCTTTTTACTTGTGGCCTTCGACGTTAAGCTTTGAAATTAAATTTTGCTGTTCATTTGCGCCATTCAAGCGGTTGCAAAGTCAATTAGTGCAAGTGAGCCTGAGCGTTGAGATTTGTAAAAGGCTTTTTTTTTTTGTGATTATTTATTTGGAAAGCTGCATTAAAAACGAAATCTTAAATAGTTGAAATCTAAATCATTTTTTTTACAAAGAATTTTTTATACAAAAACACGATAAGGCCACTGCAATATATTTCTGTCATGTTTCCGTAATCGCAATCGCAAAAAATTTACTTTTCAAATCGCAAAATCGCTCCAGCAATCGTCGATTTCAAACCGGCAGCTTTTGAATTAGTGAAATGAAAAGTAAATGTCTAATATTACACAAAGAAGATACTATCAATTATTTAAATATATTTTGCTTTTATTTTGTGATTTTTATAGAGATTATCTTTGTATTTTTTTTAATATCAATTATGCTGAATACGAATTTTAAATTAATATTTGCTACACAAGCCTAAATTCAAAGAGCATAAAATTTAGTCAAAGCAAAAACATTCTTCGATTTGGTAAGACCGATAACCAATCAATTTGTAACCGATAGCAGTTATTGTCACGTTATAATGCAAAGAAACGTTTTGCAAATGAAACAAAACTTTTGCGAATGCCGGAGCACGAATAATTTTAAATCGAACGAATTTACCAAATCGTGAGTCGCAAAATGTTTGTGATTACGGGAGCATGGCTTATAATTACTCATTATTATTATTTTGAAAGAACATATATAAACAAAAAAGATTAAAAAAGAAAAGAATATTGCGAAACACAAAAAAAAAATAAAAAAAAAATAAAACAAAAGTATCTGTTCATATTTCAAAAATAACAACAAAAACAATTTCAAACAGTTTAAACTCCGATTGCAAAACATGTGGCAGCTGTGCAAAAATTTAACTTGAATCTGATTTGAACAAAACAAAAACAACACAAGAACACCTTGAACAATGTTTACATCAAGATAAGATACCAAGCAGATCCGAAATAAAGAAAACAAACTGACGCGCCTGCACTTCAGTTCAAAATGCTTCCGCTCTATTCCACTCAGATTACAAATGAGCAAGTTAACATGTTGCTGCATGTCAGCAATGAAATTGTAGTCTTTGGATCTGGGATTTGTTTCCATTTTCGTATTTTCTGTTGCTTAAGCATATACCGCTAAGTAATGCATTGAAAGGTTGAAAATACTAGTTGCTTTAACGTTTTTATTAGGAATGATCTAAGACCCTAACCCCATACCTTATAAGTTTCAAACTAACATATCCGTCTGCAGTGTTTCTGTGTCCGTCCGTCTTTCAGTCTGTTAGCTCGCATGTTTATGCATTCGTCATATTTTTGTATGTTCGATTTAAGTAAAGTATGTGGACCTCTACAAAACACTTTGCAAAAAATGCCTCTAATGTGTAACCAGTCCCATAAACATTTTACATAAGTATTCATTAATGATTTACGAGTATTCAAGTCGAAAATTGTTTTCACAACTGAAGCGGACATCCCAAACAAGAACAAAAATGCAGCTGCGTAAATCTCATTCTGAGCACTGACCGACGAGCGCGCTACTTAAAGGTGTAAAATACTTATGAGATGCATTGCAAATGCAAAAGACCGGAAATCGATTTGATCTAAATTATTTATTTGCGCAAATGTGGAACGACGACGACGACGACGGCGATGATGATGACGACGATTCAAAGAACCTTCGAACCGCGTACAGAATGACTGAATGACTGAGTGAATGAATGAATGAATGAAACGACAAACGATCGAGTGCATGAGTGCATGACGCATGAATCGGATGCATGAGTCGAGTCGATTTTAAGCTTCAAGAGAGCTGCAGGCATTCATTCTACTACATCTTCTGCTTCCTACGGTTTTAGGGGGGCCTTTGAACGTTTTCGGCGTTTATGCAATCTTTTTAGTTGAGATTTAATTTTTTTGTGTTTTTGTTTTTGTTTTCGGGGAGTGCCTTCATGAAACGCTTGACTGGGCTTTTACTGACTTTGATTGCTTTCCGATTGTATGTTTTTTTTTTTTTTTTTTGTATTTCGATTATTTTGGTTGTTTTATTTCTTTATTTGTTTATTTTTTTAATCTTTCTTTTTTTTTTTTTGCAACACAACTGCTCACGTTTAATCGAATTGTATGCTTTTTTTATACATGTAAAGACCTTTTAGCTAGAAGAAAAAATCAAAAAATCGGATATGTAACGCCGGAATTGGAGCATGAGAAAAGTAATTGTCGTTAATTAGCGTTAAGGAAAAAAAAAAACAACATCGTAAATGGAATAAAATTGTGGAAGCATATAAAAGTTTTCTTTCTTTTTAGACAAAAAGTTGACATATTTTGGTTGGAGTTACAAAAAAGAAAAACTTTTGCTTTGATTTCTTGAGGCATGAAGGTAATTATTAAGCTGCGTTTTGTTTGAATGAACACGCATAAAGTTAAAAAGCTTTTCATTTCTTTGGAAATCTAAACACTAAATACATGTTTTGGCATGACTAAATTGAAATTGTTTTTTTTTTGAAGTTTATATTTGTCCTATTTAAAAGAACTTTAGCTGCATAAATTCAAGTAAATCATAAAACTCTGAGATACTTTTATAAATTTCTATATACAAGCAAAACTCTTTTTTGTACGCTCAATTGAAATTTTATTTAACTTAAAAAAATTCCAAAGCAATCACCTCTAAAATAAAAACATAAATAAAAGTTTATGCTTCAAACTGCACACAAAGTAACACCCAAAAAATGTGTGAAAAAGTGCCACGGATGGGTGGAGGAGCATGGCAAAATACGAACTTACACGTTCTGTATGAATATGAACGATACCACGTTGCAAAACTTTGTTGGCCACAGGATACTTTACATCTAACATAGCTTTCAAGGAGTGAGAGTGACTGAGAGAGAGAGAGTGTGAGATCTCGCAAATCAAAACATGTAAGCAATTATGGTTGGCATTCATACATCATAGCTGAAAGAACGAACGAAAACTGTAAAAACAAATTATTGCTTTGGAAAAAAAAATAAATAAAAGGAAATAAAATTTTTTGCACAAACGCAATTTTAGTACTCTTCACATTTAAAATTAATTCAGCAGGCAGATGGATTCTCGTGCGTGGAGTGTATCCCCAAAATCGACTTTTTTTTTATTTGATATGAGACTTATTTTCAATGCAGTTTTAGGCGCTAAACACGATTTGGGTTTCCAAAATGCCTATCACGTCTGGATTAAGTAAGTTAAGATCCCAACCATTGTATTATTGACCCTCTTTTATCAAAATCATGACGTAATGTGCACTTTTGAGAACCAGAATCGTGTTCAGCGCACAAAAATACTGGAAACATGTCTCATGTAGAAGAAAAAACCATGTTGCCCAGTGTAATTTGAAGAAAATACCTGTAGTGGTGAATTCAAAAAATACTTTAATTATTTTATTAGTTGCCAATTCGACAATATTCGATTTTGTATGAAATAAAGCAAAATAAATATGCCATGAAACAAGTTGTATAGGGTATATCAAAAGCAAAATTGCATATTAAACTTTTTTTTTTTTTTTTTTTTTGTTCACACAACTAACAAAAAAGTTAAAAGTTTCAATGACATTTTACTATTTTTCCATGGTCATTTTATGCTTGAAAGTTATAGTTTAAGTTTAACTTGCCACAAAATTAACGCTTTGTTCAGAAATATTAGCAGAGCGTTAAATGGAAAGTTTTCTATTTCGCAGATATTTGTATGTATTTAAATAGCTACATTTACAGTATATGTCCTGACATTTATAACTAAAAATGCTTACTCGATACATATAGATACTTTTAAGCGATTTGCGAGTAATTTTGGCATCGATTCTTCTATTAGTATCGATATTATCGAGGCTTTTTTTTGGAGCCATAAAAAGAATTATTTATTGTGCAGACGAAGTATGAAATAGTTGCCAACGGACATTAAATACACAACAATCGATCGGCTTTTCGAGAAAGAGTTCAGTTTCCAAGGACAAAGGCTTGCATTTGGCTGGGATTTTGTAAAGCCTTTTCATGGAAAGTGAGAGGGTATATTAGGTTTGTGCACATGGCATGTTAAAAGGCAGTAGGACCCTTATTATGAGTATATGTATATTCTTGATCGGCATTGAAAGGAGAGTCAGTCTCTTTATGTCTGGCTGTCCGCCTGTCGAGCAGTCTGCCATATGGAACGGTTTCTCTTGCCCCCCTTTTAAGTGGTACCCTCTATATTGTAATTATAGGTTTTCTATTAAAGCCTCTCTTTCAATTTAATTAAGATTTTAAAATTTTTAACAAATTGAAAGTGTTTAAAATTTCAACAAGAACGCCTGCCATTAGCTAAAACGTTTCGATTGAATGAAGCCTGATTAAGTCATTTTCAATTATTTTTAGAATTTCTGAGACTATTATTTGTTTTAAGCTTAACAATTCTGATGAAGCAATAAATAAAAATTTGTATAATTTGTAAGCGATTTCCATAGAAATTATATTAAATCTAAAGTTAGCAAAGCGTTTTCTCATCATCTTGACAAACAACAATAAAAGTCAACGCCTTTAGCTGACTAACAGCAACAACCCAGACTATTTTGCTCAGAACATTTGCTCGTGTTTTCCCAGGCTTAAATGCTTTAGCCTGAAGGCGCGACATTTAATTGAGATATTTCGCTTAATTAATTCAGTGCACAGAGCGACAAGCGCGTTCAAAGACCAGCCGCAATTACTATACTCACTCACCAACGGCTTTATTGTCGCCAATGCGAAGAAGAAGCATTCTAAATATGTAGCTGCCGCTGTTGTTGCTGCTGCTACTTTAAGAAAAGCTCAGCTGCTGTTGCCAATAATTTAACTTGAGATTTTATTGCGCGGGCGTTACGCTATACGAATTAATGTGGCATATTTTTGGCTTCCCAAATGCTCGCTAAAAATAGTCAAATAAGGCATGCGATTAATCTCTGCACTAAAAATATCAGAGAAACCCTTTTATGAAATAAACGCTTTGGGGCAGCATTACGAGTAGCCATTGGAGACAACACAATGCATTGTAATCTTTAATTAAAGTTTTTGAAAGCAGCTTTAAATATTTTTGTGTGTGTAACACAAAATGTATCTAGATACTTGTGTATACTTTTCGGTTATTTGTGCAGCAGTAATCTAAAAATCTGACTGTGGCCACTTCCGCTTGCTAAACACGTAACCACAAAGCAGCAGCGGTAAATGAACGAAAGAAGTGAACGGAACTAAAAAAATTGTACTCGTATATTCGAAAAGTTACATGGGAAAAAGTCAAAAGATTTAGCAACGGCAACAGACACGTGAGTCCTTTGCAACGTGTTATGCACGCTATGCAATAATATGAAGGGTATATATGTATGTTATAGGTTGGACTAAAGTGTAATAAATAAAATATTTTAAATATTTTCTAAAAAAATTGTATTTCGATATTTTCGAATCGATATTTTGGTATCGATATTTTGGTATCAATAATTTAGTATTGATACTTTAGTAACGATATTTTAGTATCGATATTTTAATATGAACATTTAAGTATCGATATTTTATCGGTATTTTGATCGAAATTCTGGTATCGATACTTTTGTTTACATATATTTTCTTATCGATACTTTTTGTACTTTACTATTTTTAAATAAGATATAATTTCCAACTACACAGTAGCATAAATTGCTTTCGTTTTAGCTTTAGCTTTGCTTTTACCAGGTTATCTCATGACTATAGCTGTACAACCCGCTATATTCATGTATTCACACTCTGAGTTACAGATACATAGTCACGCTTAACCTCAAACGTAGCTATGAGATTTTTTGGCTTATGAAAAAATATTTCGCAATGCAAGGATTAAGCGCGCATTTCAACGAGAATTACAACTTTCAGTCAAATAACCAAAGCAAGGACAAGCGAAAGACAGCAGTAAATGGTTGAACGGAATGAATAGATAGATAGAAAGATACTTTTCTAACTACAACGATAACGTTAAATGTTTGAACATTTAGCTGAAGATTTAATGCAATCACCCCGACTCCAATCAAAAAAAAAAAAAAAAAAAAAACACACATTTTGTAGAAACAAACATCAAGTGGCGCTACGGGATGCTGTATCTTTAGCTTCTTTTTTTTTCTAACTTTATTTCGGTTACGCACATAGTCTCTCTTGGCATTATTTCGTTTATGCGTTTAAGGAAATTATAACTTAGTAGTATTTCTGTTTGTCTGGTTTTAACCTGTGCGAACGCTTTGCTCCCTTCGCATGGTTTATATAATGAGTATCCTGCTGTTTGCTCATGCCAAAGATTGCTTCCGTTTTGCATTTTGTGCTAAAGACGTCGGCGTTAGACTTCTCTTATTATACGCGGCAGGCACAAAATTAAGTCTAAGTGATAATTTATACAACATAAAGCAGTACGAGCGAGTAGCAGCATGAAGAAGAGTTAAGTAGTTAGAGTATTAGTTATGCTCTACATACGTGTATCTTTATATCTATGAGATAAATTTCGCACTACCCCTGTCTGTCGGCTACAAACATAAATTGCATTTAAACACATTTATTGCTGCGCACACATTCCACATTCCACAGTGCTACTACATAGCTTTCCCATTTGTCTATTTGTCAATTCATTTGCACTTCTTTTTAATTAAGCCAGCAAACACTTTTTTCTTTAAGTCACATAAATCAAGTCCTTTGAAAATTAATTTCATCAAGTTGCAAATTAAAATGTTAACAAAAAAAATGACTTTATGTGAGCATATTTTCCAAGAAAAAAGAACGAAAAAAAAAATACACTAAGGAAAATTTTAAATGCTTCAATTTAAATTTTATACTTTGAAATTATCTTTCCCAGTTACAAGTGTTTACGTTTTATGTTATCAAACACACACACAAAGAGAGAGAGAAGGTGGCTGCAAAGAGTTGCAAAGTATCTTTTGCTTATAGTGCAACTTCGTTGCTTGTTAATTGGAGCATTAAAATTACACTCATCAAAGTGTAGGAAAATAACTATCGATAATGTATGCATGCATGTGAATACTTTTTTTTGCCAAGGTATAAGCTAAATACATATTTTAATTGCAGGCCAACAACAAAAAACTTGCAGCATTGCCACAAATGATGCTAAAAGCAAATAGTTTGGAAAAACTACAACGACAACAGCCACAAGAATTGTTGTTTAGCTCAAAAACAATGAAGAAAAAAAACTTTAATAATAATAACAACGCAAATTGACGCAAACAATAGAACTAATTTTGAGTTTAGTTTTATTTCACATTTAACAAAGAAGATCGTAAATTTTTTTAAAAACCTTTCATGGAAATACTTTATGTTTTAAATATTGAATATTAAAAGCTATGAAAGTTTATCTTAGAAATATAATATATTCACAGTGGCCTGAACCAATCATAAACTTTACTATGACGACTGCATACGAGTGCATTATCTGTTGTGAAAGTCCTGTCCTTTAGGTTTCTTTGGTCCTTATTACTCCGAACAAGTATATTCCTTGGGCTCGGGTATGTTGTCCGATGGATCCGTTATTCGAATATGGCGCAAAAACAAGTTCTGAGTGCTATTAAGCCTTTCCTTTATTTTGGGCATTCTTAAATTTCGACGTCATTTGTTCTGGTACGATCATAACGAAATTCAGTGAACTAGTTTTTTGTGTGAGATCAGGAACTTGGTTTATGATGTGTATTTTTACGCAAAAAAAAAAATTTTTCATAGGCACACAAAATTTACTGTATTTAAACGTTCATTCCAAATTCAAAATGTTTTCCGATCTCAAAAACAAACTAATTGACACAATTACTCAACATTTTTGCTGCAATGCATTACGCTAAAAAAAATCTAGCAATTCACTAAGTAATTAAATGGATATTGCAGAACATAAATCAATATCAGGTAACTTCAAATAATTTACTTGTGCTTATCAGTCATAGTTATATGGGGACTATATGATATAGTAACCTATCATAATCAAATCTATGATGTATGCTTGGGTTGGCAAGTGCTTTTGTCTAATTTGTAGTGAATGCCCTATAGCCAATCTTTATGTACCTTTATTTAAGTCCTCTCTTACTACCATATTTCATTTTATTGGATTTTCATACATATTACTTTAAAAAATGGGGTATATTTGTATGGGGCCTATTTCTAAAATTTTGTTGGACCAACCATATTGGGATATTTCATTGGGACTGTCATATGCATAATTTATACTAAATTTAGACTTCCTAAAATAAGAAACAATTACGTTTTTATGGAAAAACCCAAAACTTTGGTGTAGATTTGTATGGGGGTGCCCTTAAGATGGGGCTAGAGAAAAACCGTTTGCAAGTGCTTTCTTGACGACTTAGGAGTTTCAAATAAGGAAGTTCAATCTCTTAAGAGTCTCTAAAATAATTGTTTTCATACTGCAGACAACATGACTGTCGGACAGACGATCAGACAGACATAGGTCAATAATATATATCAATAATATATACTTTTATAGTGTCTATCTATCCTCTTTCTGTCTGTTACATACATTCGCAAAATCTTAATATACCCTCTAACCCTTTGAGTAAAGGATTTAATTAAAAATAAAATTCCGAATAAATCGTGAGTTTTGTTTAAGTATTATGTACCGTAAGGTTCAAGCTTTAATTTAAGTCTAATTCACGATTTCTATCACCTCAGGTTCATATGATAATGAAAAGTGTTTTCTAAGTTTTTGAACCCATTTTTCTCAAAGTCTTGAAGCATAAAAATTTTTAAGGGGCTTGAATAAAGAGCGAATGTTAAAATTTTTAAGCTAAAAATATTAAAATATTTTCTTGAAAAAATAGAATGTTGAAGTTGTGTTTATATGGAGACTATATGTTATAGTGACCCGACCCTAATCAAATCTGTAAAGTGTTTTTATTCAATTTGGAGTGGGTGAATTCATAAATAACAATTTTTTTCAGATAAACATTTCTAGAATTGGGGATAGGTTAGTATTGGAGACTATTTTTGTTTTTAAAACTTTCCATTTCAAATATGGTAAAAACACTTCTTCAATCCATGGTTGCTTGTTCCATGTAAGCAGTAGAAATAATCTTGGCTAAAATCTACAAAAAAATTTCTTTTCGCAGCTTTTTTAGAAAATTCAGCATCAATTCTTAATTGAGACATTAACCCACTAACGAAAAATTTACAAGAATTCAAATTAACGTCGACATTGTGCGCATATCTAAGTTTGTATCTTTTGTAACTACAAAACAGTTTCGTATTAAGTTGTTTTACAAAAAAAAAAAAAGTTGCAAACAAAAGTAAATAGAAATTTGCTTGGTTAAAACTAGTTTTCTCGGTATTCAATTTTTTTTTTTTGTGTTTAGATTTAAAAAAAAAAGCGCATTTAGTCGGTTTAAGTAGCGTATTTCCGCTTACAGCAAGCAGCAAAAACAACAAAAACAACAACAACAATTTGATTCTACAATTTGAAAGCTTCAACTAGAAATCTTAAACATTTGATGCTGCAGCTGTAAAATTAGCTACCAAGTTTAATAGCTATTTGCTCGCTCGCTTAGTAACTAATAAGATGACGACAGGAAATGATGCGAATTAAGACAAGAAAAACGTTAGATACTATTTATATAAATTTATCTTTAAGTGTCTATGGAAGCTTCAAATGACTTACAATTAAAAACGAAATATAAAAACTTTTTATTAAAACGTCGCAGAAATCATAAAAGAAATACTTTATTTAAATGGATACATATATGCGAATGTTAGCTACTTAAAAAAAAAAAAAAAAGATGATGAAACTACACACAATGAATTTGCTGTTGAGCAACCACAAAATGCAGGAAGTGCTGTAAATATTTTTAGTGGTTTACTTTTGCCTCGTTTGTCGCACATTTGAGGTTCTTTTGACAATATTACGTTCTGTCTTTCAACTTTATCGAATGTCCAACCGCATAAATGCCAACATAAGACCCGCATCGTATTAAACTGTCAGAGACAGAGTCAAAGACAGTTGTTGTTGTAGTTAAAATAAGAACAGTTGAACGTATTGCACATACCTATGAATGTAATGAAAACTCACTCAGCGGCGCGGCGCTACTTTATCTGTCAAATATTGATACAGGATCTTATTTTTTATGTTTTTTTTACTCTCGAAGCGCAGACATTTTTATGCTTCCGTTCTTGTTACTAAAAGCCACATACATACATATCAGATGTATCTTCTTTTACTACGATTACCTCAACGTATACTGACCAGCAGAGTTTTCCATTAAAATAACCGCAGGTGAATTTCATATGCGAAACAGGAAGTTCTCGAAAAAAAATGTTAAAAGGAAAAAAAAAAAAAACGGCAAGCATTTCAACTTGCTCGCATTTAACATTTTTTTATTTTATTTATTTTATTTTTATTTTTGCTTTTTTGCTTGCTTCACTGAATACTCTAAAATTTATTTTTTGGGCAATTGAAATTTTTTATTAAAAAAAAAAAGTACGTGTGAAGATAAACAATAGAGAATCTATCTACCCAAAGTTTTATTGATAAAGTTACAAAGTGTATGCGTTTTTGCATGCATAAAGTTTTTGACGCTTACCACAATTTGTATAAAATTTCGGTCATGATTTTGACCAGTTCGGTTCGGTTCAGTTCAGTTCATGCCAAAGTCCATTGACATTTAATAGCTGCAGTCGAGTTACGTTTCAAATAAATGTTCAGTTTGTGGCCAACACTCAAAATGCTAACAAGCTCTATCTGCTCCCTTTGTGTATCTTCATCATGATATTTGATGTTGTTGATGATGATGATGATTGCGATGACGTCCTGCAACGTACTGTCCGCCCGCCTGCTGCGTACTCTGACTTGTGTAATCGGAGTTCAGTTTAAGCAGGCACCTGACCAGGTAATACATTTTATATGAATTTTATTTTTATTTTTGTTTATAAACAGGAACCAGTAATTTCAGCAACGTTCGCACGCAAATAATAAGTAACGAAATAACACAGAGCAAAAATCAAATTTACATTGCATGAGACACAGCAGGCAGCTCTCGTCATCTACTAAAGCGCGAATGTGGCAATCAGATACACACATTATACCGATTTATTCATATTTATCATATTTTTTTTGTTGTTGTTGTATTTCTTCTTGTTTTTAATTTTTTGAGGTTTTGGTTTAAGTGCGAAAATGAAAAATTATTAATATAAAAATAAAAAACCCTTCCGACAAGTTTGAGTTGACAAGCGTTTTTGTTCAGACACGCGAAACGACCGTAGAAAGTACAAATATTCTTGATTCTTAATATCCTAAGCCGTCAAGTGTAACGTTATTCCTATAACCCCATTAAGGGGCCCCCCCCAAAACAAATTTTTTGATAAAGAAAAATATATTATAAATAAATCCTAAAAAACCCAAAAAAATAAAAAAATAAAGGAAAAAAAAAAAAATTATGGCCCCAATAAAATTTTTTTTTTTTTTATTTAAAAAAAAAAAAATGAAAATAAGAATGAGTCCCAGACCAGTTAGAGGTGGAAATGACATCTGTATTCGTTCGATGAGCTGTACAAACATCCAATATTAAAGGTTGTCCTGGGCTAGTCTCCTGCGTCGGATGAATACAGAAGCTCCGTCAATAAAAGTTTATGCGCAAAACGTGTATCATATCGATGGGGTGTTGGGAGGAGGGGGCGTTGGGAGATCTTCCAGATCTTGGAAAACATTCGCAAGGTTGGAATCCCAAACAAGTATTTTAATATAGTAGGAAGCATTTTTACATTCGATTTTGTTTTGGATTATAAAATTATATGTATTACGAAAAAAAAACAATAAAAACTTTTTTTCGTCATTTGTAAATATTTCAAAACTCAACAAATTTATTTAAGCTGACAGAATACTTAACTTAATTGGCTAAAAATTCGCACTTCACAACATATTTTTTTTGTTCGCGAGTCAACAGCCTACCGGTTTATTTACAACAACAACAAAAAAAGAGCTATGCCAACTCAAGTATTTTTGAACTTTTAAAATTTAACATTCGCGTAATCTGCAAAATGGCATAAAGCAAAAGGCACGTCAAGTGTGTGTCCTGTGATGTTGTCTGGTCACTTGGGATGTCCTTGCGCTAACTGGCGGCGGCGGTAACTAAAACGATGACTTGTCTGACTACGCTTGATGATCTACACAGGAAGATGAGAAAATGACGACAAAAAAAAAAAAAAAAATAAGAAAACAACAAAATAATAACAACAACAAAAACAACAGCAATAGCAACCTGAAGGACACTTGAGCTGTCGCGACGCGGTTTTAACTGAAATCGAAACGGGTCAGACGACGACGACGGCAACAATGACGACGACGACGACGAGGATGATGATGACAACAAGGATGACGACGAAAATATGGCGCCGTACAAAACCAGAATTTAACTTTTAGTCAATCTTTTTGATTTTTTGTTTTGTTGTTGCACGATTTTGCGTATTATCGAGGGTTACTTTAAAAGTTTTTTATGTTTCTTGTTTGCTATATTTAAGAAACTGACAAAACTTTCAGGTTAACCCGCATACAACTGCTTCATTTTTTTCGGCCCTTTTCCTTCATTTTCTTTCTTTTTTTTCTCTATAGCTTCCGGTCTGTCTGCGGTTTCTTCGCAAGTTGCTGCCTGAATTTACCTGCATATTCTGACTGACTGTCTCGTCTCGTCTGCCTGTCCATTTCAAAAGTTACCTGATTACCCTACGTCCGTTCAATTCGCATTCATCCTGAAATGTAATTAAAAAAGCATTTTTAAACTGCGTTCAACCCGTTGGCTCTTTAGTTGATTTCGCACACACACACACACTAAACGCTCTAATTATTTCTAACTGTGAAGATTTAAACGCTAACCACTTCAGACGCGCGTAATTCAAGTTCCAAAGTACTTGAATTCGTTTCATTTTCGTTTCAAATTCGCGTTGTATCTTTACAACTTTATATGCATGTATATGTATGTATATCTACCATAGATAAAGCGTCTGTATGTATCTGTGTTTCTATCCAAAACGCGTTGAATTGAATAGCTCAAGAGTAGCAGCTACAGCAGCAGCAATAGGAACGCTGTATTTGCTGTATGTGCGCTAGCATCAAAAATCGTTTTATCTTCATTTGCTGCATTAAGCCGCTTAGTGCAATCATAGCATAGCATAGCAGCAGCAGCAGTAACAGCACCAAACGTCCTTGTGTCCCGTTCTGTATCTCTGTCTGACTGCATGCCTCACACACACACACACACTTTGCTTCCAAACGCCTTGCAGCCATAATAGTGGCTGCAGTTGCTGCTCTTTATTCTGTATCCTATGCAATGCTCATCGTTTTTGTTGTTGTCTGATTTTGTAATTATTCAAAGCGTCTAAATTAGTTAATTGCCCTTTTAAGCTGCGCACATTTTATATGACCCAACTGTCTGACGGTCTGTCTGTCTGTCGTTCTGGCAATTCCTACATCGTTCTTAGCCTTTGCTGCTCTTTGACCGCCTTCAGCAAAGCATCTTAGTGTTATATCTTGTTTAAATTGTTGTTGTTATATTACTCTGTGTGTGTGTGTGTTGTCCTTTCGTCCTCATTCATGTTTGTGGCCTTGATTAATTGAGTTTGTATTCAACGCGTGGCATTTCAGTTTAAAAATAGCTGCACCCGTTTAATGTTTGTCTAGCAGCAGCTGAAGCAGCAGCGTTTGTTATTATTTTATTTTATTTTATTTTATTTGGTATAAGTTCAACGCAATTTCGTTTAAAGGACAATCACTGCACTTGTTTGTCTGTGCTTGACGTCGTTAACTTGTTTGCCTTTTAGATTAATGCCAAAAATTGTCTGCGCGAATATTTTGTTGGGAAAGGCGTTGAGAATGTCCTTGTTGTGTCGAATGAAAAAAAAAAGGATACTATAAAAATTAATAACACTAATCAGATGTCAATGACAGTAGAAGCAGCTTTTTTAAAAAAATTTACTTTAATTATGCTGCATGTAGTTGCATAAATAGCGCAAATAAAAATCATGAATTTTTAAGATACTCTTAAATGTTTTCGGATCAGTTTAAGTCGATTATTAAAATGAGAGAGCGAAAAGACTATTTACTTAGTATCTCTATAAAATGCTGCTTATGCAGTTAGATAAATTGAAATAGCTATAATAACTTTAAGATAGCTGCTACTACTGGAAATATCTGTCAGATACATTTTTACAAACGTGCGTAATTTTGTATATGCAAATACTAAGCTGCAATTTCTAAAACTTAAATTAACATAAAATTATCAAACACACTCAAACGCTTTAGATCATTTGCAGTCAAACATATAAAAGAGATAGTTTTCAATTCAGATACACATATGCAAATATATATATGTGTGTGTGTGTTTTTTATCTGTAACTTGAGAGAAAGCAAAACTTGAGGGTGTTGAGTTCAATGTACTAAAGTCAAAATGGCAATGCGTCTCATGCGCTACAAGCAAAGTTTGTTACTGTTTGCTGTTTGTATCTTGTAGATACATCTACTTGAGCAATTGCTTGCATACATATGTATATGCAGCTTGTAGTTATTGTAGATTTTAATTGCAATAATAATTTTTATATTTTACTTTGCTAGCTGTAAAAGCAAGTTTCACCGTTAGTTCTACAACAACAAAAGCAACAACAGTAAACGGAAGTGAGAGCATTAAAAAAAACAACATTAAATAGCAAAAAGTAAATGCTAAAAGGCAGATACAACTACATTGCACTTAACGCGAAAAAAAGTCGAGAAAACATTTATAAGATACTTTTTAAGTTTCTAAAGCAAATATATAGGCAGCAGCAGCAAATGCACAGGAAAAACTGCATTACTAAGAGACGCACTTAAGCCAAAATTAAAAAAAAAAAAAACATTTTTTTTTTAACGCAGAAAGCGTAACACAAACTGTTATTAAGTATTTAGTAGCAAAAGATATAAATTAAAATACAACACAAAAGCAAAATAGAAGCAAAAGAAGAAGTAGAAGAAGAAAACGTATCTATAAACATAAATTAAAGCATTGCGAACAAATCACTTAACAAAGAAGACAAGCGTAATTAGTTGATACGCTCTAACTAACTAAATATTATTATTGTAGCTATCTATTAGATACATTTCTATAAAATACAATAACTGATAGTGAGAGCGTCTAATATAATTAGAGTCTAATATTATTAAAAACGCATTACACGCAACAGCAATAGAAAATACTTTCACATGTGTAGATACTTTTGCAAAGCATGTGAAAAAATTGAAAAAAGAAAAGATAGAAATTTTTCCAGCGCACTAACTTCAAAATTCAGTTTAGCGTTAAATGATTTCCGCAGCCATCAGCGAAATTTGCATACAAGATACATACATATGAATGAGCGGAAGCGCATATGGGACTTCTAGCGAATTCGATTCGTTTTGGTTTGGCGCTTATGCTACTTTTTCTATTTTTTTTTCCAAAAACTGCTTACAGTTTTTGTTTTAAGCCATTTTTTGTCTTAATAGTAATTGTTGTGCTGTACAAATTGCGTTTGTTCCCATCTACTTATGTGCAACTATTACTTCCTCTTTGTCGTTTCTGCTTCGTTGCTTTAAGAAAAGTTTCACTTTCAAAATAATTTTTATGATTTTTGCAAATTATTGTTACACTTACATATATTAATTTAATTTAATTTTTAACTTGTTCATGCTCTGTAAACTTTGTAAATAACTGACCTAAAGCAATTCGTTTTTTTAAGTGAGCTATAGTGGAGAAATTATATTAAACGTATTTCCGTGGCAAATGTTGCATTTAAATTGGTGCAAAATGTGACTATAAATGCAAACTTAGTGAAAGGAAAATATTCAAAGATATTACTACTAACTAGTCTCATCATAGATACTTACTGTTAATATTTAATGAAATTAAGAAAAAGTATCTTAGTTGATTACAAGAAAATTAAGATACAATTGGAAAAAAAAATGCAAATTCATTCTAGATAATTAAAATATTTTATTCTATGACATATGTCCAACTGCAAGATACAAAAATGTATCTCAAGAGCTCAAAAATCTATATTAATACAATTCATTCTATTTCAGATATCTTTAATGCTCTACTTTACAAAAAAAAAAAAAAAAAAATCTTCAATTTATTTCATGGAGCCGACAAAAATTCATTATAATTTAATTGTAAAGAAATAAATCGACACCTCACACACACTATAAACCCGAAATCGAGTGAGCCTACTTAGCCACAATAGCAACAGCTAAAAAAAAATGGAACCAAAAGCGGCTTAGAAAAAGACATAAGCCAATGTTGTAGAAAAATGAACAAAGAAAAAGGAGGAAAAAAAAAAGAAGGTAAGCGAAAAATAAAATCACCAAAAATGGAAAGTAGAAAAAGATACAAAATTAAAGTGGAAATAATACAGAATAATGAAGCAGAAAAGCGTACTTAAGCAGCCATCATATGTACATTTACTCATCTGTAGGTATCTAAGTATTATACTTATGAACCATGCAAGACCCTGAACGACCTGTACCAGCTTCATACTAATTCATTCATACATCTCAGCTCAGCTCATTCATGGCAAAATAAAAATCTAAAGCAATAAAATAAAAACACAAAACTGTGTGAAAAGAGAAAAAAAAAAAAAAAAAAAAACATTTTTAATATACCTGCACCGAAGCAAAAGTACACTATATGTGTGAATGTATCTTATAACCCTAATTAAAGTATTTTCATTCATAATAAATCTCCAAAGCTCTTCGCAAACAGTGTAGTGTATTTAAAACAAATTAATAGAAAAGAAAATCATGAAAGCACATAAAGTTGTGACTGAGCAACCGACTGAACGAGCGAGCGAGCGAGCGACTGACATATAGATGAACAGATACAAGATACAATCTAAAGACCGGGCGACAGTAAATAAAATAATAAAAAAATTAAAGACGAAAACATTAAAATCAACAAGTAAATTAAATGTATGAAGCTGCAACACTTCCGTGCCACTTTTTTCTTCTTTCTTTATTTTGGTCATTATATTGCTTCTGGACAACTTCACTTTATGAGGTTTTCAAAGAAGAAGGCCAACAGAAGATACTACTTCTACTTAGGTACTTAGCTCTCTTTTCTTTTCTTATTATTTTATTTTTTATTTTTTTGTTCGTTTATTTGACTATGCAAAGGCGTCATACATACGAGTACATTTAAGTAAATAAAGAATCGAGTTTAGCGTCGCTTTGCGTCCTCGTTGTATTTCAACCAAACTGAATGTGTGCTCGAATTGTATTTACGTAAAAATTAAATACAGATAGACAGACAGACAGACAGACAGACTGTGTTAGCTGTATTATCTGCTGCCTGCTAGTGTACAGCCGTGGGATAAAAAAAAGATATTTAATGTGTTTGCAAACTGAAATTGGTGTTGGAATTGTATCTGCGGCTGCGCCTGCGCTTGCTACTTTGCACGTCACCTCTAAGCCTAATGAAGCGCGTGATTTTAGCCAAGTCAGTGTCTCAGCCAATTCTTTGCTTTTGTGTATAGAGGTCTTGTATAGAATTTTATTTATGATCACTTGTCGTTTGTTAGCTTGTTTGCTTATTTATGGTACAATATTTTTCTTTTGACTAGTTTTTCTGTTGTTGTTTATTTTTAAATTGTTTTTTTTGCACGGTTTTTTTTTTTCTTAATGAATTTTAGCCATAAAATATAATTTTACTTTAGTTTGTGGGTTTATTTTTTTTTTCTAGCCTTTAAGTTGTTTTTAAGTTGAAGAAAATAGTTACTTAGAAGTGAATTTTTTGTTATTTTAAGTTTAGAGTTAATTAGCTGCGAAGATATTTACAGTAATTAGCATTTTATTTGGTTTATGTGTTAAAAAAGATATATATGAAATGAACTCAGAAGCTTTGTTGTGCTTAACAAGAAAATCATTCACATCTAATTAAGTCTTCCGAAGATAATCAATAAAAATATTTTCAAATAAAACTCAAAATTTTGGACAATTTTTGTATTGGAGCTAGCCTTTAAAATGAGATTAAAAGATTAATTTGATATAAGTTATCGCACAAAGATTCTGAAGTATCTAAGTTTCAAGCTTTATGGCTCTATCTCTTATAGACTTCGAGATCAGTTGTCTCATACAGCGGATAGACAGACAGACAGACATGGCTCTATATAAACTTTATTGAACATTACATCCATGTACGCAGCATATAACAAGATGGTACTAGGATATGACTTAACTTATGGTACACAATGATTGGGTACAGGGTATCTTGCCGTTTAGCGTTCTTCCTTTTTCTTTATAAATTCATGAGATATGCTTCATAGTATCTAGACAGACCATTGTATTGCTATAGTTTTGTCCTTACGACCTCTCAAACTAAAAAATTCAAAAAAAAAGTTTTCAACAAGAAAAACTATCTAGTAAACTCTCAAATAAATTTAAAAAACTATCCAAAAAACTAACATTTTCCAAAGAAACAACTTCATAAACCAAAATCAATTCAATAAATCTTAAATATAAAATGCACAATGATTTTCTAAAATCGTTTAATTCTCATCGCATTAATTTTTCACAGCTTAAGCAAAACGCAAACACATGCGAAATCCCCGACAAAGTCATCTGTAATGTATCTTTATATGTGCTCAACTTCAATTCTCGTAATGTCATCAAATCAATTTCATGCCAATTCATAAAGTGAAAAATGCCAAGAGAGCAACGCCAAGGAATGCAAGCAGCTCAATTCACTTTGGTTCGGTTGGGTTCTATTCCGTTCAGTTCAGAACATTAGAATGAATGAAAAATTGTAGTCGAAGTGTTGCTCGCTCGCTCGTTCGTTCGACTTCATTAATGTGCTGAGACTGCTCTGCACTGGTATTCTTGGAAAACTATTTCTTATTTCTGCAACTGCAAAGATCTAGAGTGATGCTGCAGAGGGACAGACAGACGTTAGATAGAAAGCAGGCGTAAAGACATTCCCATGCACATGCCACACGTTTATCTTCTCACATGAAACAGTTTCCGCTTGTTGCAACAATTCTACTATGACGACTAAGATGATAAAAAAAAAAAGAAGTAAAATAAGAAAATCAACAAGAACAACAAGTTAAGGTAAAAGATACACCAACTAAGCCAACAAACTCGGACACATAACCACATGCACTTTGCACTGAACACTTTGGGTTTGCCACTTCTTCTGGCTGGCTTGCAGTCTGCAGTCTGGTTTTTTTTTTTTTTTGTCCCGATTCTGTATCTCGTCGCACACAACTCTGACAGCTGTATAAACCGGAAAATTTTTCACTAGAATAGATGAAGTATAACAAGTATGAACATGCTTTGAAACTGATGCAATGAAGGTAGCAATAAGAAGTGCAGACAAACTTCTACTTAACAATTAGACAATGCAGCAGGCAGCCTGCAGCAGCAGCAGCAATGAAACCAGTTGAGATACTCATCTTAAACTTGTTATGAAAAATACTAAATAAATACATACACACACACACACACACAAATACACACACTTGCCTTAGATACATTTCATCTTTCACAATGCAACGTAATGCAATGCAAACTGATTCATTCATTCATTCATTCAGTCAGTCAACCAAAACACAGCCACACAGCGCGCATTTCCTGTCACTGCAAAAGATACACAGCAGCAAAATGAATCTACTGCTAAGTCATAATATAGACAGCGCACTCTACCTGTTCTCAAGTAGTCTGTCTGTCTGTATGTCTGTCTTACAGATATGTAATTAGTTTAGTGCTTGTTCATTCACTCACTCACTCGCTTGCTCGCTGATGTAGGCTACACGTCCGCCGCTTGTTTTCTATAGCTGCGTATCTATAGCGCATAGCGTAGGTACTGTTTTGTACTATGTATGCGTGTATCTGAAGGTCTGTTCGTCGTTTTTTTTTTGTTTTGATTTCTTTTTTCTTTACCGCAAATGATGTTAGCCGGAAAAGCGGCAGGCAAAACATAATAATAAACAAAAAAAAATAATAGAAAAATATGAAAAAATAAAACACATAAATTATGCACTAGAAATAGTAGCTTACAAGTCGAAATAGATACGCCAGAGTTTGACTTATGTAACACGTACAACATCTTTGAATTTCTTCTATTGTATTTAGATATGCCTTATATTTATGCCAAGAAACAGAGCAGTGTAAAGGCGTACTCTTATGAGAATATTCTTCTTAAAATGAACTTTTTTTTTATTGTGTAGGTTGAATTTGTTAAGCTGCATCTAAGACGCTTTGAATTGGAAATGAAATAATAAAAAAAGGTTAAGCAGCTCAAATAGAAACCAATTAATCTGTTAGGCTTTCGTGTTAGTAGCTTACATTTTATATTATAGTTTTAGATACATTTGTATCTTTAAGAAAAAATTCCATAATTTTTAACTGTTTATTTAGTTAAATATAAATAATAATAAATATAAAATGCCATACTATACCAAAAAATCCACTTCAATTTATGCTGTAGCGCATCAAAGCGTTGTCCTAAATGTATAATTTGTTTCTTTTTACATATATAGTATATACAAATTCTTTGTTTACATTTCGTTGTCGAGGTTTTGTGACTCATTGAAATAAGAAAACACAACAATAAACAGACAAACTAAACAACCAACGCAAAACCCATTGAATTGCATATTCTTTGTCTGTGACTTAACTCAACTGAAATGTATCTACAGCACACATATTCGTGTCGCTCAAAGTGTAGCTTCAATTCAATAATTGTCTGTATGTTTGGCTGACCGACTGACATTAAGACAGTCAGGGCAGACAGGTAGACGGACAGACGAACGAACAGACAGACATATAGAATGACAATATGACTGTACAATTTGGTTGTCGTTTGGATTCTTGTTTTGTTTGCGCTCATGAAGCAATTCAATCGAATCCCTTCAACGATGCATTGAAGCGCTTCATCAATGAGACATTATGGAGACAAAGTAAACGTCATAATCGCTTTTGGCTGCGATTTGAGGTGAATGATTCGAAAAAAAAAGAAATATTTACATATTTATGTGAAATAAAATTATGTACAAAAATTTATAAAAGACAGGTTTCCTGCCTGTCAACGCAAAAGATAAACCCGAAGTTTTCCTTTTTGAATGCAAAAATATTTTATTTATAATAAAACGGATTATTACAGTTGTTCTTATAGTTTAAAATAAACACAGCAAAAAACTATGAAAGGAGGGAAGGGGGGGGGAACTTCGTTACTTTAAAGTGAAAAATTTTCCAATTGAATTTGTGTACTTTTTTTGAGTTTTTGTAGGAAAATCGAATATTAGAAGGTAACAGCTATACTAGCTGGCCAGCCAACCACCAGCTATACTAGCCGGCCAGCCAACCACCAGCTATACTAGTGGCCGGCCAGCCAACCACCAGCTATACTAGCTGGCCGGCCAACCACCAGCTATACTAGCTGGCCGGCCAGCCAACCTATTAGCTGGCCGGCCAGCCAACCACCAGCTATACTAGCTGGCCGGCCAGCCAACCACCAGCTATACTAGCTGGCCGGCCAGCCAACCACCAGCTATACTATGGCCGGCCAGCCAACCACCAGCTATACTAGCCGGCCGGCCAACCACCAGCTATAGCCGGCCAGCCAACCACCAGCTATACTAGCTGGCCGGCCAGCCAACCACCAGCTATACTAGCTGGCCGGCCAGCCAACCACCAGCTATACTAGCGGCCGGCCAGCCAACCACCAGCTATACTAGCCGGCCCAGCCAACCACCAGCTATACTAGCCGGCCAGCCAACCACCAGCTATACTAGCCGGCCAACCACCAGCTATGCCAGCCAGCCAACCACCAGCTATACTAGCCGGCCAGCCAACCACCAGCTATACGAACCACCAGCTATACTAGCCGGCCAGCCAACCACCAGCTATACTAGCCGGCCAGCCAACCACCAGCTATACTAGCCGGCCAGCCAACCACCAGCTATACTAGCCGGCCAGCCAACCACCAGCTATACTAGCCGGCCAGCCAACCACCAGCTATACTAGCCGGCCAGCCAACCACCAGCCTAGCCGGCCAGCCAACCACCAGCTATACTAGCCGGCCAACTGCTAGTATAGCTAGCCGATATGCTAGTATATAGCGCTGGCTAGTATAGCTAGCTAGTATCTAGCTAGCTAGCTAGTATATAGCTAGTAGCTAGCTAGCTAGTATATGGCTAGTTAGCTAGTATAGCATAGCTAGCTAGTATAGCTAGCTAGTTTGTATAGCTAGCTAGTATAGCTAGCTAGTATAGCTAGCTAGTATGGCTAGCTGGTGCCAGCTAGCTAGTATAGCTAGCTAGCTAGTATAGCTAGCTAGTATAGCTAGTATAGCTCGGCTAGCTAGTATAGCTAGTATAGGCTAGCTAGTATAGCTAGCTCGTATAGCTAGCTAGTATAGCTAGCTAGTATAGCTAGCTAGTATAGCTAGCTAGTAGCTAGTATAGCTAGCTAGTATAGCTAGCTAGTATAGCTGGTGGTTTGCCGGCTAGCTAGTATAGCTGGTGGCCGGCTAGCTAGTATAGCTGGTGGCCGGCTAGCTAGTATAGCTGGTATTTTCGGCTGGCTGGCTGCTGTTGGGTATAGCTGGTGGCTAGTGTAGCCAGCCAGCCATCCACACCATTTTTTTTGTACAGTCAGATAAATTGATTTTTTTGGCATATTTTAATATTTACCCGTATTCCCTTTTGAAATAACGGAAAAAATGATTTTTCGATATTTTATGGTGTTAAACAAACAGTTCTATGTTTACCTACCCTCCTACCCTGCCCATCCACTAAATTTTGTTTCGTTTTTTTATACCCTGTGCGAATGTATGTAACAGACAGAAGGAGGCAAGATAGACCCTATAAAGTATATATATTCTTGATCAGCATTGGAAGGAGTCGAACTAGCTTTGTCTGTCTGTCCGTCCGTCCGTCTGTCCGTCTGTCCGTCTGTCATGCTGTCTGCCGTATGAAAACGATTATTTCGGAGACTATAAGAGGTAGAGCTTTCAAAATTGAAACTTAGACTCTCCTAGGCCGTCAAGTGTGCACTTACAAACGGTTTTTCTCTAGACCCATTTTAAGGGGTACCCCCCATACAAATGTACCCCAAAATTTTATGTTTTTGCATAAAAACGTCATTGTTTTTTATTCTAGGAAGTTCAAATTAAGTAAAAATTATGTCTATGATAGTCCCAATAAAATATCCCAATATGGTTGGGACCAACAAAATTTTAGGTATAGCCCCCATACAAATTTACCCCAAAATATTGGGTTTTTACAAAAAAACGTCATTGCTTTTTATTCTAGAAAATTTGAATTTAGTACAAATTATGTCTATGATAGTCCCAATGAAATAGACCAATATGGGTAGGCCCAACAAAATTTTAGGTATAAACCCAATCAAAGATATACCCGATTTTTTAAGTTTTTCTATGAAAATCCAATTCAATGATGTATGGTAGTCAAATAGAACCTAACTTAAGGTACATATAGATTGGGTACAGGGTATCTTGTAGTCGAGCATACTCTCGACTATTTACCTGTAACCCAAAAACTGTAAAAATTCTTGAATAAAAAGATAAATAGTTTTATTATATATTATAAAATTTCAATGCATCCAGGTTCTATGCTTATTAAATTAAAATTAATTTCTTATATTGTGAATTTCTTTAACTTACTTTCATATTTACTATATTTTTTGCACGCTTTAGCAGTCAATCTGTGCATAAATTAAATTCTCATTACATAGCTACTTCCATATGCATAAAATTTTATGTTCGAATTGCATGCAACAAATAAACAAACTGAGAAGTTGAACAAAAAAAAATTAAATAAATAAAATAAAATTTTGTAGAAAAATGAAACTCAAAATTTAACAAAACAAAATATTTTATATTATGAAAATCGTATTTCACTCAGCGGAAATGGCAGTGAAACGTGAAAAAAGAATTACAGAATATGGCGAAGTGTGCCAAATGTTTCTTAAAGTTTGCGTGTCTCAAGGTCTTTTGAATATGAAGAATTTTAAAAATGAAAACAAAACAATTTTAAAAAGTAAAAACCGCAAAGAAGAATTTCACTAATAAAGTTAAAAAAAAAAAATAATAATAATAAATTCTTTTGTTAAAAAAAAAACAAAATTCGAGTTACGTGTATCTTGTCTTAAAGTTTTGTATCTTCTTTAAATTACATAATTGCTTTAAATAACAAAAGCAGCTAATAGTCCAAAATATATTTAATAAGCGCAGAACATCTTCGCTCATTAAATTGCTAGAGACAACACATGACTTTGACCTTAGAAATGTCAACAATTGTTGACAGCTGCGACTGGCCATATCCTGTTTACTTAACAATTACAAATTTATTGTGTGTGTGTGTGCATAGGCATTACCGCCAACGTAGTTGTAACAGATACAAAACCAGCTACAAAAAGCAAGTAAATTAAATTAAAGTCATTGGCGCATAGCAACAGTCTCAAATCGATGAATGAATGACAAAAGTTTGTGTAGATACTTTTCAGTAGATAAGCAGTCACAACTATTTGTTTCATGCAATACGTGTGTGTGTGTGCGTGCGTTTGAAAATGCATTAATCAAACAATAAACTTTGCTGCCATCAATCTTAATTAGTTGCAGCGCAAACTCTAAGTGCAACTATACACCTACTTTTGTGCTCATTAAGAGCAAACAGGCGTTGCAATAGATACTTTGAAATGTAAAGATACTTTGAACTACTTACCTGTGTTCGTTCGGCAATTGTTTTGAAACAAATGGCGATGGCGTCATTAATGTTGGCGGGGTCAGCAGTGGCAGCGGTGGTGGCATTAGTTTAAATTTATCTGTTCAAATAAATGAAGAAAATTATTCAATTAAAAGTGCTGCTTTAGCAGTGCATGAAATTATCAAGTATCTTTTACAAAACAAACGAAACGAAAAGAAAAGCAAGCAAGCAAGACTGAAAGAAAGACAGAAAGAAAAGCAATTGATTATCGGCATAATCTGTGCTTAGTACAATTCAAGACTTGTTTGTGTGTTATGGATACGGCTTCAGTGCAACAATAACAACAACAACTAAAGCAGATTGTAGTATAAAAATAGATAAAAGGCAATATTTGTAGTAACGTTGAGCTATATTTTTAGGTGTAAGCAATTAGAAAGTAAAGGCGCAGACAGTTAACAATTAATTTGATTAAAAATTAGGTGCAGCAGATACAACAAAAAAAAAAATAAAAAAAAAAAATTATAAATGAAATGCATTTGTTGTATATTTATGAATGAAAATAACTGATAGATACGTGTAATATAGTGTTAGGCGTATCTAATCAACGCGTTTTATTTACTCAAAGATATAAATACATTTCTATATCAAAGTATAACACTAAAATATTTTATAGATACAATTCAAAAGCTCATTTAACAACAGAAAAAAATCTTCAACTACACAAAATAAAGCATAAAATGCTTAGTAGCAGAACAAAGTTCCCTAAATCGATTAGCCTCGTTACCTAGAAAAGAAACAAAAACGAAATGTGTTACGAATAAACGCAAAAGTCTTATAGACAACTTCAAAAAAAAAAAAAAAAACATGCACACATAGAAGCCAGTAAAGTGAGGGCGTTTGGCTGTTTCGGCAAATAGTAAAATGCCAATTGTAGAAATATAAAAGTATTTAGAATAACTACTGAAAAACAAAAACAACAACAATAACAAAAAATATATCTAAACAAACTTGCAGCAAGAAATGTGCCATTTTCAAATCGAACTAAATACAAGTCAAGACAAGTCGTCTTCCCGTTCTAGGCAAAGTTTTAGGCTACAAGAATTTCTGTTTTTTTTTTTTTTTGTTTGTAGCAACATAAATAATTTTTCTGGGTTACTACGTTTTGTTGACTTTTACAACTTTTAGTACGTTTTCCAGTACAAAATAGTAGCAGAATGTTGCGGTAGTAGAAGTATAAATGTTGCGGTAAAATGTTGCATTTAGCTATAGCAACATTTTAGCGCAACGGTTAGGTGCAACATGTTGTCAGCGAAAGTATTTAAGATACCCTTTGATACTTTGATTATTTTATATAGCCATTCTACTGATTATATGATTTTGATAAGGTTTAAAGTGAAACATATTTCAAATCGGTATAAAGATTTCAAATAAAATATTAATATTAATAAAATTTGAACACAGCAATATACAAACATGGTACTACGTAGAATTGTTTGTCATAAAGTTAACTTAAAAATAATTACAATACTTACAAATGAAGGGAAAACAGGGGCTATCCGAACAAAGCAATTTCCCTTTATTTGAATTTGCTGGATTTGATGATGAGCTAGACACCTGAAATTTAATTTGAAATTAAAAAATATTTTATGCTTTGAAAGTTTCGATATTTGAGTTGCAGTTTGAAAATTTTTTTTTGTGATATTTTGTACATAAGAATAATATATATTTCTTTTATTTATATTTTACAGACATACAGACGGGCGGACTGCTGCTGAATCGAATCGAAATCGTTGACATCTGGCCAAAACAAAATTTGTTCGATTAGGGACAAACAAATAAAATCTATTATCCCATACAACGACGATGCTGTGATAAACAAATTATAAGTACAGTATCAATTTGAAGATTTTGTCCTATTGCAAACTATTTAAGATATCCTTTACAATTGTTTTAATAAACAGAATAACTATTAACATTTTTTGGAAATTTTTTTTTTTCATTTTTTTCAAATTTGGAATAAAACTCTTCCCTAAATCCGCTAAATTATATCCACTTTACTGATACTTATATATTTATTTCATATGTGTTATGTGACAATATGAGGTACTTGTAACCATGGTGTAATAAAGAAGGTGACCCGCTTACTTGACACTCTCTCGTAATTAAGACTCTTTATTCCATATGATTGTCAATGTGATTGACATGACAAATGTTTGCATGTATGCAATGTGATTGATTTGAGAAGTAAAATTATTCAAAAATTGTTTTACTGAAATCGTAAACCCTATAAGATACAATAAATTTAGCTTCATATGTGTTTGTATGTTTTATAAGTTTTTTTTGTTCTTAATTATATTTTATTTAATTTTTTCCTATATATAGTTTTCTTAAAATAAGTTTCATTATAAGATTGTTTTCCATTATTCATTTTATTTATGTTTAATGAGTTTAATGAATTATTTTCGATGTTTGATGAATGCTGATTTTATATGCAATGTTTAAAAAAACCTCTGCGATACTTCATAGAAGTATCTTACAGATACATTACACATATTTATTGCAACATGTTGCTAGTTACTCTAACAACAAACTCCATTTCCAATAGCAACAACTTCATTCATAAAAAATAAAAACAAAGTAAATTTGAGAGCAAAGAGTGCGCGTGTATGGCCAGTATAATAGAGAGCGCAAGAGAGCAACGAATGCTCTCTCAGTATACATTTAAACAAAATAAAAGATACGCACGAACTGCAAAAGAAACAAAAAAAAAAAAACTATGCTAAAAGAGGCACGACCACTCTCAGCTGCAGCTACTGCTTCTGCTTTGTGATACAAGAAAAGTTGCACGACGTTGACGCTTTCGGAGGTAGCGACGGCAGCATAAGCCGACATTAAGTCAACTTCAACCGAATGTAACTCATTCGGCTTACAGCAAAATTTTTGTATCTCAACGTCTCAGTCAATGTCGATATACGATGCCGAGCGGTTGAGTTCTGCTGTTGGTGCTGCGTGTTTCGACAAAAGTTCATTCGTTCGTTCGTTTGTTCGTTTTGAATGTGATTTTTAAAGCAAATAAAAAGAAGAAGAAGAAGCGTATAACATATCTGCACATATAAAAAAAAGTATTTCATAATTAAATGAAAATTGCAAAAAATAAAAAATTGTATTCAAAGTTAAAGAAAATTTTTGCTCAATGTGAAAATTAGCTAAAGAAAATTAAGCAAAGAAAATTATTTACTAAAAAAAAAAAAAAGAAATTATTTTGTGTGTGTGTAAAACCGAGTGTGTTGCTCGTGCAAAAATTAAGTTGTAACAACAAATGCCACAAATGCTCAAATACAAACGTCAGGATACGCTGCAAAGGACAACGTGCTAAAAATTAAAACATTGCGTGGCAAGAAATCGAAACTCGAATGTAAAATACGCGCAAATTACGCAAAAAAAACAACAAAAAAATAATTTGGAAATTCGACGAAGTTGCGTAAAGGCGATAGATACACTTCGTGACGTTTCCTTAAAAATAGAGCCGAACTTGCGTTTACTGATTCATTCGGCGGTCGTACGTAAATTTCGCGTGCTAAAAAATTTGCTTTAATTAATTCTATTTTTATTTTTTTTGTGTGTGTGTGTGCGTTCAAATGCTGACCAAAGCAAAAGAAAAAAAATAAAAATAAAAAATAAACTCCCACCAAAATAACGCGATTTTTTTATTGAAAAGAAAAATAAAGCAAAGCAAAGGATTATCAGTGTGCATTGTGTCTATAAATTATATTGCAAGACATATAAAACACACAAAAAGAGAAACTAATAGTAGGTGATATGGGGGAGTATATGCCGCGCCAAATGTTAATTACATCAAAACATGAAAAATTCGAAAAGAAAACGCGAAAAAGCAAAGAAACGAAAGTGAAAAGCGTGCGCCATTAATCAATTTTCCGGCTACAAAGAAAAAAAAAAACGAAATATTGCCAAAAAAATATAACCCATAAAACTGCGTGTCAGGCTATAAAACTATAATAAAATAATATATAAAAATTATATAAAATAAAATAACAAAAGCAACAAGCTTAAAAGGATAACAACAACAACAAGAATAACTGCAAAAATATTTCAAGTTAATTAAAAAAAAAAAAATTAATTATGACTTTAGACGTTTTCGTCGATGCTTTTAAGTTTATTTAATTTTCTTTTTCTTTTAAATGAAAACACACAAAAAAATAAACACAGAAAAGTCATTAAAGGACATATCAAATGAAAAGGACATATCTAATATAATGCATATCGAACATGTAAAGCGTCGTTCTTTATAAATAAACGAAACACAAAAGCAACAAATAAAATCAAAACATAAGGAAAAATATTATTGTAAATTAAAAAAAAAAAAAATGAAGGATAACATGCATACGTATAATAATCAAAGGATATTTTTGCGTTTAATATGCGCCTTGCTGCTGCTCAGTCCAACGCAAGCAACGCGCTATAATCGTGGTGGCAGCACTGGTGGACACCATGTGCTCTATGCTAGCGCGGGTTATGGTAAACATGCAGCTTCTTCACTGCCAAGCGGCAGCAGCAATGATGTTTACTCCGTAGCTGATAGCCAACCAATGACCGAGGATTTCATGGCACCCGCCAATACACAGGATAACACACTCATTGTACATCAGCAACAGTTGAGCAGTTGTCAAACGGTTTGCGCTTGCAAATGGAAAGGTGGCAAACAGACAGTCGAGTGCATTGATCGTTTGCTCATACAAATACCAGAACATATAGATCCGTCAACGCAAGTACTCGACATGTCCGGCAATAAGCTGCAAACGCTCTCAAATGAACAATTTATACGCGCAAATTTATTGAATCTACAAAAACTTTATTTGCGCAATTGTAAAATTGGCCTAATTGAACCGGAAACCTTTAAAGGCTTAACGAATCTTGTCGAATTGGATTTATCGCATAATCTTTTGGTGGTGGTGCCCTCGTTGGCGTTGAGTTATATAAGCTCGCTGCGCGATCTGACGCTGGCCTCGAATCATATACACAAAATCGAAGCGAATGCATTTACCAGTACGCCTGCGTTGCATAAATTGGATCTGTCGCATTGCGATATACAAACGATATCGCCACAGGCATTTGCTGCACTCGAAGGACTAACACTGCTGCGACTGAATGGCAACAAGCTAAGCGAACTGCTGCCGCGCACTATTGAAACACTGAGTCGGCTGCATGGCATTGAGCTGCATGATAATCCCTGGCTCTGCGATTGTCGTTTGCGCGATGCTAAACTTTGGCTAATGCAGCGCAATATACCGTATCCGGTAGCGCCTGTCTGCGCTGGTGGTCCGGAACGTGTCATCGATCGCTCATTTGCTGAGCTGCAAGTCGACGATTTTGCCTGTCGTCCGGAAATGTTGCCAATCTCGCATTATGTCGAGGCAACAATGGGTGAGAATGCTTCGATTGTTTGTCGCGCACGCGCAGTGCCTGCAGCGGTTATTAATTGGTACTGGAATGGCCGTTTACTGACAAATAATAGCGCCTTCAGTTCATATCAGCGCGTGCATATGTATGAGCAGGAGAGCGGCAACGGTGGCTTCGAGAAACGTTCACGCCTCGTCCTGACCAATGCGCAGGAAACTGATTCAAGTGAATTCTATTGCGTTGCTGAGAATCGTGCCGGCACGGCGGAGGCTAATTTTACGCTGCATGTAAGCATGCGTGCTGCTGGTATGGCATCGCTAGGCAGTGGCCAAATTGTTGGCATCAGCGCTGCACTTGTGGCGCTCATCATCTTTGCGCTGGCAGTGGCGATGTGTCTGCTGATGCGCGTTAAGCGACAACCCTATACGGATAGTAAAACACCGAATCATTTGGAGGTTATCACTTCGGTCAATCATCAAAATTCGATCACGAATAAAACGCAGGCAGCAACAGGTAATGGCAGCATTGGTGGCGTAGTCATAGCTAATGGCGCAATAACAAATTGCATTGATGGCGTTTCGACGCTTGAGCGCAAGGGTAGCGCACATGCTGGCGGCGTAGGTGGCAATGGTGCAGCGCTGAAAGGTGAATCGAAAAGCGCTAATCCGGTACAGAAACCGCCACGTTTAACAGATCTGCCCTATAGCACAAATGGTTATGACAATGCTGGTTCTGTGCTCTCCACGGCGCCCTGTTTCATCTCACCAACTGCATCGGCGGGCAATAATCCGGACTTGATAAATGATACCAAACGTTTTGGCAGCGATGAATTCACTGATCTCAAAATTCCCGCAATACTAACCGCAAATCTTGGCTCTGGCACTGAGCTGGTTGGCAGCAGCGGTGAATATAGTCGCGCTGGTGGCTGTGATTCGCTGTATCCCTCGGGCTTGTGGGAACATGCACCGGCAGGCGCATCCTCTGCAGATGATCTCTTTCTAAAACGCTACACAGACAAAACGCCAATCATAGATTCAAATCAACTTTATGATTTACACGAACGCAATGCGGGCGCTGCTGGTGTTGATTACTTTAGCAAAACGTTTCCACGTATGCACTACACGAATACAACAATGCACAACAACAACAACAGCAACATCAAAGTCAGGCACCAAATACAGCCGGTTCAGTTGGGCAGCATATAAATCCAGGCACTTCATCTGCAGGCTCCATGCTACATGGTGCACGTTCAACAACATCAACGACAACAACAAATTTGTCTGGTTCTGGTGGTATCGGTGGTGGCTATCCAAATGATTATGGGCTACCGCTAGTGCCAGGCGCAGAGCATCAGCACAATCATCATCTGCAAATGCATCCATTACAACAACTGCAACAGCAATTGACAACAACGTTAAATGGTGCCGCAGCCTCGGCTACTGGTAGCGGACATAGCAGTCCACATTTTAGTAGTCGCACACTGCCACGTATACATGATGGCAGTAGTGGTTCACATTCAGCATCCGCTTCGTCAACTTCATCGCCTACACCCGCCGCAGCACATCCGCATATACATGCGCCCACAACAAGCACAGCGGGCGGTTCAATATTGCCCAATGGGCAACCGGTAAATGCAAAAACAATACGTGTCTGGCAGAAAGGTGGTGTTCCAGTATTGCCTCCAGTGACAGCGCTTAAACGTGCGCTCATCAGCAGTAGCCGTAATTCACCTGATGAAGGATATCAGGAAGGTTGCGGCACGGATGTCTAAAGTGTTACACACACACACAAAACACACACTAATTTGACTAATGAAGCACAGACTCCATTAAATCATACACACACACACACACACTTCTCTCACACTCATACATACTCATACATTTCACTTAAGTTCCTTTTTGTACTGATTGCACTGATTGAGGTGGTGCGCGGTTGCGTATGCTGTACTGATTATATAACTAATTAAATAACCAAATCCAAATAAGAATATCCTTGTGAAGATTTTGCGTTATCAAAGATGAAAAAAAAAATAAATAAAAATAAATGAAAAATATAAACAAGAATGTGATAGTGTCTGATAAAAATGTTAATGCATGACATAAATGAAGATAATAATTCAAATAATTAAAAAGAAAATAATTTAAAAAATAAAAAATATTTAATTAAAGTATACTTTTAGGTGTATGTAAAAAGTTATATAAAAATTATTGAATTACTTATTAAATGTATATAAAACAAAAATTTAAAAATACTACTAATATTAATTAAACTAATTGTAAAATTTATATATTTAAATATTAAAAGAGAAAAAAAAATATAAAAAATAAACCGCAAAAGTGTTTCAAAGTTGTGAGTAAAAAAAAAAATATATAAATAAATAAAAAAAAAAAAACAATAATTTAAAACTATATAAATGAGAAAAACTTTTCACAGAAACAAATTTAAAATAAAAAATAAAAAAGATATTAAAAACAGAAATAAATGAAAGCTGCAGGACTTTTGCAACTACTGCCACGCCTTCCACTTCGATGCTGCATCGAATGTAAGTTGCAACCGCAAAAAAGAAACAATTACAAAAAAATATTCTAGAAATTCAAAAGTTTTTGCAGCTTTCTTTTTAATTTAAATTGTCAAAACTTTTTATTTTGTATTATTTCAATTAAACTTTGATTTTGTTTCTTATTTGCCAAGAAGTATGCAACACAATTTAGTTTTATTTTTAGCATTAAAAGTCAATAATCATAATAATTCTACTTGAAATACATACAAAACTAAAATAGTATTTCTTTATTCTTTTTTAAATTAAATATGAAAAATATTTCGAATAATTGCATTGTGTACATTTTTATTTAGTTTTCATTTATTTTTTCCTTTTAAATTTAATTGCAAAACATTTATATTCTTTTGAATATTTTATTAGATTTCTTGTGTAACAATTAAAAACAATTTGCTGTCTTAAATTGTTGAAAATATATATTTTTCTATTTTATTTATTTTTTTTTAGAAAATTATTTTAAAAATTTAAAAAGATTTAAATAAAATAAATAGTACCAGTTTGTAATGAGAGAAGTGGTTGGAGTAAGATTTTACAAATTTCAATGTTTTTTTTAGAGAATGTGGATCAAAATACCAAACATAAATTCTCAGAAGTTTGTTTCATTTATTTTCCTTCGAAGCAATTTACGCATGATGTGCATTTTTCGGTGTATTAAATTCACACACATTCTGAAGTATTCTTTTACTGCGAATTTAATTTGGATAAAATTATCTAAAATGTGTTTTTTTTTTTTCAAATAGCACACTTGCAGCTTTTTCGAAGCGTTAACGAACTTTCTTGTGAAAAAATGTGATTCGATGTTGAGTTTTCTTGTTATTTTACCAATTGATATATTAAACTTTTGAAATCGCAAAATCTTTTAGAAAAACAAAAAGTTATTTGGAAATGAAATGAAGCTGCACTTCTCACATTTTCTCATATTAAATTTAATAGTCGGGTATGTGCTGAAATTCTTTCAGATTATCGGATTCCATGGTAATTCCAGTTTATAAAAAAGTAGATTTTTTTAAAAATAAATTTATAAATTATGATCTAGTCACCATCGAAATAATGCTGATTGCAATTATTCAAGATTTTTGATCAAATTCCATCAAATATCGCATTTTCTTCAATTTTTTTTTTAATTTTTGCCAAAAATAATGTTTGAATAACAGAAAACATAAAAATTAAGAATATCTTTTGGAATCTTTGCAATAAAATCCAAAATTTTCACATTTGTTTTCAAGTGGTGCCTTGTGCGTTAAAAAAATAAACGAATTTCTGAGATTTCTGTAACACTTACGATTTGGAAAACAGCAGAAGAAATATTAGCCGTAGATTCTGTAACATCCGCTTTTGTACTGATTTAAATTAAAACGTTGTGAACTATTTTTAATTTAAAATTTCGAAGCATAAATTATATTTTCAGTTTATCAGCAAATTTTTTTAAACAGTTTCGCCTGATTTTTAAAATGTTTTTTAATTCGAAACTTATTTAAAATTTATTTTTTTTTTTGTTAATTTTTTTAAATGTTATTTTTAACATTATCACAAACAATATCGAAATATTTTTCAAGCTTTAAAAAAAAAAAAAACAAAAAATAAAATATTAAACATACAAAAAAGATGTATATTTCGAATAAATGATGTCAACTGCGATTTGATTCCTACTAAAGTAAATAAGCAAAAAAATATCTAATTAAAAATGCGAAAATATATCGTAAAATAAAATTGAAAAAAAAAAAAGAAATAATAAAATAAAAAAATAAATAAACAATTATGTACAGTGTATTATTTTTATATAAATTACAAGATCTACTTTTTTCATACGTTTAAATGTTTATACATAAAAATCAAATGTTTTTTTTTAACTATATTTTTTTTAATAGATTTAATTTTTTTAAAACAAAACAAATAAAAATGAAATTGTATAAAATTAAATGTTTATTTAGATAAGTGTGTACAGCTCTAATAATATTTATATTGTATATAAAATAATTTTCTTTTTATTATGCCCTTTACATATGATTTAAAAAATGAGCTATTTAGATTGATTACATTAATTTTAATGATAGCTATACTATACACGGCTTTATACATTAAATTAATACTTAAAATGAAAAATTCTTTGAATATATTCATTTGTTCATCCCTTGAATAAAATTATTATTATTTTTTTTTTAATTGATAAATTATCAAAAACTTTCTTTTAAGTGAAAATTCCAAACTAATTACTATTTTTATATATTTATTTTATTTTATTGAAGTATTATTTAGCTAAATAGCTACTTTTCAATTTAAATCATACAGTGTAAAGGGTATAAACATTTCGGTTTACCGATATTAAATGAAACAAATAAATGTGTATCTAAAAAAAACTACGTAAAAAAAAAAAAAACAAACAACAATTTGTAAAATGAATAAAAAAAAAGTAATAATAAAATAAATTAACAAATTAAAATGACAAAAGCAACATCAGCGAAATAAAAATTAGTTAAAATAAAAACAAACATACTAAAATGCAATGTAATTAAATGTGTAATTTAAAAAAATAAACAAATAAATAAATAAATGGTATCAAAAAGTAACATGAAATAACTATTTGCGACAAAACTAAAAAAAAAAAAAATAAATGTAAAATGTATCTAAAACTAATTAGTAAATTAGTTTTACAGAAAATGATTAAAAAACAGATACATATGCATGTACTCATGTTAAAGAAACTAAATACATATGCATATACATATACATATATACATTTATATATTTAGATACTATATAAAGAACGTACTATAAAATTTCATTATAAAGCTACATTATGTATTTAAGCATTATACATAACATATACAGACATCCATACATAAAATACATCTATAAATATATACACAGGCATTTGTCATCTTTAAAAAAAAATGAATTAGTGTAATAAAAGTTTAAATAAAATAATAATATTAATGATGTAGCTAAAATATGAACAGAAAATGTATTTATAAGGTAAACCAAAGACTTTTTTCTTTGCATATAAAAAGAAGGGAAAATAAAACAAAAAACAATTAAAAAAAAACAAAATATTTGTTAGAAACTAAGAAAAAAAAATTAATAAAACAAAAAAAAAAAACCTAATTATAAACTAATTATATATATAAAAAAATATATGAGCTATAAGTACACATATATAGGCAGAACGATGAAGATGATGATGATGATAATGAAGTAGTGTAGGAGATGATGCAGCAATGCAGCAGAACGATGAAAGAATTAAACAAAAATATATATATATATAAAAAAAATTTAATAAAAAATTGTCTTCTTATTTAAATGGAAATGGAGTGTACAAAATTTGTAATTTGATTTTGTGTTTAAATTAATTTTAAAGGTTTTAATTAGTTTTGAAATGTAATTAAAATAGTGCTTTGTAAAGCAAATAAGTAAAATTTTTTTCGTCTCAAGATTTGTTGTAGCAAACCCACATCAAGGTTTTTTCAAAATGGGCCATTTTTATTTGTATATAAAAAAAAAAAACACAATTACGGGAATTTCCGAAAAAAAAAATGGATTCCAAACACCAAAGTGAAGTTAGTAAGCAAGCAAAAAGCAGCAAGTAAAAACAACTAAGAACTCCAAAGCAGCTTTCTTATTCGTATTCCCTTTCAACTTTGAATGCTCAACGATATTAGTGTTGACAAAAATAGTGATTTTTGAGTCACAGTGATTAGGGACTGCAACTTGAAGATCCCCAGTGATTTCAAACAGTGATAAAATCGCAAAACAGTCAGCGATTATAGAACAGCTTCACTGTTTGCAAAAAGTGATACACAAAAACGACGCTAACTGAACAGTTTCGTTACACCAACACAACTAGACGACTCTGTTTTAATTCATTGAAAAGTAAAATACTGCTTTTATTGTAAAAATTTAAATTGCACCAAACAAAAAAAAAAAAAATATTTGTTGTTTGTTTTACTTTTTTTGTATAAAAAACTGTCACAACACTTCGTTTATTTTACATATTTTTGTAGCAAATGCGTTTTCACCATTCAATCGTTTCAATAGACCGCGCTTTCAGTGAATTGCACGTTTTGACAAACAAAGTGACTGGCAAATGTACCAACGAATTTGTACAGGTTCGGTGATCAAGCGAATTTGAATGATTCGCGAAGAGTGATTAAAGCACCAATCACTGATTAATGAACAGTTTCACTGTTTCGCGAAGAGCGATACACAAAATCATGTTCACTGAGGAACTTGAAAATCGCAATTCACTACTTTCAGTCGAAGTGTGACATTGTGATTTTAAATCACTGTGAAAAAAATTTTAAATCACTATGAAAAAAATCACCAAAAGTGCAATTTGCAAATATGCATGTAATTTTGAATGAAGAGGCAGTAGGTTGAATTTTTGTTGGGTCACACCAATTTAATGGAAAGTTCCAGCTTTTTGAGAGTAAGTAACTTTCCAGATTATTGCATTTACGCTTATGTTAAGATCTGTGGAGCATCCTCGCAACGATATATGCACAGCTCATGAATTACCCAGGCAGCTCTATATTTGATATTTATATTATTTATCTACACATGTGCCTGCAAGAACCAAAGACATTTTCACATTTATCTGTTTTAATTCTTTGTCTCATTTTATTTATTTATTTAATTTTTTTTTATTTGTAACCAAAAATTATTCACACAGCTCAAGGTTCAATGGCCGCTCGTGTATACAAAAGCATACAGCCGCTGGCCTATTGCTGTTAACACAAACTGAAGCAACATTCAAGAGGCTACAGTCAAAAGGACCCAAGAAGACAGTAATTTGGTATATCTAACAGCTGTTAGCAAAGCAATGTGTAATGTTTAATTATTAAAGCCTCGTGCCAGCCATTTTTAATTAGTTGATGTAATGAAACAGAAAGACATCGTTGATAAAAGTTAAGCAGAATATTCATCAATTGAATCAATTTAAACTTCAATTAAAATTAAACACTTAAATTGAACTAAATTAAAGTTTACTAAGTTTATTGCATGGCAATGCAGCCAAGTGTAACACATACAAACGAGTTTATGCTAATCATAGTCATATATAGTATATACACCTAATGCATGTATGCATCTCTATTTGTGTTTGACAAGCGATTAATATTAAGGTTAAAGCGATTAATCGTTAATTGTGCATGAAGCAAGACATAGTTGCTTGCTTGCTTACCTAATACACAAAAGATACAAACAACTAAAATTGTGCAAGCAAAGCGTTTATACACAAAAAAAAACAAAAACAAAAGATACATGTAATCAACGACACGTGTTGCCCTATATCACAGCGAAATAGCGACAAATAATCGATATAGTCAGCATTTCTCATGCTACAAAATCGTTTATCTCTCCCACTTTTCTTATTTTTTATTTACTTTGGACAAAAGCAACACGCGCTCGTATTTCTCGTAAATAAAAAACTTTATTACGCCTGATTAGAACTACAAACCAACACAAAATACAAAATAACAAAACAAACCAAAAATAAAAAACAAAAGGAAAAAAAATAAAAGAAAAACTAAAAAACAAGTTGGCAGACCGAAATGAAATTTAGGTTGAAACTGAAGCGCAACAAAGTGAAAATGTTAACAAAAAAAAAAATAAAAAAATGGAAAGAAAAAGTGTAACAAAGCATTACGACAAGAACCACACCAACAACAACAACAACAACGAAAATAAGAATTCAGGCGTTCAGGCTCAACGAGCAAAACGAAAGTGAATTTCGTTATGTTTAAGTTTATTACGTATACGTGATGTTGTGCGAATAAATGCAAAATTGCGGCAAATGGCAACAAACGAAACAAACTTTTTACGTTGGCTTTCCTGCTGCTTTTTCCTGCTACTTTTTATTTTCGCTTTTTCACTTCAGGGAACGCATTGGTTGCTTTGAATTTAATTTGCACACCTTTAAAATTTATACATTTTGTATGTTGCATGTTGATATCCTTTTTTCCTTTTCCTTTTTTTTTGTATTCATTGTTCATGTTTTGCATAAATTTTATTCAAGTTAAAGTTTTTTATGTATTGCACTTACCTGCACAGTTTGAGCTTCCGCTGAAAGCTGCCAAATAGTGGCTTGTTCAGCTGTTTTTGTTGTTGAATTTGGGTCGGAAATAGGCTTAATGCACTTACAAGCGATTTTTTTTTCTATTTGTGTGTTTTGTGACTTTTAAATTTGTGCATAAATTCTATAAAATAAAAAAAAAACATATAAAACTTTTAAATGATAAATATTTAATTTAAAAAAAAATAAAAAAGAATCTTGTAAATTAATTTAGTACAACAAAAGCATTAGCGCAATCAATTGTAAGACTGATATTAAACATATTTCAGCACCTACTGTCGGTGCTCATCTTCATAATAATTAAAGGTTGAAAAAAGGGTTTGCAAATTAGCGTTTATAAGCCTCATAAAGCTTATTAATTAGCAGCTTTATAAAATTTGGGCACTTTAATTAGATCATGCACCAATATTTCCTTTATTATTTTCTCATACTTCAGACATTGCTGTTTTGTGTAAAGAGTTCGAAGTTAGTACTTTTGCTGAATGGTTACAAACACTTTGCTCAATATCAAGTCTAAAGCACTTTTCAAAGCCAGGTCTCTGGTTTGCGAAGTTGAAAACTATTTTTTTAATTGATGAATGCTATTCAAGTGCTTAAGTGCCTGATTATTTCTTTTTTATCAGACATTGTACTTTGTATATTATCGCCTGAAAAGTATGCAACATTTTTTAAAAATATTTCTTAAACTCTTTATTGAAATTTATAAAAGCTACTAAAAAAAATATCGTTTAAAACTTTTTAAGTCGTTAATGTTAATATAAGAAATAATTAATATCAGTACTTAAAACATACTAAAAAATAACATTTTTTTTGCAGAGCCTAAAAAATGTTGCTAAACGCGCGTCAGCTGTTTTCTTATTTTTGTTTTTATTTGCAGCGATTCCACAATATGTAAGGGCTAATATAATAAAAACATATAAAAAGGCAAAACATTTTTGTATTCAAAAATTTGAAAATCGACTTCTTGAATAAACCGGATGTGCCTAAAGCATTGTTTTAGTGGTTTCAAATCATCTTTGCATCGTTGCCTTTCAAATAGAACTGGTTTGGAACTCATCGGTTGAATGGCTTCAACGTCTATAGCGGACATAGAAATATTTTTCTATTTAATATATATTTTTTTTTATTTAATCAACTTAAAAAAATTCAAAATGCTCAGTTAGTCGTCACTCAGTGCCGATTTATTATACTTTCCAGATCAGCAAAAGCTTTTGAATAAATTTGTATATCTTTATCAATTCACGAGAAATCATTTTTAAAAATTTGTACACACGAAGTCGACAAATACTGCAGTTTCTTATAATTAATTAAAATTGGCAAATATCAGACTTAAATCAACAAATCACAACGATTTTTTTTTAATAATTGCCCTCAGCTATCGATGATGTAAATATATGGTTCACGACAAAAACTTATTTATTGTAGCATACTTTGTGCATAGCATAGTGTTGAAAGTATACATGAGTTTCACCACAGATTAACAAAAAATGTTGCAGGAACATATCATAATGAAATAATATGCAACATTGTGAAATTCATATGTATACTAAGAAGCAAAAGCAATATCGAACGATTAAACACAAAAGTTGCTAACGGTCCAGTTTCACTGGAACCGACACATTTCGTGGCGTCTTTTATTGTATGACGCACTTTTGAATATCAATTAGTTTCTGCGTTTGGTTGTGTTCAGTTGGTGTGCTGCGCTGATATATAAAATAATAAATAATTAAAATATAAAAGAGCATAGAGCAATTTAAACATTCAAAGGTGTTATTATTTCTTTATTCAGCTTGGAATTTACAACAGGTTATGTGCCCAGGCACAATGGATAAAATGAAAAGAAATATTAAACCCTTTGATGGGGAAAAATATTCAACTTGGAAGTTTAGAATTCGGGCATTATTATTCGAAAATAATTTACTGAGTGTTGTGGATAGTGAAGTGCCAGAAAAGAAAGATGAGACATGGATTAAAAATGATACTCTAGCCAAGGGAATAATTATTGAATATCTGAGTGATTCATTTTTAAGTTTTGTTACACATGAAAGTTCCGCAAAGAAAGTGTTTTCCGATCTCGATGCAATTTATGAGCGCAAAAGCTTAGCATCACAATTTTCCGTCCGAAAACAATTATTTTCTCTTAAATTGAAAAGTGGCACAGAATTAATAAATCATTTTACTTTGTTCGACGATTTGATAAACGAGTTAATATCGTCAGGAGCTAAGGTTGATGAGGTGGACAAAATAAGTCATTTATTCATGACATTGCCACCCTATTATGATGGAGTAGTTACTGCCATTGAAACGTTGTCCGATAGTAATATAACCTTGTCCCTTGTAAAACACCGTCTGCTCGATCACGAAATTAAAATTAAAAATGCCAGCAAAGACACCAGTGCGAAAGTATTAAACGTTATAGCTGAAAATCAGCCGGTTAATAATAAGGCTAATAAATATTCAAATAAAATAAATTGTAATAATAAATTTCGGCATAATAATAAAACAAAATCAAAGTTTATTAAATGTTTTTCTGTGGCAAGAATGGCCACATAAAGAAAAGACTGCTTCAAGTTTAAGAAGTCTGTGCAAAATAATACACAAAGCGACACAGAGAAGCAAGCTCAAGCGGCTTCAGTTGTACGCCACCAAGGATTTGCGTTTATGATGCAGCGAGTGATAAGCTCTTCTGAAGCAGGAGAAGGCGTGTCGTTTATACTTGATTCGGGAGCATCTGACCACGTTATAAACGACAAGGATGTTTTTACTGACTACATTGAGCTTGAATCTCCGATTGGAATTGCAGTGGCAAAGAATGATGCATTTGTTTATGCCACAGCGAAAGGCATTGTGAAACTTCGCAGCAATTGCCAGGTGATGGTCACACTGGAGAATGTTCTGTTTTGCAGAGAAATTCCACATAACCTTCTTTCTGTTAAGAGAATGCAAGATTCTGGAGTAACAATTGAATTTTATCCAGGAGGTGTAAAAGCTACAAAGAATGGTATAGTCATTCTCGATGGAAAATGTGAGTACAGTGTCCCAGTTTTAAAATTTTACTCATTGCATAATGCGTATGCATTAAACAAAATTAATAAAAATATTGAAGAATATCGTTTGTGGCATAAAAGATTGGGGCACATAAGTAAAGGCAAGTTTTTAGAAATCAAGAGGTATAGCATGTTCAATGATACTCATCTTTTAAAGAATGCAGAAATAGACAGTAAAATATGTGAGTCATGTGTAAAGGGTAAACAGTGCAGGTTACCATTTGAAAAATCCAAAAATAAAGAATACATTAAAAGACCATTATTTGTAGTTCATTCTGATGTTTGTGGGCCAATAACACCGTCTACAGTAGATGGTAAAAATTATTATGTAGTCTTTATTGATCAATACATACACTATTGTGTTACGTATCTGCTGACCTATAAATCAGATGTATTCTCTGTCTTTAAGGACTTTATTGCAAAAAGCGAATGTCACTTTAGCTTGAGAGTTGCCAATTTGTATATAGATAACGGAAGGGAGTATTTGTCAAATGAAATGCGACAATTTTGTGTAAACAAAGGAATTAGTTATCACTTAACAGTGCCGCATACTCCTCAGCAAAATGGCGTTGCCGAACGCATGATAAGAACATTAACTGAGAAGGCTCGATCCATGTTACAAGGATCAATCTTAAATAAAAGCTTTTTGGGGCGAAGCAGTATTAACTGCAACTTATTTGGTCAATCGAATTCTAGTAGAGCACTAGAAGTAATAAAACTCCATATGAGATTTGGCACAGTCGCAAACCCAGCTTAAGACATTTGAAGGTGTTTGGTTCAGTTGTATATGTGCATCAGAAACTGAGAAAAGGAAATTTGACGAAAAATCATCTAAAGCGGTACTAATTGGGTATGAACCCAATGGTTATCGACTATGGGACTTGCAAGCAAGAAAGTTTTTAGTTGCAAGAGATATAATAGTTGATGAAACAAATTTGAATCGTGAAAAGTTTGATATCCTGAATAAAAGTCAGGAATGTGAAAATATTCTCCAGTTTGACATCCCTAAGGAATGTGAGAATATTGAGAAGCCTAATGTTCCAAGAGAGGCTGAATATGGAGTCTTAAATGAAAATAAGGCCCAGAGTCAATGTGATATCCTTAATAAGAGTAAGGATAGTAAAGATTCAAATACTTCCAATAAAGATATGGAAGAAGATACTCTGGAAAGAGTATGGATGTTGCTTTAGATGAGGGTATTCGCAATGAAACTGCTCGATAATCATGTTGGTATTAACACTGGCGATAGCCAGACCGATATCGGACGAAGTGAAAGGCTAAAGGATAAACCTTTCAGGTCATATAGATTCCTTAACAGTTTAATGAGTGCACAGAACCTCAAAATAGTATTCTACAGCGTATGATGACATTAAAGATAGAGTTGATAAAGCAAAGTGGGAAATAGCTATAAAAGAAGAATTAGACTCGCATAATGAAAACAACACATGGGACATAGTAGATTTACCTGAAAATAAGAATTTAGTCGACAGTAAGTGGGTATTCTCAATTAAGCAGGATGAGTTTGGAAATCCAACCAAATATAAGGCGAGACTAGTAGCTCGTGGCTTTACGCAAGAGTATATGCTTGATTATGAGGAAACTTTGCCCCAGTCGCACGAATTTCAAGCTACGGCTTATCTTTAGCTCTGTCAAACCAATTTAATTTACAAGTTCACCAAATGGATGTTAAAACGGCTTTTGAATGGTGAATTGAAGGAGGAGATTTTTGTGTATGTTCCTCAAGGTCTATCATATGGAAATGATAAAAGTATGTAAATTAAATAAAGCTTTGTATGGGTTGAAACAGGCAGCCAGATGTTGGTTTGAAGTTTTCGAAGGAGCACTGAAAGAAATTGGTTTTATAAGCTCAGAAGTTGATCGTTGCATTTATATTTATGACAATGGAAATATTTCGAAAAATATTTATGTACTACTTTACGTAGATGATGTTGTCATAGCAACGGAAAATATTGAAACAATGTCAACTTCAAGTCATACTTAAAAGGAAAATTTAGAATGGTAGATTTAATGGAAATAAAATTCTTTATTGGAATTAAAATTGACAGGAGCAAAAACAGTTTAAGTCTAAGCCAGTCTGCCTATATAAATAATGTATTAAAGAAATTCAATATGCATGAGTGCAAGCCAGTTAGTACACCACTCGCAAATAAACTTGATTATGAAGCATTGAATTCAGAGGAGGAATATGAAAGTCCTTGTAGAAGTTTATTAGGTTGCCTAATGTACATCATGGTATGTACGCGCCCTGATTTGTGTACATCAATGAGCATTTTGAGCAGATATACCAACAAAAATAACAAAGAACTATGGCAATGCCTTAAACGAGTTCTAAGGTATCTCAAGGGTACTATTAATTTAAAGTTAACCTATGTTAAAAGCTCAAATTTTGAAAATGTTATTGTTGGTTATGCTGACTCGGATTGGGCAGGGAGCGAAAGTGATAGAAGAAGTACTACTGGGTATATATTTAATATGTTTGACTCAAATTTAATTTGCTGGAATAGTAAGAAACAAAATTCTGTAGCAGCTTCATCTACCGAAGCTGAGTATATGGCTCTCTTCGAAGCAGTTAGAGAAGCATTATGGCTTAGATCATTGTTACAGGGAATTAAATTTGAAATAAATAAAGCAATTAAGATTTATGAAGACAATCAAGGTTGTATTAGTATAGCCAATAATCCAACATGCCACAAACGCTCAAAACATATTGACATAAAATATCACTTCTCACGTGAGCAAATTGCTAATAAAATTATTTTTGTCGAGTATATTCCCACAGAGAATCAACTTGCCGACATGATGACAAAACCATTGGTACCAGGTAGATTCCTGAGTCTGCGAAATAAAATCGGTCTTACTGATGAAGATGACCAACTTTAATTTTTCTGTTGATGCTGATAATGAATGAAGGCGTTATTAAGTTATTTTTTTTTATTATTCATTTTTTTTTTTTTTTTTATATACTTATATTCATTTCATTGTTGTACTAATTGAAATTGTACTACGTATTATTATTTCTCTTTTAATGGTCTGATTGGGTTTTATCTGGGTTTCCCCAATCCAAAGCAACAAATGTTGGACCATATTCTAATTACTCCCCAGAGAGCAAAGCACATCAGCTTAGGTTTAAATATATTGTTAATGAAATATGAAGATAGACTAAAAATATTATGTAAATGAAATGTAATAATTATTTAATTTAAGTTTTTTTTTATTATTTTTTTTTTTTTTGTGTTCGATATTTCTTTTGAGGAGGTGTGTTGAAAGTATATATGAGTTTCACCACAGATTAACAAAAATGTTGCAGGAACATATCATAATGAAATAATATGCAACATTGTGAAATTCATATGTATACTAAGAAGCAAAAGCAATATCGAACGATTAAACACAAAAGTTGCTAACGGTCCAGTTTCACTGGAACCGACACATTTCGTGGCGTCTTTTATTGTATGACGCACTTTTGAATATCAATTAGTTTCTGCGTTTGGTTGTGTTCAGTTGGTGTGCTGCGCTGATATATAAAATAATAAATAATTAAAATATAAAAGAGCATAGAGCAATTTAAACATTCAAAGGTGTTATTATTTCTTTATTCAGCTTGGAATTTACAACACATAGCTTATGACATTATCAAAATGCGTTTGGAATTACTCATTGAATTGGCAACTTCAATAAGGTGTATGGAACGTTAAAGGTTGCAGCTAACTTATTTGTCAAGTTGAGAGTTATTAATTAAAATAGATGAAAAACCATAAATGTTGTTATGCGCAAAACTGTGTGCGAATATAACAGAGACAACAGCAGCCAGTGTATGCGTGTGAGTGTGTGTGTGTGGTAAATACTGCAGCACTTTACTTAATAATAGTTAAACGACTATAGCAGCGAATGTACCAAAAACTACCAAGAGACATTTACCATAGATAGGCATAAATTTAAGGTGACCATATATCATTATTACTTCCCAGTTAAACGCTTCATTTGGACGCTTGATAAATGGTGAAAGCTCATAGAACGTTGAAAACGTTTATGAGAAGTGTTTGAGTACGTATAGCAACGACATCAATGATGGTAATAATAATGGCACAAAACTTGCAGCATGGCACTCAAAACTTAGTCCGTCTGTCTGTCTGCCTGTCTGTCTCTATGAGTAACTCTCGAAACTAAACGTAGGCAGACACGCATATGGATTCACGAACACATTTAGATGCACATTCATCTATCTGACTGTCTGTCTGTCTGTCTTTTTTTGCCTATCAGTCCGTCCGTCCGTCTGTCAAATTGTCTGTGTATGTTTAGTACTTCTAAATAATGGTAATGTCTGTGACAAAGAGTTGTCACAACAGAACTCGCAAGTTGTAGCAGCAGACAATGTCTACTGCTACTGTCTCTGTTGTCTTCCTATATGCGTGTGTAACTATATTTACACTCAAACACACACACACACACACATACGTCCCATAATCTTGCTGAACATTTAATGGCCTCATTAATTCTCTATGTTGGCCTTAAATTATTTTACTGCTTCTAATTTTGTTGCGGCTGGCTGGCTGGCTGCTTGTAATATTAAACTTAACGAAGAACTTTCAACTATCACGCATGAAGTGCTTCGCATCGTCATAGAGAATACTTAGGTAACATGGATCTATTACTTTTATATATCTGTGCGCACACACAGCTACTATAATACGCACACACATTAATTAACATAAACTTAATTGTTTTATTTAATCAATAAAATAATTAAATGTCATGTACGCGTAGCACTACCTTTCGTTTCTATAAATTTTAATGAAAACAAATTGCTTTTTTTTTTTTTTTTTTTGTAGCAAAGAATCTAAATGAAAGTTATATGACTAGACAAAAAAAAGATTGTAAATAAATTGTAATAGTTGCAATAAAAATATATAAACAAAAAAAAAAAAATAATAAATAAAAAAAAAATAATAAAAGCAAAAAAAAAAAGAGTTGGTTTATTTAATTATTGCGCCTATTAGTATGCAAAAATACATCAGCAGATACATTTATATCTTTACGCATTCAATAATTAAAAAAAAAAAAATAAATAAATAAACATATATTTTCTATGCAATATAATTTCTGACAACAAAATTTATTCATTTCGCATATTTTAAATGAAATATGCCGCAATATGCAAAACTAAATTACAAATGTGGCATGGATCGAATTTCATTTAATTTTGTATATATTTTATGTAGTAGTTGCGTGTGTGTGGTCAGCAAAACTAATCAGTCTGAAATTAAGCTAAATAATTTGAATTAATCGTGAGTGGAAATTATGCAAGCTGCGCTAAAATTGATTTTAAAAGTGTTTAAAATGATAAAATAAAATTATCTTAAACCTGATTATTTTGCATAAAAATAAATAGAATAAAATGTTTATGATACTTTTTTTTCAAAACAACTTTTGAAATATGACCTAAAAGTATGCAACATATTTTTTTTTTAAAATATTTTATATTTCACTAGCTGAACCGATGGGCTTCGCTACTTCCCCTCAAGTTGAAATAAAATGTTAAAAAATTTAGATACAAATTTATGTATTTTGGGTCGACCAACTGGTTTCAGGTTAAAATTTCGGAATTCCCGGTTTCAAATCGCGGATTAGTACTCGCCTATGTGGTAAAATAATCTTAAGTAAAAAAATATAATAAGTTCCCCACACTGCGCCTTAGGTCCAATGCTTCCAACAACTGAGAAATATGTTAAAACTATTTTTTAAACATCTTTCACTTTTGATAAATTTTTCAGTAAAAATAGATTTTTTAAAAATGGGCGAATGGGTGGACGTGGTAAAAAAAACCTTTTAAAATTTCAGGAAGATCAATCATTAAAAAAAAAGTGAGCGCATATGTTGACGTTGTCAAAACAATCAGTTAGCTCTTCTAGGGACCCAGTTGAAAATTTCAGGAACGTCGGAACAGAAATCTGAGTTTCTATAAAGCAGAAAAAAATACTTACAAAAAATGAAAAAAAATAAAATATGTCTAAAAATGTTAAAAATATTTTAAAAAATTAATTAAAAGATCCAAAAATTAAATTTTAAAATAGCGCTACAGATCAGTTTCTGCACCGAACTGGTTGTGAGTCAAACTATTGTATTTCTTAAGACATTTTTTAATAAAGGTCTTGAAATATATTGAATTATTGGAATAAGTTTTCTTATTTGGATTAAGAATCTATATTAAATGCGTTATGAAAAATTTTAGTAGGGTCGCTTGGATAGAATCACACCATTAAGTTTACTGATTATTATATTTTCTCAGTATATTTTTGATTTAATTATTGTATATCTTTTTAGACAAGATTTTCCACAAGCTTCCAAGTTCGCAGGTTTGAATTTTTGTGTGTGAAATTTTTTGAGGGAATTGTCAAATCACACGTAGGCGAATCGCAAGTGGTTTCTGTGACATGCCAAATAGACAAGTAAGAAGAGATGGATATATGCACTTCCAAAAAAAAAAAAGAAAGCTTGTGTAACATTTTGATACACATTTCCTAGTTGCATAACTACAACAGTGATTTGTGGAATTAAAGGTATTATAGATTTTTTATATTCTGACAATTATGTCATTGAAAAATTTTATACTGTCTCCCATTCTTTTATAATTGAAATTGTTATTTAATTAAAATAAAAAATTCATTTTCAACATGAATAATAAATAGTCTTTCGTTACATAAATCTTTTAAATAGGCTTAAATTTCTTAGTTGTATTTGGCTTTGCGACGTTGCTTAGATAATAAGCTACAAAAAAAACCAAAGAAAAATAATAAAATAAATATACAAAAAGAAAATTCAAAAACAAAAACAAAATTATTAAATATTTATGTGCAATGTAGGCGAGGAATAAGGACAACAACAACAAAAAACATTAGTTCAACAAACTGTTAGGTAAGTCCAAGGTACAAACAGGATATAAAGTATTTTAAAATTCAAAAAAAAAAAAAAAAAAAAAACCAAATGAATTTAATGAAGAAAAATTTTTGACAATTTCTCAAAGCGATATAAATTTTGTATATGTGAAAATGTACAATTTCTATGTCAAAGCAGCAATAAGCAGATTTATAGGAGTAACGAGTGCGGCGGTAGCATTACAAAACGTAGCAAAGTAAAAGAATTTGTAAAGCAGACAAGCCACGTGTGTGTGGCACATAAAAATTCATTAAAAATTCAATAGAATTGTATGCTATGCGTTTACAAATAAAAAAAAATAAAGAAAGAAAAAATAAGCAAAGAAAAATAAACTTAATGCAAGGACAGACAACGCAGACTGTTATGAAATGAAAGTCAGGGAAAACGCAACGCCCAACATTTCATTTCGTTTCGTTTGTGTTCCAAACGAAGGCGAAACAAAATAGACATTTCAATGCAAATCAAATCAAAATATTAGCAAAAGGCAAACGAGATAAGAAAAACAACAAGCAAAGAGTCCTTGGATTCTTTTACAAATGAAAATAGTACGAAAATGGGCAACTAGAGGTGCCATCACATTAGCATAGCAGAGCAGTGAAAGAAGTTGAAGAAGCGCGTAATGCTGTAGCGAATGCCATCATCATCATCGTCGTCATCGTCATTCTCATCAGAATCATCGATGTCATCCTTTTGGGAAAATGTCATGCAAATGCTATCGATATTGCTTTTTCAATTGCTGTCAGTCAGTCGCCTTTGACAAAGACGATTGCGCTGTCTTGCGTTGCGTTGTTGTGAATGAACAATGTTGCTGCTAATATGCTGCGCACGTTTGTAACAAAAGCAAAACCGCGCGCGGTTAGCCAGCAACGGAAGTGAAGTGACGTTGCGGCAGCAGGACTATGTGCTGCGATACGTTACGTTACGATACGATACGATACCATCAAGGATAACAAGCGATAATAGTAATTTGTTTTTTATACATATTTTATTTTTGTGCGTATTGTGCCATTGCCACAAATCCGTGCAACAAATACGTCTACACCTACACACGCGTCTCTACTTCAGTTCACGCTTCATAAACGAAAATCGATTTTCAATATTTATATAGCATAATTTTAGGCTTATTCAGCTCACTGAAAATGTTGCACAAATGAGCTTGCGTTGTCGTTGTTATTGTTGTAGGCATAGTTGTTGTTGTTGTTCTATATTATATCGTATTTTCCTTTTTGATAAGAACGGAAGTGTTTATATTGTTGCTGTTGTTGTTGTCGCTGTTGTTTATGTTGCTGTAATTTGCTGCCACTGCCAACATTTCCGCTTTGATTTTGATTTTTTATACATTTTTTTATAAAGTTTCAAGAGAAAAGTGTCTGAAAAAAATTCTGTTTACACCTGAGATTTTATTTTATTTTATTCCCTTCACATATAAAGTAAAAAAGGTATAAACACATTTTGCGGAGCTATGAGCAATTGCAAATAAATATTTGGCAGAAAATTTTTCAGATCCAAACCAGTTAAGTTAATCAATAAAATTGAACGGCATTTAAGGTAGGTCAGTAAAGCCATGTCCATCTGTCTCTCTATACATTCATTCATTAACCCTCTGCCTGGTTTCCTGTGTATATTTCCATGCGTACACTGAACTTTCTATTTTTTTCTTTATTTTGTCCTACTGCCGACTCATATCTGAGAGAAAAAATAAACAGCAATAAACTTTCGAAGCATAACACGCTTACCTCGAGGAAAAGTCAACGAAGATTGCACTACATGTAATCGTTAATCACAGGACTATATAACCCAACCGCATTTCAAGATCTTTTCTAGAACTTTCAATATAATAAAAACAGATATAATCATGGACTGCTTAGCTCAATTTTAAGAGGTACACTTGTGTAGAGGGACTCCTCAAAGGAAATTGTATTTCCATTTCTGTGTGCTTCGATTCTAAATCAAATACAAACATCAGCTTCATGAATGATAAGCAACGAATGAAGTTCAGGTCAGGACCGGCAGTTAGAAGCACTGAAATGTAGCCTCAAAAAAATAAGAGCTGGGGATCTCGCTTAATTAGCAGCTTTGAAGAAGAAGAAGGTTTATGAAGAAGGATATACCAATAAATCTAGGGCACCCATCTTTTAAGCAAAGTAGACTGAAATGTCTTAGAGGGGTAACTCCGAGAAGTCAAAATTTTCCTTACATCATAAATCTTCCAATATTTTTTAGTGTATTTAAGCTTTTTGTTTTGTAAAAATGCCAATATTCTTTTTTTTTACCTTTCGCTACAATAACGTTTCACATCAGCCGTTAAACGCCTGTATGTATGCTGTGATTTTTTTTCCATGCTTTATTCGGTTGCGAATTTTTACGCTTGCGTTGTCTTTATGCCTCAAATATTTTCGCTTGATGATGTTATATATAAATTTTTTAAAAATATTTTTTACCTTGCCAGCCTTTGTCGATTTTATTGATTATGTTCGCGTTCATTCATTCATACGACGCTGCTGCTGCTGCTCGGCTTAAAGGCAAAAAGTTCAACATCGAAGGCGGCTCATAGTTATGAATTATGCTTTGGGGCGTTGCCACTAACGTTTCATGTAAACTTTATTAAATGCCAAACAGTTTATTAATTTTGCATATAAATATTTGGCATGAGTGGCTGCTATATTAAGTTTTTTAACTTACATTTTAAGTTTTTTTAATTTTTTTTTTTTAATGTATCTGCTTCAGGTAAATTTTGTATGCCATATTTATATCCTTGCTATTTACTATCAGTAGCATCATTTATACACATTCTTCTTATTAAAATTGATTTAAATTTTATGAATGACTGTAATAATCATTTTCATATTTCAATGAAGCATTTTAAATATGTAAATGTATCTGTATCTGGCTTCAAACTGAAGAGAAGTTATAATATATTAAAGATAATAAATGTATGTATCCTTTTGTTGTTGTTAGCAGCCTTTATGACAAATCTGTGTTAATGAGCTATCAATGACAGACATATTTACTCATCCATTCTCACTCATTTAGCACACTTTCAATCAATTAGTCTTTCAATACAAGTAAATTGTATTCACATTCACATTCAATAGACATTGAAATGTGAAATTTGTATAATCCATCAAATATTGCTAATATGAATTGTTTTTGTTTTTGTGCTGACTGCCTGCCTGTCTGTCTGTCTGTCTGTATTAGTTTATTAATTTTGTTACTGTACTGTATTTTCGTACTTTTGCGTGGTGTGTGTGTGTGTATGTGTCTGCTTTCGTATTTTCTGTGGTTATAAATTGCCTTTAATTGAGTCAGATGGTTTTGGGGCTTTTGTGGCTGAAGTCAGTAAATATCATTTATGATTTGACTTGATGACTAAATTATTTTTCATGCTTGTGACATTCGAAATATGCGTTGACATTGTACGAATATTAGTTTTCTAAACATATTTTATTATGTTTATTAATATTAGAAAAATATTTTCTTTATTTTTCTATTTTTCTTTTAAAATTTGTTTAACTTTGATTTTTTTTATAAATAATTCCTTCGATTATAACAAATAATTCAATAATTTGTCCAATCAATTATTGATTGTTGAACTAAGTGATCAATTGATTGTATAAAATAATCGATTGCTAATTGATTAATCGATTAATCACACAGTCCTTCGTAAAAATAGTTTAGATCCTTTTTACGTTTTTAATAATCCTGAAAGTATTTATTTTTTCTGTACCTGTCCGAAGCTTTCAGCATTAAAGTCTCGGTTTAGTTTTTATTTCTAAGACTTGAAGATGTTTATTTACTTCACTAGGCCAATCTGAAGGAGAAATTCTACAAGGTAAGTGAAGCAGTCCGTACGTTTATTCTTCCGTAAGTGACTACCGTAAGTAACCGATTATCTCGGAGACCATCTAAATTGAAACGTAGTTTCTCCTGATGTGTTTAAACGTGTGCGACTACGTTGTAAGGGCCTTTCGGTACGAAAAAACATACAAAATAGCAAAAAGTTTTCGTATGAAAAAGTCGAAAATCAACTTAATGAATGGATCAAATGTGCCTAATGTATTGTTTTAGTGGTCTATAAATATACTCGCATTGTTGCCTTTAAAATAAAAGCGGTTTGAGACACATCAGTTGGATGGTTTCAAAGTCCATAGCGGACATAAAAACATTTATATATAGAAGTTTTTTGTAGTCCCATTTAAAGGACACAATCAACCTCACACAAAATATTTTTTTTTTTTGGATAGTCGAAATTACAAGTTTAATTGCTCTAACTCTTGTAATTTCATAAAGGTTACAAACGGCGGAAAGCCGGACAAACAAAATGGGGCGTATAGACAACTGAAGATGGCTATATCCCGTTGCTACCATTCAAATGCATTTAATAAATACCAACGATGATGTCTGATTCTATATAAAAAGAAAAGCCTTCAAAGCCACAAAATAAAAAAGCGATTCTCTTAAAAAAAAAAAATATTTTTATCCATTCAAAAACTTAAATATTTTCTTAAAAAATAAAAATACATTCGAGCAATTTATGCCAAAAACTACAACAGGCAAATGCCATGTAAAACATACTTTAAATGACAATAGCACTTCCGTGCATATCGACTGCTACAGCATATCCTTCTTACAATAAACGCGTATGTGAGTCAGTGTAGGTAGTGAATGCCTGCAAAAATGTATTGCTAAAGTGTCGTAATATACCATGAAAATCTGACAACGCATTGACTATAACATTCGGCAATATATTTCAGCATTAAATGGCAAAAAAGGAAAAAAAATCCAGGGAAGCAGCGCACAGAACGAAGGACATACGATTCAATGCCCAAGGCTCAAGACGCTGTAATACACCTGCACAGTGAGTTATAAGCGTTGGAATAAAATGAAATAGAAGAAAGAAGAGAGTGGAAGAGATACAAATGTGGAAAGAGATGAAAAATGGAGCCATATAGCTACGTGTATGTAGTGTAGAGCGCATAAAATCGATAAATCTTAAAAATTCAGCAATATACTCAAACATAATGTTTGCTGCCAATAAACTCAGACACACACATACATACACAGCGAAGATCGACCAAGTGCTATATAAATGTATCTGTATCTATGTACGTGCAGCGCATGTATCTATTGATTTATATATCTGTGTGTGTGTGTGTTTCAGTAGTTGTATACATATGTCTATATGTCAGAGACTAAAAGCAAAGCTGTGTGTGTGTGTGTGTGTAACTTAAGCGAATGAATGAATAAACGAAAATACGAACATACTTCAAATGTCGAGCAAACATGTCTGCCATTGACGGTCAATGGCAGCATTAAGATTTGTAGCAGCAACGCAACAACAACAAATCAGAAAGCTATGAGTTTTTAGAGTAAAGAGCTTTTCTAACGAAATAATAGCCTCGAAACCGTAGTCAGTTGAGATTTGAGATTTGCGCGACAGCATGTTAAACGTCAATTTTTGCGGAAATTTTGTGTAGCAGAATGAAGTTCGAATGAGTTAAATATTTGACGGCAAATTAAATTGAAATGGATAACGATTTTCCAGACTCTACTGCAAATTTGAATGCTCAAACAAGAAGCAAACAAACAAAAGTTTTTAATTGGCTGTTTAAAAACTTAATTTTCACTTAATAAATCGTAATAATCAATTCCTGCGTTTATTGTGCCAGCATAAAATATTTTTAAAGAATTCACTAACAAGAATTCAACGCAGCGGAAACGGAAATAATAATAAAAGAAAAGTTTTCATTCGTTGCCAGCCAATTAGAAAATATTCAAAATTCATGAAAAAAAAAAATGAAATAAATTGTGAATGTCAAAGTGCCTAAAGGTCGACATTGGCATAGGATATTGCGTGAGTGTTTTTTAATATCACAAAAATTTTTTGGTTTTTATTCAAAATCAAAGAAAGATGAATGCAATTTGACTGGAAATTAAATGGAAATATACGTGGGTCTTCAAAAGATATATAATTTTTCTTTATAATAATATGAAATGTGCCAAAAGGCAACCAAAATGGCAAGCATTGCTCATCTTCTTTGTTTCGAAAGTCATCGAATACTGAAAGTTATCGAATGCAGTCGGAATTTTACGATAAACATACTCAAATGATTGTTCTGACACCGAAGAAATGAAGGCATTACTTAATAAAGACACCTGACACCATGCAATACCATCTTCTCCGAATCCAATTATTTATGGAAATGTTTTGATTTAAGTGGGGCCTGAAGAGAGGCAGATGTGAACAATTGATTCGCATGAGAAAACATTGACAAAAATAAAAAGAAGGAAAAAATACATAAAAAGGGGGAAAACCCGTTTTGACATCAATTTGCGCCATAATTTTCACCATAACAATGCTTGGCGTCCGATTTGGCTTAAAATAATCAAGAATATTGTGAATGGTAAATGTAGATGCGAGTTTCACTATGACTGGTATTATAGGCTTGGTTACAACGAAAATAAAGTTTTTATTTTTATATTAAATTTTTTTTTTTTTTGTGTTATATTTTTTTTTACCTTGCACTGCGTGAATGTATAAATAACACCCTTCAGGAAATGACTGCACATATTTTTAGAGCTGCAAATGAAATTGTAAAAAGAAGAAAAAAAAAAATGATTTTATAATGAAGCACAGCGTGTGATTTGCAATTTTCCGATCAAAGGAATAATGTAAAAAAAAATTGTATTTACGTGAAAAAAAAAGTATAAAAAAAATATAAAAAATAAATAAAAAAATAAAATATAAATTAAATATAAAAAAAAAAAAAATTAAAGTTAAAACCAATATTAATGTTTTATAAAATATTTAATTTACAAATAAAAAAACGAACTATTTAAATGTTTTACAAAAAATGTAGCTTTCACTGGCGTTGTACTGTGGAGTCGAAAACAAATGTACATGAAATGGCTTAAAGGTAAAAATTGTAACTTAACTTGAAGAAAAAGTTTTATATGCAAGAAAAATAAATATTATCCAATAAATGTTTTAAATATTTCATTACTTTAGTATAGAATGGAATGGAAGCAGGTTTTTTTCGACAGAAGTGTGTCATTTAACGCATGACGTGACATCAGCAAAATTCTAGTTTCGAATGGAAACTTTACACAAAAAAAAAAAAAAAAATAAAAAACGCTTTAAATAACTAAAAAAATAAAAAAATTTTCTGAAACACTTTAAAACGCATCAATAATTCATTTAATACAAAATTATTCATAAGTCTAGTAAGACTACAGAATATTTTCAAACAAAAAATAGAAAAGCAAAACATAAAGCTTTAAAAAACATTAAATTTGTTATACACAAGTAAAAATAAGTTTATTAAATAAGCACAAAAGTGCGACCGTTGTCTCATTTTCAGTTTAGCAAAGATGAGGAGTTTCTTAAATTTTCTCAACACTTTGGCTGCCACAATTGCAGCAAAATGCAACAAAGTTTTTCGCTGAGTGCTTAGTACACCATGGAGACCACTTCAAGTGCATCAATGTCGATAACTACTTTTGTAACTCAATTAAAAGTGAAATGTGCCGCTGCCGTCGCCACATTGTAGCGTCAAGTTTACCTTGAAGTGAATCGACTTGGCAGCAGCGCTCTAATTCACTTGGCAAAAAGTTGAACGGCAACGAAAAAAAAAAAAAACTAAGAAGACACGAACGGATGCTGGCTGTTGTTTAAGTTGCTTTTGTTGATGTTAGCCAATATACTTTAAGATAATGAGTGTTTAAACATTTTAGAAAATTGCTGCTTTAAAATTAAGTAACGCAAATTAAAGTTGCCTACATTTAGGCGCAAAAAAAAACAAACAAAATACATACACAAAGTGGCAGCATAAATTGCAAAACTCTCGGGAGTAATTCAAAGCGTCGCTACTAGGCTGCATTTTTATTTTATTTTTGCGTTACAAACACAACACAACTGCAACTTCTTTTGCTCTGAAAGTTGCTTTGATGCTGCTTAAATCTTTTGAGCTGTATTTTTTTTTTTTTTTGGGTTTTTTCGCTCTGTTTCTCCGTTTCTGGCGCGGCAAATGTTGTATGCAGCAAATCGAGCTGAGTGCTTTTGCCTTTTTGAAATTTAAAATAATGTTCAACTGTTGCACGCCCGTTTGCAGTGCAATGATTCATTAACTAGATGACTTTGCTTTGCTTGGCCAATGACTTGCTTGCTGCAGTAAAGAAAAATACTGCAAGCCTACTGCAGCATAAGGGTAACGGCAAGAATAAACAAAGGTAAATACACAAGTAAGCATGCTTTACTTTCAGCAAAAAAATAAAAAACAAAAAAAAAAAAAAAAAAACAATTGGCTTTTAGGCATATCAAGCAACAGCAGCAGTTGCAGCAAAAGCACATACATAAGTGCTTCAAGTATACTAAAAGTATGCAATGATAATCAAAAATTTAAGTTGTACAAGTATAAAAAAAAAAAATAAAACTGAAATGAAACAGAAAATAATGAGCATGTTTTTGGAGAGATAAAAGTCAAAGTGTGCATTCCTTTGAACTGTGCTGTTATTCTCTATTGAAGCCACTTACTTTAGCCACTAGTAAGCTTCTAAAACAAATATAATCGTAAATAGTCGAATTTCAGATGTACTTTTGAAATGGTAGTACTTAGGAGATACAGGTAAGTAAAATATTTATTTTTAGATAAAATATACTCTTCGCTGCTGATCACGAATATGTACCCTTTTGGGATATTCCAAGCATACTTCTGCTAGTTACATACTTTCGCTACAAAATTATTAAACCGTTAGTATAAGGTAGATGATATAAAAAGTGGTTAGCGTAAGCTAAAAAAATGAGGCTAATGATAAACTCAACTCATTTTTTGTTAAGAAAGATGAATTGCAGCTTTGGTAGCTCTCTCCTTTAAATTATTTTGGATCGGCTCATTCATTAGATGGCAGAACAGACTGATTAATATTCAACTTTCATTAATGCTACGGAACTTTCTGTCCATTTGCAGTCTTTTCAGAGAAATTATAGGGAGGGGGCCAGTTGTGACGCAGGCCCAGTTGTGACATTTTTCGACCTAAAAAAGTTATCCTGAAAAAATTTGTTCAAAATTTTTGAGTAACTCAAATAAACATACTTTCTTTGGAGAAAAGTTGCGTTTGGTTAATAGTTAAATGTTAAACTTCTTAATTTTTCTTGAAATTCACTGAAATGAAAAATTAAGAAGAAGAAGAAAACCCGCGTCACAACTGGGCCCCCTCCCCTACCATTCTGCTCAAAAACAGAAAGTGATAAGTAAAACACCAAAAACATGAACAATTATTTTGGCAATACGCACTAAAATACTAATACGCAACGTACAGCACAGCACAAAAAGGACAACACAGGACAAACACGTAAGTTTATTATCAATGCAGATGGCAAAATCGACAGCAATAACAACAAAAAGTACAACAATGTTGATGACATAAGTAAAAGCATAAAGGACACGCATGCAGATATGCTTTATACACCTATCTCTTTCTATCTTTCTTTCTCTCTGTTTCACTTTTATTTGCAATGACACATTCAATAAGCATTTTTGCAGTTAAAGTAAATCGAAAAGGATTAAATTGTACAAACGTACATGCCTATGGTATGTGTATGTATTTTCAAATACCAAAGAACGACCCAAAAGAGCTGTTAATTATAAGCAAAGCACTGGCACATACGCACTCTGCACTCTATGGTCCTTTTCAAATCGAAATGTTGCTGGCAAATGAAATCAAAGGATATGCCTACGTGCATCGGAATACAAGGAATTTACTCGTTGCAAAAGAAATTAGCTTGTACAAATTTTTGTTAGTTTCGATTTTTCTGGTTATTTTCTGTTGCATTTTGTGCTTTTATCGTTTTTTTTTTTTGCAAATCTTGTTTTTGAATCTAATTATTTTTGAATATTGTGCAAACTATTGAGGGGAAACCCAAAAAACAAAAAAAAAAAAAAAAACAGGATGTAAAATTTTCATTTTTTTATTGTTGAAATATTTGCAGTTTCTGTTGTTTTTAATATGAAAATGCTTTTGGGTGTTGCATTTGTAGTTGTTGTTTGTTTGTTGTTGTTGTTTTTATTTCTCTATTGTTTATGGTTATTGTTTGTGTAGTGCAAATATTGAAACGATCATTTTTGCTGCCATTGCCCATTTTGAAATGAAACAAAAAAAATAAAAAAAAAAATAAAAATAAATTTTAACACAATTCTAAATGGAATTGTATTTTTATTGAAACTTATCTGCAACAATATTCTCTCTGTGTACTCCTCGCACTCCTTTCAACTTTCTTTTGTCTCTTTTTGTAAAAATCAATTGTTGAAAATGGCAGTTGGCAGCTTCCTCATTGTTTCTTTTCTGTCTCTTTCTCACTTTACAATTGAATCCTTCCTTTTATATGTTTTTTTTTTTTTGTTATTTTGAAATTTTTTTATTTTTGCGCTGCTTTTGCAATTTTGCATATGTTTCGGCAATTGATGCTTTTATGTCCTGTTGCGATGTGTTTTTGATATGCAAATCCTCTGCAGTTATTTGCCATTGCATACAATTTGCCGCATTGGAAATGCACAAAATGGTTCAATAGTTCTTTGTCAATATCTTTTATGCATATTTTTTTTTTAAGTTTTCTTTTCATTCCTGTTTTGTTTTTTTTTTTTCTTATGTATTAGAATATATTTTTGCATAAAAAATTTGTGCTAAAAGTTGTTGACCTTGTTTCGGAACTTATGAGTACCTTTTTGCTTATGGTGCTACCCAAGTTGAAATAACGAACTCTTAACTAATTTCTGATAAATGAGCAAGTTCGAAAAATTTTTATTTATAGAACAAACAGATGTTTACTGTATACATCTGGCTAGACGAGAAATTTTGGATCTAGAGAAGCTTTTTGAGTTACAATTTGTTTTTTTATTTTTTAATTAGTTTGATAAGTATTTGTAGCCTGATATATCTGAGAACAGACAGTATCTGCGTATTTTTATACATTTTGTTGCTTTTAATTGTTTAATTATAAACAAATACATTGTTCAAGTCGAGACTTTTGATACAATTGAGAAATGAGTTAAGCCTCCAATAAATATAAAAAGTTTTGCTCTATTTATTGATTTATATAAAAGTATTTTATGCTAATCATCTTCTCAGCGATTCGCATTTTATGCTTTTTTTACCGAAAAATGAAAAATAAAATCACTTTCAATAGTACTCGTTTTTCGTATTCTACTTCAACTTACGTAAATTTTGCAGTCCATTATACAATTTTCAATATCAAAAATCCATCAGATACACTCAAACACACACACACAGAATAGCCACAATTGTAACTAACTGACTGAATGACTGTCGAATATATATAGTATTGCAAATAAAATCAAGTGGTAAACGTTCTATAACTTTGGTAAAATTTTGGCTAGCGTTCGACTTCGAATTCTATCTTATTTTTTTTATTATTTTCATTTCTTCAACTCGAAAGTTGCATACAAAATGTGGTATTTTGCAACAATTTTTCGCCAAGAAGATGACATTTTTAGATTTCTTTGGTACATCGCACTGCAATCGCAGTAAATGATTTCTTTTTTTTTATTTATTTCATTCATACTCGTAGAGAACAGTAAGAATAAGTACAGCAGTAAGCGGTAAGCGATTTCCGCACACTTTGTCGGTGAATTGAGTGAAAACAGGGTTGAGAGAGAGAGAGAGAGGAGAGGAGGGTGTAAGCGTTGAAAGTAGCTATTTACAATTGAATTGCAAATGGCGACAATGATGATGACGTTGTCGACGATGAAGACGAAGACGTTTGCGTCAGCGGAAGTAACGGCGACGCCATTGCTGCACAAACTTCCGCGGTTGACTACAACGCGCTATGCTGCTGTTTTGAGCCATTAAAGCATTACGTTGTGTTGTGTTGAGTTGAGGTGAGCTTAGTGACTACCTTGACTGACTGACTGACTGACTGACGGACTGTTTGACGCTTCGATGGTTGGCTTCTTGACTTCCTGGTTGGTTGCTTGGTTGTTTGGTTGGTTGACTGCTTCAATAGTTGACAGCTTGGCTGTTTGGTTAGTTCGGTTCCTTGCTACGGTTTCTTGCTGTTTGGTTGCCTGATTGTTTGTTTACTTTACTTTGCTTTGCGGCAGGATATTTATTTCAAGCAAGCACTTGATTCATCGAAAGCTGAGAGTGTACGATATTTGTCGAGGTGTAAAAGTCTCGACTACTGTGCACATTGTTAATGCAAAACTTAAGTCAAAGTAAAATAAAACAAACACCAAAAAAAAAAAAAAAAGAAAAGTAAAGCAAAAATGAACTGCTTCATGCCAAAATGCTTCCGCCGCAAAAGCGGAAACGCTGGCGAAGTAGGTAAACAGAAAATGGCGCTTATAGCGTTTGTTGCTGTTGAGTGATTTTTTTTTTTTTTTTTTACATTTTAAATTATTAGCAGCCATAAAATTAATTAAATTAATTAAGAAATTACAACAATATTTAAATAATTTTTTTATTTGTCTCATTTTTTTTGGAAAACATTTATGAATTCTTGTAAACGTTGCCCATTTCGCGTTTACTAATTCAACTTGATATGATTTACTTACACATCACTGAAATGACAGTGACTGTCAGTGTGTCACACAGCAGCACAGCATATTTTGTCAGCGTCTTAGCGCAAGGACATGGCGGCACATTACCTTACCGAACCATTTTGATGCCACTTCCGCTTGTCATATGGCGTCAATGTCAGCGACATGCTTCTTCATTTATGTTATGCTATGTGCTAGTATGCATGTAGGCAATTGCAGACCATTTTGCTGCATGAAAATAATATACTACAAAGCTTGTCACAAGCGTGTCCTGTAGCTTGTCAAGTAAGCAATTTTTTGTGACGCTCTCTTTAATTTTTTTTTTTTCGTATAAAATATAAAAAAAGTAGCCTGTTTCTGATCCTTTCAACTTGCTTGTCGCTTTCGTTTTTTTTTTTTTTTTTTGCACAAGAAAATTACTTTGTGCTTCTGCATCTTTCTTTTTAGTTTATTTTCTTGTCGTCGTCTTCGTCGTTGTCGTCGTTGTTGTTATCCTACGCGGCTTGTTTTACGTTTTTTTTCCTGGTGTTGGCAATCTAAGATTGCACAGTCTAAAGCTTGAGAAATTAAATTTATATTCACCTTTATCAGCTTCTCTGCTTTTTTTCTTGTTCACTCTTTCATTCTATTTCAATCAACTCAGCTGCAGCGTTATGTAAGTTTCTCTGTTTTTCGTTCTAATAAAAATCTTTTTAACCGTTCTTTTTTTTTCATTATTTTTTTCAACTTTTTCATTTTCGATTAAAGTTGCTGCTTGGGCGTCTACAAAATTGCCGTTGGCTATAAGAAAAAGAAAGAAAGCTGTTGCAGCTTTTTAGGCGCTTAACGTCGACAATCAAGGAAATAGCTTAATAATTACATTTACTTAAAGCGTTGCAAAAAAGCATTTAAGACGAAGAAACAAAAGAAAAAAGTTAGCAGTAAATCTGCAATGACTTCATTAAATATTCTCATTTTCTTTTATTTTTTTTTATAATAAAAAAAAAGCAAGAAAATAAAACAACGCGTAAATGAGAAAATATTTATATTATTATACATTTTAATATAATAACAGCAGCAATTTCTTTGCTTCAATTTCCACTCACTCGCTTGCCATTTTGCCATTTTCTTCCCTTTTTGTTTTGTTTTGTTTTGCTGCTTTATGCCATATTTCGACGACGGCTACTATTATAATTTTCCACTTACTCCTTCTCATTTCCTATTTGCTTGTATATTATTTTTCATTATTATTTTTTTATTTTTTCATTTTTTTTTATATTTTTCCCTACCGTGATTTTCGCTATTGTTTTATTTTCGTTAACAGCTTTGTGTGAAAAGGACCTCGTTGCTCCTTTTTCGATAAAATTTCATTTAGCTTTCCTTATTTTAGTCTTTAATATTTCAAGCAAACAAAATTGTTGCCTGAAGCGTGTTGCTGTATCTTTAGCTAAGCACAATAGTTACGGCGGACAATGTGAAAAATTGAACTAAAATCGTTAAAAAAAACCTTTTTTGCATTTTTTTTCTTCTTTGGATTGTGTTTTTTTAAGTGTTAATGTCCGAGTTATGTATTTGGATTGGCTTCTTAATGCTACGTTGCTAGCTCCGTTTCTCAAGACAAATAGTGTGGAAAACGAACGATTATTCGAAAATAATCGATTTAATAAACCGATTTAATCGATTATTTGTTTGATTTTTTTTTTTTTTTTAGGAAATTTTTTTTTCGTGTATCGACCGATTTTTTGGTGTTTATTTTTAAACGTTGCTTTTTTTTTTTGAGTGTCTTTTTTTTTGTTCCTCACTTTGAAACTGTAAAATTTCGATTAATCAGGAAAAAAAATATTTTTCTAGAGAGTCGATTTAAATCGATGTTTTCAAATAATCGCACAGGGCTACGCAAAACACTCACAATATGCATGTCAGAACTTTGATACCCTGTACTCAAAGCATAAAAGGCTATATTAAGTTTGTGCAAATGTATGTAACAGGCAAGAGGAGACATGTTAGTCCTTACAGGTTATCCACCAATCGAGCATAAACCGAAACGATGAGCTGAGTAGATCCGCTGACTTCTTCTATGCCGCCACTTCCAAAGGACACTATAATTTAGATATTTTCGTCTAGAATAGTAATAATTATTCCAAAATTGTATTTATTTATTCACTTAAATGGTGCCATTGCAACTTGAGTTAATTAGTTTTTAACTCAAACATTTTCGGAAACGTGCACAGTTTTATAATTAATGGATTAGATTACTTCACAAAGTTAAGCAGCAAAAACTCGAAAAATTTTTATTTCAAAAAAAGTTTTTGTGTAAAAATTCATAGTTTAGATTGGCAAACTTTTTTTTAACAAATCAAAAACATCATCACTTCATTTTGGCTTTTTTATTATGAATTTTCTTTGTTCGCCTTTATACGAATTGTTTTACTGCACTTTCGCTTCATTTCATCTGGCAATAGTTACGCAGTTTGTGGTGGTAACGCGTTTTAAATGTAAATGAAAAAAAAAAAATAGAAAAAAAAACAAACAAAAAAATCCATCCTTTCCATATAAAAGTACCCTACTGTAGCGCTTACCTTTTAATTGCATTTTGATGGCGCTTTAATTTTTATTTCGCTTTCGAGTCTTTTGTAACTTATGCTCATTTCATTTTCATTTTTATTTGCATTTTTATTTTGAGTTTCATTTCGTTTTGTTTTTGCATTACGTAAAACATTTTTTTTATGTTTTTAATCTGGTTTTTATTTTATTTTTATTTTTTTCGTAAAGTTTTATGTTTTATTTCCAGGCAAAATGGAAAGACAAACAGAATTGGGACATTTGGAATGAGTTCATTTGAGCCGCCGCCGCGTTGATTTAAGTTCATAAATTGCCGCAGTTACAAAAAAAAAAAAAACAAGTAAAAACGTTAACTTCGGTAGAACCGAAGCTTAAATACCCGTCACACGAATCTTTTGAATAGTTTAGTGTGATCATCACTGGCTTATATACATTTATAAAAATATATTCGAAAATAATTACTTTTTCATACATTTGGTGGAAAATAATCGAAAGTTTGTGTGGGGACTATAGCTAAAAATAGGCGTGGCACCTTGGTTTTGTTATTGGATATCATTAGAAGTGTTTTTACATATTTAAATTTGAGTGAATAGTTTCATAAATAATACCTATTTTTTATACAAAAATTCGAAAACGGGCGTTAAATTTGTATGGGGGCTATAGCTAAAAATGGGCGTGGCAGCTTGGATTTGACATTGGATGACATTAGAAGTATTTTTACCCAACTTGGTGTGACTACATTCATAATTAATTGCTATTTTCATACAAAAAAATCCGAAAAAACGGTAAATTTGTATGGGGTACACCTTAAAATGGGCGTGGCACTTTGATTTTAACACTTGAGCTGCTTAGGACTGAGAAAAGCTTAAGTTCCGAGTTTCAGGTCAATATCTTTAAAACTGAGCGAATGAACCGCATAAATACAGACAGACAGACAGACGGACGGACAGACAGACGGACGGAAAAAAAAAAAAGGGGGATGGCTAGATCGACTCGTCTCGTCGTGCTGATCAAGAATATATATACTTTATAGGGTCTAAGAAGTCTCCTTTAATGCGTTACAAACTTTCTTAAAAAAAAAAAAAACCCTCCCCCCTGTGTGTGGGGGGTATAAAAAAAAAAAAAGAAAGAAGGAGTTAAAGAGTAGTCGCCGGCAGCACGTTTTGTTTGCTTTTGTTTGTTTGTTTTTAATGTCGCGTGATAAGCGATTTATGTGCTCGTTATGATTTCGTGCCCCCTCTTCCCTTCCCTTGCGACTTTGACTTTAGCTTTGCCTATTGCAGTACTTACAAGTTTCCTCTAGTTAGGCTTATCCTTATGTTTGTTTTTGTGTTTTTAGTTATACTTCATTCGAATTATGCTCATCCTTTTTGTGTTTCATTCATCAACTGTGTTATACACTTAAGTGCAGTTTATGGTTATAAAATATATTAATTGCGCGGCCCATATTTGAGTGCTCATAAAATATTGCGTGTTCAACTTAGGGGAAAAAACAAAAAAAAAAAAAAATATGAATGCAGACAAATAAAATTATTGTTATAATTATTTGATGCGTTGATAGTGAATTGATAGACGAACGAGTGCTTATAAGGAAAAAAATTCAGAACTGTTTAATTTTTATTTATTTGAACAGAAAAAAAGTTTGTGGGACTTAGGCGGTAATTTAGTAATTTAGAGACGTGGAGCACTGATTTTTATACAAATGGTAAACGAAATATATTTCGAATTAAAAGAAACAAAGGTATAAGGCTGAACTAAAGTACAATCGAATTGACAGTAGTTAAATGACGGATACAAAAAATTAGATACATAAAATAAATAAAGATGGGCATACAAAGAGAAGTGAAGACAAAAACAGACAGGTGATCCCAAAATTAGATGCAAACAATTCATTCTGTCTCTTATAGACTCCGAGATAATCGTTTTCTTATGAGAGATAGCAAGACAGACGGACAGACGGACTTAGCTAATATGACTCTCCTTTCAATGCTGATCAAGAATATATAGACATATGTGTACTTTATAGAGTCAATCATGCCTCCCTTTGCCGGTTACATATATTTGCGCAATCTTTAATACACCCTTCTACCCACCCTCGGATACAGCGTTTCAAAATAAAGAAACTTCAGAGAGAAAAAAATGCCTGTCACGATAAATTATGAACACAGAACGCTCAACCCAACCATGATGAAATATTCTTTTAAAGCATACCTGACGCGACGTGGAACTTGAACCAACCTGAACAACCACGTAGACCAATGATGCAATTAGACCAGGTATTACACTCCGAAAATCTTTGGTTACATACATAAATTTGACAGCTTAGTTTGTGGTGAATTATATTTGATTTTACCACGGCAGGAGAGAAGATTACGATAAAATTTGTTGTTTGCTCAAAATCAAGAAGCAGAAAAATTGACATTTTAAAGGTGAAATTCTATAAATTCACCTTAACATGCATACTCAACAAAATTTGTTATCAAATTAGAAAGGGACAGGTTCCCTCTTTTTTTTTTAGGTATAGGGTACAAAAACACAACTGTACTCAAAGGGAAATTTTTTATATAGGATTGGAAGCAGACTTGGACTTTTGATTAACTCAAGAAAATTATCAAGCAATTATTAGTCTGCTTGTCTGCCTGTCTTTCTGTCTGCCTGTACTCATGCCATTCTAGCAAATTCGCTTTGTATTTCTCCTGATGGCAAGATCATTTCACTAACTGCATAGCAAATGCTTTAAGCAATGAATTTGATTTGGGCACAAGATATTGAAGCGTTTCCGAGGTAAATCCAACATTTATTTATTTATAAATAAGACCAATCATCCGCTGTGTCTTTAGCTGGTTCCATTTGAAGTGGTGTCTCCTCATATAAACTTTACTTCAAATTATTATTTTTTTCATGAAAACTTGTTTGTTTCTTAATCTAGGCATACTCGACTTCAGCGTTCTTTTTGTTTTTGTAATGATTTTCAAAATTGTTTTTTTAATTTTCAAAATTACAAAAATAAGTAAAACCAAAAATATCTAATTACATTCATACTTATACCGCAATAATAAAATATTACTCATACGCAATGTCAATCATAAAAATTTACAAATTTAATATTTAATAAACTCAATAACAGACAACATTTTTTTTAATTTTTAAAACAAATAAAATTTATTTTAAAACAAATAAATCCAAACTAATGAAGCAAATTGTCGTTAAGTGCACAATTTTCGCAATTTAACTGAAGAAAATTTGTTATTATTTATTATTTTTTGTTGATTTTACTATTTAGCAAGGATAATACAAACAACAACAACAATAAAAAAATATGTATTTTAAGAAGAAGAAAAAAAATTGAAGTGGCATTTTGCTCTACAAACAAGAAAACAACAACAACAAATTCCATTATTCTTTTAATACAAAAATTCTTAGACGTCATCTGAACTCAGCTCAACTCAACTCAACACAACTCGAGTCAACTTTGTAGTCGTCAATAATAAAAATACAAGTCAATTAAGCATCAAAAATGGTTGAACGCATTTTGGCAAACAGCAATTTATTCATTTATGAGTATAAATAAAAATGGCAAAATGGAAAGAAACGGAAGTAAAAGGGATAAAACGAAAAAATAAATCAAAAAAAAAAAAAAAATAAAAAAATTGGAAAAAGATGAGAGTAAAGTAAGCAAGCAAGCAAATAGCAATGAGGCTACTTGAGTGCAAATCCAAAGAAAGAAATCTTCAAGCGTAAATTGAGCCAATTTACTAAAGGCAAAGGGAGTAACAGTGGAATAAAGTAAATGGAATCGAGTAATGAGAATGAAACTAAGGGGGAAAGAAGAAAAAATCATACGAACGCATAGCATATAAGATATAAGAAAAGTGCAAATCCAAGGCTAAAGAAAATGCCATGGGAGTGCGTATTAAAATGAATAAAAATTGCATGTTGTGATATCATTGTGTGTGTGTGTGTATGTGTGTGTGTATGTGTGTGTGGGTTAAAAAGTTGTGCTTCACGTTGCGGTTGTGGTAGCCAATTCAAGTGGCAAAAAGTTTTAGTTGCGTACCACTCGAAAGCATCAAGCATGCACTTGAGTCACGCATAAGCAGCCGCCGAAGAAGAGTGCCAGTCGAAGCAGCTAAAATAGTAAATTGCAAGTTAAGCCAAAAGGACGAGCGAGCAGTATCAGCAGACGATAAGCGTTCGCTAAGAAATTTGCTTTAAGTGGCCTCCAATCCTAACGCGAGAACATTCTCGTTACTTATACACTCAATATGTGAGAATGCCACAAATGAAAATGGTGAACAATCAATTTTGTTTACCCCGCAAGCAAGCGCACATGGAGTGGAATGAGTTAGGACTTAACATAAGAAACACACACACACACACAGAATGTGAAGAGCCAACGGCGATTAACTTATGCTAAGCTGAGCTCAAGTCAAACATTGAATGATTGTTTTCGCTGAGCATCATATTCTACTGTGATATGGGAATACAATGAGTACAACGAGTACAGCGCACTGATAACTTGTAATCCAAGTGAGCAGCAGCAGAAACTTGAAGAAGTACAGAGAAATCGTCCAGAGCAACACAATCATTACTGGCAGCAGCAGGCACAGGACAAACTCACAGCAATGATAATAATAATAACAGTCGATTCAAGTGGGTTTTGCGTTTCTCATATTTGTTTGTTTGTATATTTTGCAATCGTGCAAATAGCGACAACAACAACAACAACAAAAGTAAAGAAAATAAAACTCATCGAGTATAAAGTCAATAAATAACCTACGGCATTCACAGAACACAAAATGAGGACAACAGCAGACAACAGACAACAGAAGCATCAGCATCAGCCTCAGCATCATCTACATTCACATCCGAGCCATTCACATCAGCATCTGCTGCTGAAGAAGAGTATTTGCTACTCATATTCAATACAGCACATCTTTGTGCAAAAGTATCTGACGGTTTGTTTTGTTTTTTTTTTTTTTTTTTTTTTGCTTTTTGCTTGGCTTCGAGCGGCTGTATAAATAAATATGTACATGTATGTGTGTGTGTGTGTATAGCATAAATGCAGCTGTTTTAAGCGACTCTGTCATTGATTAAATACATATAAAAGTTCAATAAAAGATAAAAACATTTATTGAGAGAATACTACGAATATTTGTATGTCTTCAATTTACAGTGTAAGCGCGCGCGTATAAATTGCATTGCGCAAATTTTCTTCATTAATAATGAAAATATTATTAATGAACTTCCGATGATGTACATACTTGTCTCATGTTGATGTTGGCCGTAGGAGACCAAGAATATGTATAAATAAAAGCGTACGATTTATCGCAGCAGAAGAAAAAAATGATTTTCGTTGAATGTTGAGATTATAAGTAAAACATTTAATGTTTTTGTATTAATTTCTGTGGACGTTTTTGTACTACATTTGGTATATAAAAAAAACAAATATTTTTACTTAATAATATTTTGATGTATATGTATAAGTGACATTGGTGATTTCATAAAAAATTGATTTACGAGATTAGATCGTTGAGACGACGTTTCAGTCTAGGCATGGTTGAACGCTTTACCATGGCATTAAAACTTTTGAAACCTTGAGTATGTATGTTCTTGAGAATGTCATTTGTGATAGTTTGTGCTTTCCTGAGGCAAAAGTCGGTAGCTACCCAAGATGTAAATGATTGGCTGCTTAGACGGGTAGTACTTCTCTTTGAGTATTAGTCAAACTTAGTCAAGCTAAATTTTAGAACTACTTTTTAATGAAAGAGTTATAAACTCGAAAACATTAGCCTACGTGTTGTATTATAAAGATTTAGTAGCATTTCAGCCAGCCTTTACCCTCGAAAAAATCCTTAAAAAGACGAAAATAATTATTAAAAAAGGGGACTCCCAAACTTATAAAAAAAATATGAAAAAAATCGATAAAAACAGTTATTTATTTTTCATTGAATTAAAACCAAGTCGGTTTGTTGTGTTGGTGTAGCGAAACAGTTCAGTTAGTGGCGATTTTGTACATCACTCTTCGCAAGCAGTGATCCTGTTCAGTAATTGCAGATTGTTTTTTCGCAAATTGCGATTTTATCACTGTTTCAGTCACGGCGATTTTCAAGTTGCAGTCGCTAATCACACTGCGACTTAAAAATCATTCTTTTTGCCAACACTAATATCAAACACAATATTAAAGTCCAGGTATGAATTTTAGTGTACCCCCATTCCCCTTTACCAAAAGTTTCGTACGCCTCGGAAAATATTAAGAAATTTTCTTATTTTAATTTTTCTTTTGTATTATTTCTTTTGTCTACCATTCTAAATGGCAATACGGAGTTTTCGAGGGATTTTTCGAGATATTGGAAATTAAAGCTTAAAAAATTGTGTGTCTCGATATATTCAGGCAGTAAATAAATTATTCGCAATACAACAGAAAAACTACAAACCACTAAAACACTTCTTAAGAAAAATGACATCCCTTTCCAGTGAATAAAAAAATATCACTCTTCCCAGACAACGAAAGTCTTAAATAAGATTTAATAAATGTAATTAATACAAATGCAACGTGAATTATATTAAATAATATTTTTTTTTGGTTGTCTTGTTCTGTTTTCCAAAACCAAAAGCCGTCATTCTTCTAATATTCTTTATGAAACAATTACAATCGATTTGTAATACACTTCAATACGTTTCTTAGAAAGGTGAGGTGTACATAATTGTTTGACTTTATTCGTTTTTGTTCTCTTTCACGACACGACAAATTAATAATAAATTATTCAATGTGAAATTATTTTGGATTGAGTTATTTCGCAATAAATCACGTGCCCGTAATTTGTTCAAACGCATTTTCTGCTGAAAAAGAAATAAAAAATAATTCGATACATTACACGATTTTCGATGCTATTATTCGTTTACAATAATTTTTTTTATTGACTTTTTAATCGAATATATTGTAATTTGATTGAACTGCAATTATCAGTTTGAAACACGCGACACACTCGATTGTTAGGAGACGACACATGTGCATACAAACGTAATACATATATGGTATACAATACATATACATTCGAGGATATTGATATATGAGCAAGGATATGCGAAATGTTTCTGCGTGACCACAATTGAGTTACTTGCGTGAAAATTTTATTGCTGTCGATAATTATTTTGAATTATTGATTGTCTTTGCAGAAAAATTAACGCTAATAGCAATCAATTTATTTTATTATTATGGTTATTATTTTTTACTTCTTTATTATTTTTTTTTTTTTTTGTATGGTATAGTTACTTGTGTACATATAAAAATGTGTGTATATATTCAAACTACTTGCTGAAATTAGAAACAACACAATCCATGTTTGAAATAATTACAAATTCATAAAACTTTTAAATATTCATAAAAGTAATCATGAAAAATTTAATTGAAAACTTTAAATTATTTAAAAAAAAAAAAAAAAAAAAGATTTGGTTTCTACTGTTGACAAAAATAGTTATTTTTGAGTCGCAATGTGATTAGCACTTGCGACTTTAAAATCGCAGTGACTGCAGAAAGTGATAAAATCACAGTTTGCGAAAAAACAATCAGTTTTCAATTCACAGTTTTGTAGCAAATACGATTTCACCGTTCAATTGGTTCAGTGAATTGCAGGTTTTGACGAATCAAGTGACTGGCAAATGTACCAACGAATTTGCTAAAAGCAACAATCACTGATAAATGAATAGTTTCACTGTTCGCAATGAGCGATACACAAAATCACCGATAACTGAACATGTTCACTGGGAAAAGAAAATCGCAAAATCACCGAAAGTGATTTTTTTTCCAACATTATTGGTTACTCTTTGAATTTGAATTATTTCCTTTGTGTGGCTGCTGAGGACGGACTTATGTTCGATATCATTTTCCGAAAAATTTTTGTGTTTAACACAATTTATACACTAAAAACACAGGGGACCACAAAAAAGCGGAGCACCCTGTAACATCGAATTCGCAACATAAATTTATCTAAGTAGTCATGTACTGTTTATAACACACGTAATGAGTACACAGGAAACATATGAAACTAGAAAAGTAGTACAGCAAAAGCAAGAACAAAACAAGTATTTGAAAAAACTCAGTGAAGCAAAATTAAGCCAAGAAACAAGAACAAAAAAAGAAACAAAGTCTTAATTCAGATACAATTGCAATCCAATCAATGTCAGTTTTATATAGCAGCAATGCGACAGTGTTGATGGCAGAACAAAAAGTGCTACCGAGGACAGCGACGACAGCGGAGACGATGACGACGAACAGAATGAAATAAAAATGTAGCTGATGCGATGCGCTTAAAGCAAGCAAAGAATATAGCTGAAGAAAATGAATGAAATTGTTGCGCTCATGCGAAATAGTATCCGGCAGTAATTCCACAACAAGCACAGCAGTCAAAAGCAGTGGAATGCGTGAATGTATCCTTTAAACAACTAAAGTGTTTTTGTAAAGAATAAAAAATAAAAAACAACAAGCGAAGTAACGCATCGAAGATGGGAAATATATTGTAATTGCAAAATCAAATTGAACAGTTCGCAGCAGCAGCAAAAAGTAAAAAACCAGGACAATAACCGCTGCGCTAGCAAGCAGGCTGGCAGTTAAAGAAGAGCAAAAGCAACAGCAGCAGCAGCAGCAGCTTGTAAGCAGCGTCAGCGCAGGATTTCCGTATCCGGCAAATAAAAATAAATCCAACAATTGCTGACAACCGCTTCAACATGCTTCACACTCGTTCCGACAAAAGCAAAAAAAAAAAAAAAAAAAAAACATAAAAGAAGCAACACCTCTGCTAGTGCTACGTCTTTGCATCTCCCGAACGCTTGTTTTATTTTATTTGAAGTGTCGCGTAGATTCGCTCAGCTAAACTGAACACGATTTGAAGGCGATCTGAAATGTATCTGAACATTTCGATTCGATTTGCTTTAATTTTTTTTTTTTTTTGCTTCTATCCTTATCCTTTCTTCTTAGCAGCGAAATGTGATTGAAATCAGCTTTTACTTGTCAATGTGTTATCCTTGTTACAGGTTGCTTGCCTTGTTTCTTGTTTTGCCGCCATTGACTGCTAACTTCATTGTTGTGTTTTGTTACTTTAATTCTTTATATTTATTTTTTTCTACGCTTTAGTCTTATACTATATTCTTTCTCTCCTATTTTGTATTTTTTTTTTATGATTTTACGCTTTACTTTGATTTGGAATTTTCGCTTCATTTTGCCGCATAATTCGTTTTGTCAACGCCGAAAATAAATAGTGAAAAATTTCTATGCGTTTTCGTTCTCATTTGTTGTTGGCTTTGTTGCTCTTCAATCCTATTTGAGCTTGGCTTGCCGCTGTCATCGTTTGCTTAATCTGCTGTTGACGTTTTATGCAACGTTGCGTTTTGCTTTTTGAAAAGGATTAAGAAATTTTCTGTAGAGACGATTTTCTTAAATTTTTTTTTCTTTTTTTTACAAAATGTTGCTTACTGCTTTCAAATATGATTTTTTTCTTTTTAAAATGATTAAGCTGATCGGATTTTTAGGTTGAGAATTCTGTTAATAAAGAGAGGATTATGATACTAAAAAATCAATGCAAAGATTTTGGAAAAGAAAATGAAGCTCTTCCGGGCGAAGAGTCTTTATCGATATGATTGGATGTTGTTAACAAGATCAATAAACTTAATTAATCGATACCTTTATCGATATATCTAATCAATTGCTACTTTTGTTGATATATGTATATTAGCAATTGATTCTTTTCTCAATATCTTTTAACAATCGATACTATTATTGATATCTTTCAATACTCTTATCGATATGTTTAGCAATCGATACTTTTACAGATTCATATAATTAATCGATACTTTTATTTATACATATAATAAAACGATACTTTATCGATATACACCAAAAAAAAATAATTATACTCCTCAAATAAAAAAATAATTTATGGATATATATATAAAGAATCGATCTTTTACTTTTACCTATTTATATAATGAATCGATACTTCTATCGATACATATAATGAATCGATACTTTTATCGTATGTTAATGGATACATCTACGTATACCAATCGATACTTTCCTTCATTTTTTTCTTATTCATAAGCAAAAGTTAATTTAACAAATTACGTTAAAATTTAATTTGAACATTTTTCTAAGAAATATTACTACTGACACACTATTCGCTATTTTTAATTATTAAATAGCTGTCCGTCTCGTATGCGCCTACACACAAAATAAAGTAAAGTAAAGTGAAACTTTAGCTACATATTTCCCACATACAGACTGTGATGAGCGTAACTGATTGAATTTGACGATTACAATGTCGTAAGCAAAGGTTCTTTCCCCAACAGTACTATTCACATCCCTTTGGCGCTATTTTTACAACATTTTTCTTTATACAAGAAAAGAGAAAAAAAACCCAACTATGTATGTACTTTTTTTTTTTTTTTTTTTTTTGTTCATTACCGCATTCTCAACGTCAATTCCGACAGCCGAATGAAGTAGAAGCAATAACGTTAGTCCTTCGCCTGTTTACTATAGCCTAAAAATATGTATAGCCAATATTTTATCCGCAACAATCTCAAACTCCTCGAACGTTCGAAAGTATGCAATGATTAATGAAAGGCTTTTTTGCGAGGCATTCGTCAAATGGCACCATGCCAGAAACGTTCAGTTACTTTGCTATCTCTCTCTCTCTCTCTGCTGCCCTTTTCTCTACAAACATTTTAACGTTGTCCAGTTTGAACTACAACTTTCATATAATATTATCCGACAACGTGCTGCATGTCTTTACAAAAATTGCCTTTAAGTCGTCGTCTTTAATTCAATGAGTTCACTAACCAACCAACTCTTGCCTTTAGCGATGTTCGTTCTGTCATTCATCATTATGAAAATTGGAATATATATAAAAAAAAAAAGAAAATCTATAAAATAATTAAAAAGAAATTATAGGGGCTGTTATACTATATAAGTATAATGAAAAGCAATGTTCAATTTAGCTATTTTACTCCTTTCATTCTAAAATTCAAATAACTTTGAAAAGCTTTGAGGTACTACAAACAACTTTAGATCATTTACTCTAGTTGTTGTATTTATTTATTAAGTAAATTACAGACTTTCATTAGAAAAATACAGTCTACTATATTGCTTTTTCGTTTATTATATGCCTAAAATACTCAAGTTCTTGGAATTTATTTATTAAATTTATGCTTCAACTAAAAGTTAAGCGATAAAGCCGAAAAGTATTAAACAACTAATCATAATTTGTACTCTCGTTCGAGCTGACAGATTTTCGCAGTACATTATCAACAAGAAATTAACTTGTCGTCTACGCGAATAGTCAAATGGGAAACATCCAAAGGACCTAGACAAACATATACACTCAAACAAATTGAAACTTTTGTCAACATTTGATTGACAGCAAATCCTTGCGTCAACTAATTAATGTTAATGTTCGATGTTGTTTCTTCTTCTTCGTCGTCTTCATCTTCAGTTAAGGGCGACTACTTTTGACAGAAAATGTTACTGATTTTACTCATTGATTGAGTACATTGATGTCCCTAATGTTGCTAAACAAATATATTCTACATGTAAACATCATTTTACTATGCCAGAAATTTAATGTTTTGTATGCTAGGAAAAATATATCATACACATAATTTATGTAGAAGCATATACGGAATTCATATGAAAATGCTTGCAGCTTTTTAAACTTTGCCATTTGACGCGGAAGAAAAATAAAACTTTTGGAAGAAGAAAAAATTAAAAAATGAAAGGAGAAAAATATGAAATTACATTAGGACAATATATTTTGGTTTTAATGCGCCATTTTGTTTATTTGTCATTTATGTCTAATCGTCATTTTTTCTTTTTCGTTTGCTATGTGGCACTTTTTTGTGTTCTTTTGAAGTTAAATTCTTAAGAAATTCATTTGACATCAACAATTCTGCTGCATACCCTTTATTTTTATTTTATTTTTTTTTATTTGGCTTAAGTTCAGCTAGCTTCTCAGCTTCTTTTTAACTTTTAACAATAAGCTTTTTATTTAATGAACATGCGTCTAATAAAAATGTTAGTAAAATGAAAACGAACTCATGGCATTTGGTTAAAAAAAAAAAAAGGTTAGCAGAGTGTTTCGAGCTGTGAATTGTGAGTGAACTTGTTTTTTAAATTGCTTTTTCTTGTAAATATTTATTTTCGCCGAAAGGACAAGCACTGTCAAATAACTTTAATGGTAAATTTTATAAAATGTTAAGTTTATCAGGAAATGAGCAATTTCAAGTGAACTAAAGATAAATTAGCAGAAATGTTTAAAATAATTAATGCCCACTGTATCCTTTTTAAAGCCTCATAATGCATTTCATATTTTGTTCTGCTGGCTGTAATGGATTTTTCTATTCTTTGAAGAAGCTGTTTGTAAGTTATTAGTGATTTGAAAGCAAAATCTTAGAAAAAAAAATGTAGTGAGGTATATCATTTTTACGTGTGTATATTTTAAGTTTTTTTAAAATATTTTTTATATATTCTTTTAGGTTTGCTAGATTCAGATTTCCTAGATTTAGTACAAGGTAGACAATTTAAGGCATCGGGCAACCCTATGTCTTTGACATTAGTTGTTAGATCGACTAATGACATATCGTGTTGAAAGCGTCAATTCAGTATAATTTTAACCATGGAGCAGTATACACCAAAAGAACGCGCCGAAATTGTTCAGTGTGTATTCAAACTAACTCAAAATCGTCAAAATTAAACCGAAGAGCAGCCTCGTTACGACCAAAAAGTTACAGTTTGGCGCCACATTTGCGCGATATTGTACTCGAGCCTTACAATAGATTTACGTAACTTCATTGTTCTTTAGGCCAGAAACGGATTTTCTGACATCGTTAAAATGACATGGTTCCAACAGGACGTTGCCACATTGGGCAACAATCAATTTATTGCGACCATTGTTCTTGAGGTAACGGATATCAAACATGTTGACTTTTACTGGCCACGTAGTTCACCTGATTTGACGTTATTTGTAATCCAAGGTATACGCTAACAAGCCAAAAACTCTAGCTGCCCTCAAGAACTTTTGAAATTTTATTTTGGTTTTTAATTGATTACCGATTTTTATGGGCCTCTTTATAACTCTGAATAATGCAAGTTTCAAGTTTGGTGGGTTCCTCCGTCTTTTAAGTTCATTTATAAAATCGGTTTCATACCGCAGACGGACAGACAGACAGACATAAGTCGATCGGCTCAGCTTCTTAAATAAATCAAATTTAATAAAATTAGATATGGAAAACTTGATTCTGCCTGTAATGTACAATTCTACAAATTTAATACAGCAACGCTTTGATTATTCAAGCAGTCGGTAAAAAAAAAACTTTTCATACTAAATTTCAAAAATTGTGGGTAGGCTTGAATGGAGATTTGAAATGAAATTGACAGTTTTTTTATATTAGTGATCTCCGAAGAGTTCTACAAATATAAATTTTGAGTTTTTAGTTGTATCTTTTTTAATCTCCATGATAATCGGTTTTATACGGCATTGAGAGACGGACATAGCTAGGTGGACACATCTTTCGATACATACATATCAATTTCCATTTCATACATTAGACATCCACATACCTTAAATACACTTTTTAATCTTCAAGGTTCAAGGCTATAAACAGTTTTTGTTCGATAAACCAAGAAAAACATTAATTTCATAGGCAGATGGACAGATGGACGAATGAATGGACGGACAGACGGACGGACATAACCAGATTGACACAACTTTTTATGCTGATCAAGAAAATATATACTTTACAACCCAGTAGTTCACTTAAAATGCGTACCGTGCGTACAAACGTATTAAACGCTTTAATGCTTCGAGTTTTAACGGTATAAACCAATCAGAGATGTCACCGAAATCTCAGAGTTTTGGTGTAAGTGCTTTTTGGTGTAAATACTCGAAAATTTAAATTTAAATTCATTTTAACGGGTTTTGTAAGCAATCCTCTGACTAAATTTTCAGCGGAATTGAAAACACTTGTTTCGAAGTTCGAGTCATGGTTTAAAAGGCTTTTAAGACAATACTCTAGTAGAAATGCTTTCGGTGCCACCACTGCATAAATCTATTTTTTATAATAAATTTTTTGTTTTAGTTGCAAAGTTCCAAAATAAGTATCAAAAGCTATTCTGTTTATTTAAAAAATTTTTTTATTTTTTGTGAATGCCGCACCATGTAAGATATTTTTAAATTTTGGACTTTTAAACTGCAAAAAATTATAAAAAAAAATAACAAAAAAATTTATTCCTTGAATTTTACACAAAAACATAATCGCCTCCACACAAAATAGAAATAAAAACAAACAAAAAAGGAAAACTAAACTAAACGCTATCAGGATAAAACTTTGTTACAAATTCAGGACTACAATGCTGGCAACGCTGGGAAAGCAACACGTGCGTTTTATGCGCTTATGTCATACGCGAAAAATGTGACAATAAGCGTAAAGAAAATAAGAATACTACCAGAAAATTTTTCTTTGTTTTGTTTGTATTTGTTTTGGTAGAAAAACAAAAAATAAAAAACAAAAAAATTAAAAATAATAAAATGGAAAAAGAAAAATAAGGAAAAACTAAAACCAAAGTTTTCCATTTGTAGAATAACAAATCCAAAAGAGAAGATAAAAAAATAAATAAATAAATAAAAATAGCAATGGCAGAAAGCTTACATATGAAATTCGTCGTTTTTATCAGGAATGTATAACATTTGAGCGGCTTTTTCATTTTTCCTGGATTTTATATATTTTTCTCTTTTTTTTGCCTGCAGAAACCACTCTCATTGAAAACCGCAAAATTTTTCAACGACTTTATATGTTTATATGTACATATATGTAGGTAAAATATACATATTATATGCCATGTAATCTGCGTGTTTATTTGAAAAATCAAAATCAAAAAGCGAAATCATCAAATGCAAAAGATTTTGCACTTTGATCAAAACAACAAATTAAAATATAGAAACCGCATTGCCATTAAATTGAGCTCGGTGTTATGTTCAGCGCTCGCTTTTGGGCGCTAATTTGCAAAACGTAAAACATTTCTCGTCGATAGCTTTTCGAATGTGGTGGTGCGGCATTTGTGGCAAGCAGCGTGATTTGATGTTAGATACATACACATACTTATAAACATATTCAAAGAGACACACAAACGCATATACACAAATAGATAAATAGAGGTGCAAATGTAGCATATATATTAGGCGCGAAAAATACACATACGTGTGTATGTGTATGTGTGAGTGTATTTTAATTGATATAATCAAGTCGCATAATTACGTTGTACAAATAAAAAGAAATTAGGCATTTTGACTTACGCACACACACAAACACACACACATACACGTATAGTATTTCATTTGAACACAGAACAACCGCAAAACAATGTGGCATTGGCAACGACTTTATTTAGAGAGTGAGTGAGTAGTAATGTATTAAATATTTATTGCATACTTGTAGGCGCACGTGTCAAAAACACGAAATATTGGTTTCTGACTAAACTTTGCATAGATGTATGCTCTACTTTTATAGAAAAAAATAAATAATTATTTAGCTCTAAGAGATTAGAATTAGAAGTACAAGGTTCACTTCAATTGTTTCTTATTTATTTTAAAATATTTTGTTTATTTTCATGTTTCTAACTTAAATTTGCTTCTACTATGTGCAACCAGCCGCAGTGTTTCAATTAGTTAACTATAAAATAGCCAGCTTTTGTCTTCGATACTCTACAGAGCAAGCGGTAGCTGCTGCAATTGAGGAAAGCAGCTATTGTAGCATAATGTTCGATAGTCCGTAAAAGAGCAATGCGCACCATATAATTGCACACAAACACTATTATTATCGTAGTATGTAGTTTGGTTTTAGGCGGCCCGGCCCGTGTTCAAAATTGGAAATTTCATTTTTCGATAGTTTCATGTGTATTAGTGCAACGCATGAAGCTGTCGAAAAATACGACACATGTGCGAATTCGCTCAAATTTCGTAAGCATCTATGTGTGTGTATTTTTTTTTTTTTGGTCTGCCGCTTCATTGATGATGCATGTGCGTGCGTGTGTGTGTGCGCAAATTGTTGTGAATGTAGCCACTACGCTGCAAATTAGTTGCGCCTAATGATACCAACAGCAGCAGCAGCAGCGCAGCATTATGATCATTTTACTGTCCTCTCTCTCTCTCTAACAATGTCCAATATTTGCCGCAGACAATTTGCCGGCTCAATTGTGAGTTTGCGAAAAAAAAAAGAAAAGAAAATAAAACGAAAAAAATTATAGAAACGCGCAAAATATTTTCCAATTTTCCAACAAAGCAGCACACTCGGCCATGCGTTACTTCCTACAAAATCGAATTGGCGCCGCGTATGAGTTTAATAATTTTCAGCCAAATTGCTATTTTTTGTCTTTTTAAATTTGACGCTCTTTCGCTAATTTACGAAACGAGCGAAATTTTCTACATTAGTGAAGTCTATGGTGTGGCTACTATGGAATGCTTTTTGAGGATAATAAAGCTAAAGTTACGCATTTAAAGTGCATAAATTACTAATGGAAAATTTAACGTAGCAATAAGAAATGTTTTAAATTTGAAGTTAATAGTCTTTAAGCTTTATAAAGACTTATTTTTTTTAGTAATAATTAATCTTTATAACCATTCAGATTTTAAAAGCCAACACAAAAAGAATTAAAAAAATTACGGACTGTGTTCGTACAGCAAAGGATCCTTACACATGTTGACAATCGCCTTTAATCGCTAAACTATTAATATTTTTTTCAAATACTTGTTTTGGTACTCTACAAAAATTGTCGGTCGCATCAGAGTCTTGAGCTGAGAAATTTTCATGCAAACTGACAGACGAGTGAGAAAAAATAGAAAGAGACAGAATACGAATACATCAACTGGTATAATTGCATCGTGATCGTTAGAATAGATCCTTTCGATTAATTTTTGTTTGGCTTGCATTGCAAATTTTAAGGAACTATTTTGAAAAAAGTTTTTAAATTTCTTTGAAGAATATGGAAAATTATAATAAAAAATATACCTGTCCCACGAATCTTTAAACAGTTTATGTGTTTTCATCAATGGCTTAGATAAAACTTCGTGATTGGATGGGTGGGGTAATGAGAGGTAAGTTTGTATAAGGCTTTATTAGGGCGTTATTATAGCCCGATCCGTACCATATCGGTGGTAAGTATAAAGGATGGTATTGGATGTGATTTTACCCAACTTGGTAGAAATACATTCATAAATAATACCTATTTTTTTATAAAAATTCGAAAATGGGCGGTATGTTTGTATGGGGGCTATACCTAAAAATGTGTGTGGCACTTTGGTTTCGACTTTGGATGACATAAGAAGAGTTTTTAACCCAATTTGGAGTGAATACATGCATAAATAATTTTCATACAAGAATTCGAAAAATTGTATGGGGGCTATACTTCGGACTGAGAAAAGCTTTAGTGTCGTTTCAATATCTTTAAACTGAGCGATTGAATCACCTGCAACAGACAGACGGACAGATAGACAGACGGAAAGATAGACAGGCGGACATGGCTCGTCGGCGACAGATATCGCAAAATAAATTATTTAAAAGGATGAAAAGTAAGTGAAGTTCATATATTTGCTAATAAGTCTGATTAATTAAAATAAAAGCAACCAAACATTTCATAAACAAACCACCATAGTGACAGCTAGAAAAAAGGATAAGGGCAACTATAAACAGAAAAGGAAAAAAGAAGCCTAGGACAAAGGACATGCAGCTTTGCTACTTCGAAAGCAACAGTGCGGTGAAATGCGTGTAAGGCAAGTAACAATCTGTGCAATACTTGTACTTTTGTGTGTGTGTGTGTGAGTGTGTTTGTTAGTGAACGCCACAAAAACAATCGATGAGAATGCAAAGAAAAAAAATAATAAAACCTGCTGGCGGCACGCAAGTTCATGCTACTCACTGGGCGGCTAGTATAGTGCTACATTGTAATAATTATTTTACCAACACTCTGAAAGGGAGCAGCCGCATTAATTTTTAATTTATTACTGGCATATGACTACATGTATTACAAGCAACTGACACACACACACATACATACACACACGCATGCACGCACGCACCCATGAAGACTGGCAAGCAAAAGAATGGATATTCGCATATATGCAACATATTTCATAAAAAAAAAAAAACCAAAATCGATTTTCTTTTTGGTTTTTCTGGGGTGCCATGCCTTCTTTGCGTGTGTGTGTGTGTACCGAGGAATGTACACTCATAAGTTTCGTTGCTAAAAGACGCTGATCACAAAAGATGCAACTGCTCAGTACAATAGTTTCTGTGATTTTGGTTTTGAAGTGTACGTACGTACGTACGAGAGAGAGTCCTTTCTGTTCAACGATGTGTAAGTGTGCAAATGCATACGTCATAAAAGTCAAGCAGCTGTTGCTGTAAAAATGTTAAATGAACAGAGCAATGCTGCCAACTACAGGCCAATTGTTTGGTTCAATTGTCATAAGCTGAAGCAAGTAGCGCAGCACTCAGATCGGGCGAAAAAAAGAAAAAGCTTAAAGTATTCGAAAAAAAATTTAAGTAAATCATTTTTATTTTTTGCTTCTTTTGTTCTATTTTTGCATTTAATACAATACAATTGCGTACTTAAGTTCTGGTAATGCATTGTGCCATTTAGAGTGCTATTTCGTTTGGGTTTATTACAAATTTTCATATACTCCATTTTTTGTTTTGTTTTCAAACTAAATGAAAATTAAGTATACGCCAGCTGCCTATTCAGCAAAATAGTTTATTTTCATTGTTCAGATACATTTATAAATACATATCCTGTTAGCTACTATTTCCATTTTTCTCTTTCTATCTTTTTGCTGTTAAAGAGCTAAGACTGAACGATTTGACTGTGAAGTCTCTGTTTGTGTATCTTAGTTTGTCATATAAAGGACTCTGTGTCCTTATATCCTTATCATTATTTGCCTGGCACCATTTTTATTTGTCTTTGTCGGCTGTTGCTCATGTAAATCGAATATTTCTGTAGTTGTTTTATAAGAAAGAGTGTAACGTTAGAAGAAATTAGAGAAGGCAGCCACATACTATATATATGTGCTTGCAATAATGGCGGTCAAGGATGCTTTATGAGCCAAAGAGGTGGCAATATTCATACAAAAATAGAATGACATATAAAAGGCAATGCTAGGCAAGATACACTCATATTACAGAGAGTTAAAAATCGTTGTTGGAATCGAGGGTTGCTAGAAGAATAATATGGTGATTTCTTTTAGAATTGCAAAAGAGGGACGTTGGATCAAAATTAACTAAAATTAGACATTAAATTCAAGTTCGTACAGGAATCATACGAATCATGTGTAAAGCTGAAAAAATGTCTTAACAAAAAATACTTAAATGGGACAAAAATCGATAATTTGAATCGATATCGATATATCGAATCGTATAATTTTCTGGCAAAAATAACAAATAAAAAAGTCAGATAAAACCCATCAGTGTTGACTCATGTCAATTGTCCGGACATTGATTTTATATCCGATGATTCTATTCAGGCTAGTCTATTTCGTTTTTTCAGGGCTGCACAAAAACAGCAGATATGAAACGGAAACGAGATATGGTACAAAAAAATAAAATGCGATAGTGTTGCAAGTAACTTTAAAAACCTCCCTCTATCTCTCTCTCTCTCTCTTCTTCTTCTCTTCTGTCTCGATTTCGAAAACTAAAATAAATGCTGCATGTTTCGTCATCATCATTATGTCGACTAATGTTCTGTTGATTTAGCATTTTGGCCACTTAGTTTTTTCTAATTTTACTCTAGCCCAGACACGCAAAACGACAAAATTTAATATCAGCAAATGAGCAGTCATATACGGAAACTTAAATAGTTATATATAGTGTCGATGTATGTGTGTATTAGGCTATATGTTTGTATATAAATTGTTGCAGCTGTTGTTTTTGCTTGCTTGCTTTCCTGCTGCCCCTATATGTATGCTATACAAAATTGTTATGAAATTTTTATTTCGCTTAAATTTGCTAAACTTATAACTTTTTTTTTTTTTTTTTGCACAAATATTCACGCTTAATACCAATTTTTAGCTTTTATTTTTATTTCTGCTTCACTTTGGTTTTATTTTTTTCTTACTAGTTTATTTCGTAAGCTGCTATTAATAAATTTATATAAGTAGACGCCCTCATTTTTTTTTTTTTTTTTTTGTGAAGTTTAAAGCTGACGACTTAAATTAATTCAGTTTACTCAGAATGAATGAATGAATTGAAGAACGAACGAACGAGCAAACAAAATAAATAACAACGAACTCAAGAAAAATTAAAATTGAATAAATGAATGCCATATTTAAATTTTTCGAAACTTTTTAGCGCTGAGATTTTGCTTTGAATTCTTCGAAAGGAAAAATCGTTCACGACGCTAAATCCCCAAAAGCGTAAAACTTATGCGGCTGCTTTAAGAGCTGCTCTCTAGCGTATATTTTCTTCAACTTTAGTCCCTCAATATATATATTTTTTGTTGTTTTTTTTTTTTCTATATACATTTTTTTTTTTTTTTTTTTCATTTTATTTGTTGCTCGTAAATTCTGCAACTGAAGCTTAACTTTGAAGCTTCAACTTCAACGGGGAAGGCAGCACAAAGCAGCACAAAGCAGCACAAATCCGCATTTACAATTTCATTTCGTTTCATTCGTTGAACACTTAAAAACAGTCGCAAAATTAAATTATTCAAAATGTCAAACAATTATTCAAACGCGCAAAATGCAAACTTGACTTTTTGGCTGTGTCGCTGCTGCGAATAAGGATGTGCGGCAGAGTAGTATGAGTAGACAGGATGTACGAGTAAATAGACGAAAGCTGCTGGGCAGACTTTGCTTATTATGACTAGAATTTGGTTGATATTATACCGCAACGTGAAAAATTTTGCTACGCCATTGAAAATAATCTTTTACAATGGAAAGAAGTCGAGTAGCCGAATTTTCATAGAGAAACACGCATAAAAGGAGACTCCAACCTAAAAGAAAATCTTAACAAAATGAAACCAAAAAAAAAAAAAAAAGAGCGAAAAAAAATTGTCAAATTTAATAATGTCGAAGTTGATAGCAACGCGTTCAGAAACGCTTTATGGGTCATTGAGTTCAAATGGTTGCATTTGCTGAAATTGTGGTAAGAAGGAAAAAGGACTCGCTTCGTTTCGGTGTGGATTTTGCGTTTGAGTTTGAGTTTGGCAGCATTTTTTGCAATTTAAAGTTTGACGCTTCAGCTCATAAGACGCGGGAATTGCTTTATAAGTATCTAACATAGCCAGAATATTTTGCTGCCAACGCATTTTTTATTAGCATTCAAGCTGGACGGCCTCCTACGTTAGTCCGTTTAAAGCCATACAACACGGATTACATTGGTATTCTTGAAGACGCGGCGCAACAACGGAAATGAGGCCATTTTTAGGCTCATAAACAGCAAATGGACTTGAATAGCACAGCAGCGAGCTTGTAAGGATGGATGGCAGCATCGGGGAGGGTTGCAGTTGAAAAGCTAAAATTGTAAAAATTTATTGAAAACATCAATTTATGAGTGTTATGTTCTGTAATCTACGCTATTGAGTGTCTTAATCGGAGCGTGAGAAATTAGTTAATTTTGATAAAAGAATTGCATTGGCTGAAATTATGTTGCGAGAGAAATAAGTCGGCATTAAGTTGAGTTTTATAAATTTTTTTTTTAGCTTGAAAACTGTTGAAGCCTTACACTAGCGAAAAGTTGATTAATTAACTTTTATAGCTTTGAATGGAAAAAACTTTATTTAAAAATAAATAAAAAATGTTTACAATAAATGCGCTGGCTTTTATTTATGAAATATAAAACAAAAACCAATTGGAACAAATTAAAAAAAATTCTATAACGCTGAATCTGAATCTATCAAATTTAAGAAACCAAATAACTCGCGAAAAATAATTGTTGAAACAAATTAGAAGTCTTTTCGATTTCTTACATTTTAAAAAGTATGTATTTCAGCATTGAGAGTCGATCTAGCTATATCCGTCTGTCCAACTGTCTGTCCATCTGTCTGTCTGTTTGCCGTACGAAAACGATTATCTCGGAGACTATAAGAGATATGGCTACCATTTATGAAACTTAGGATCTTTTCTCTAATCCCATTTTTTGGAATAGTCTCTGGTGTGTTTCGATGCATCGACGACCTCGGTTACGATATGGCGAAGAGTTCGTTCAATTTCAATTGAACAAAGAACGAGCGCTTGGTCACTGTTCTCCAATTGTATATCCTTCTATGAATTTCATCGACTATTTTAAGCCTGAATGCCTCTCTGGGATGACATGAACGTCCGTCATTACTTTTGCTGGTGAATTCGGAATTCTGTAAACCACTTTTTAATTAAATTGAAATTGATGGTAAATTAACGGTGAAAATCCATCGATTGTTTCATCGATTGTTTACCAGCTCTATGGAACCTAGTCCCTGTTTTATGTATCGAGGCTTCCATGGTTGTGTGGGAATTTCTTTTAACGTACAAAAATAATACTTAATCAACGCACAAAACTTACTTTTTCCATTTTGCAATACTTTTCTCGCTAATCCATATGCAAAGCAATTTTACTAATCTGTACAAATTTCGCATCAAAAGTTTTTTTTTTTTATTTTTTTCATCGATTTTTATTTTATTTCTAAGCGCAAAATGCAGCTTTTTACGTAAGATAAACTTTAGAAACTCACAGAATTCACGGCAACTTTTTTATTAGTACAAACAACGCTAACCAACACTAAAAATATAAAAAAACTTTTACTAAAGACGAACCAGAAAACTTAGCATATGAAAATCCAAGCAATATGCTACTCTACTATCCAAGCGAAACTTCTACTTTGTTGCAAGTAAAAAGATGTTTTTTCTTTCTTTTTGTTTCTTTATTTTGTTTATGCTTTAAGCTACTTAAAGTTTACACCTCATGAGCCAAAAAGAAAGGACAATTTAACTTTTAGTTAAGCTAAACAGCAGCGATGCGTAGTTTGGCTGCTAGCAACATTTATGTGGATGCATTGTTTTTGTTTTGCTTTTCACATTTAGTGACCTTATGACCCACAAATTTAGAGACATATTTGTTGTATATAACACATAATATGCTAAAGTAGAAACATAAGCAAAAACTGAAACCATACAACGAACTTCGAAACGTTTGTATCTGTGAAATGCTTTTGTTGTTGTTTTTGTATCTGTATGACACTCACATTTGACTAATGCGCCGCAGCAACAAGGCGTACGAGTGCTACAGGATATGCATAATGTATGCTACTACAACAACAACAACAACAACAACAACTGCTACGCCTGTAAGTGAGACAATAATAAAAGCAAAAAAAAAAAAACAAAAGAAATAAGAAAGGACTCACTTGAAATAAAAGAAAACAGCTGCAAAAAAAAAAAAAAAAAGAAAGAAGCGAATTGTGAAGACAATCTGCCATAAAGTGTGGGAGTGGATCGTTGAAATAAAAAAAAAAAAAAAAACAAAATCGTTGGTGGCGTCAAAAAGAGCGTTAAAGTCCTTTGGCCTTACGAAACGGCTTCCTTACGACTGAGTGACTGTAAATTGTTTCGCTTCGCTTACTTTTGTTTGCTTTTATTTTGTATTTTTCTTTTTTTTTTTTTGTTTTGCTTTTCTGACAGCTAAAACTAAAAACTACTCGCATAAAAAAAAAAAAGAAAACAAAAGTGGAGAAAAACTTCTTAGACGTGCGGCATTGATGTCCTTGTCATGCTCATTGTTGTTGTTGTTGTTTTTATCATTGTTATCCTATGTTCATGCATTATGCAGAGGCTCAGTTAAGTGCCAAATCATACTTTTGTAAAGCAAAGCGAATAGAAAGTAATACGAAACGAATATTCTGAGAAGCCTTTAAATTTTTCAAAATACAAAATTTAATGCGCTTCAGGTCATTTGCAGTGTCATGCACTAAGCAGCTAAGTCAGTGACTCTTTTTTATTTTCTCTAAATTTTATTTAATACTTCTTGAAAAAAATCAATCAAAACTTTCCAAATTATCGATTCGTCTTCAAAAGTTGCTACAACTCATAACACCTTTAAAAACAATTAATTCCAACAAAGACTAAGACTAAGTTTTTATTGGACTTGGAAAAACAAAATACAAATTAAGCAACAAATTACTTAGTAAAAATAAAGTCATTAAGGCGAAAGGTTTTCCGGCCTCTCTCGTTGTATACAAAAATATACCACACAGTTGCCGCCTTCGTCTACGCCCAAACCATTGCCTGCGAAGTCATCGTCGTCGTCGTCGTCTTTTTCGCTGCTAATAACCACTCAAATGTTAATTACACATATCCTGAGCAGTATCCTTTTTTTTTTCTCTCTGTTGAGAATATCTGAAATAAACAAAATGCGTTTTGTTGGCTCATTCGTTCATTTGCCTGTTTTTGGCAGCACCACCAGCAGAAGCAGCAGGAGCAGCAAATTTTTGTCTGTGTTTGCTGCGGCAGTTATCGTTCTCGTTTGTCGTTTTATTTATGCAAATGTAATCTTCATAAACTCAACGCAGCAGCAGCAACAACAACAACAACAATAAAAGCAAAAATAACGTAAAATTTCGAAAAACTGTTTAAACAGGACGAAGGACAATCAGTTGAAGTGTAATTATCAGTTTTAGCGACATCAATGCTGTTGTAGGTGTTGTATATGGGTTGCGTTTGCGGTTTGGAAGGTGGTAGCACAATTTTTTTATGCTTGCCACTGGTCTTGGCTGATGCCCAGTGCGAAAAAAACAATAAAAATAAGCCAGGAAGTGTTGTATAAATTTTGGACCGTAGGTATGGAAAATAGTAAGTGGAAAGTACATGCATAATATATAACGCTTGTGCTAATAATTATGTAAGTTAAAACTTTACATGAGGTTTTTAGGTTAAAGTGTGACGCTTAGTTTAGGCCACTTAAAACTTAAACATACGCCAAAGTTGATGACCCTAGAATACGTTCAAAATTTTAAAGTGAGCATTAGCCTCGTTTCTTATATATGAAGATGCAAGGTTTGAAATGTCCTACTTAAAATTTAAACAAAAAGGATCGCTGAAGTCGAGTATGTTCAACTGCAAGATACCCTGTCCCCAATTGTTATGTACCTTAAGGTAAGCCCTATCTTACTACCGCACCTCATTGTATTGGACTTTCAAGAAAACGAGAAAATTTTAAAAAATGGGGTATATTCTTTGTTTTATTTTTTTTAGATTTTTTGGTGTATGGAGGTACCCTAAAAATGGGGCTAGAGAAAAACCTTTTCACTTATGAGAGCCTAAGTTTTAAATATGGAAGCTCCATCTCTAGTAGTCCCCGAGATAATCGTTTTCATACATGCAGCATGACAGACTGACATAGCTAGTTCGACTTCTATTCCCAATGCTAACCAAAAAAATATATACTTTATAGGGTCTATCTAGCCTCTTTCTGTATGTTACATACATTCGAACAAACTTAATATACACTTTGGGTACATGGTATAAAAAATCGTTGATGCTATTTCACTGAACGCATTTTTACGTATGCAAATAGCGCTTTGTATTTTTTCTAGCAAATGCAATTAGAAACCTATACTAACATAAGTTGAGCACATTCTCATTATAAATTTAATAACACCCTGTATTATTATGTATGTATATATAAATATTTATGCCTTACCGATGATTTTATTTTGAGCTGTCTTGAGCTGACGTCATATTTGTATTCGCCTGCTTTAAATTTTTTATATTTATATTAAATCACAATTTATATAAATTTTATTTCAATTTAATATTAATAAACTAGCCACAAAAAAAAACAAAACACCAAAAAAAAAAAAAATATATATATGTATATAAAAAAATCTTGTACCATTTTATACTTTAACACACCTTTTTTCTTCTTCTTCACATGTAATTTTGTTTTTATATTCTTTGCTACGCACTTTGTTAAATTTTTTTGCATCGATTTTTCTTTTAACTAAAACACATTTTGCATTAAATTTTCACTGCACCTACGTAACACATAAAATATTTAAATTATTTCACTTATTTCTGATAAAAACAAATTAATATTTTCTTTAAAATAACTTTAAATTTAATTAAATTGCAAAACCGCACGCATCAATTTAATTTTTACAACTTTACAGCGCAAATATCAAAAATATAACTAAACATTGAAGCGGTAAATAAATATCAAAGATCAAAAAACAAAAACAAAGAGAGCGAGAGAGAGTTTCATAGGAGCACATAAGAAAAACTGACTGAACGATGTAACGGGATTTGCGTTGCTAAGAAAAAAACGTGTGTAATGAAAAAAAAAAAAAAAAAAAAAAAATCAAATCATTGTCTTTGCAAAGAAATGTTTTTGCATACCGTATTCAAAAAAAAAAACACTTTAAAAAAATACTTTAAAAAAAATTTAATTTTTTTCTATACTGTTCAATAGCAATTTTTATATCCGTCACACGAAAGTGTCCAAAGGGTAGTAGCAGTGTTTCTAAAAGTTTGTAAGGCATTAAATGGATACAATTAGAAAAAGCTTCTCAAAAATATTAATAAAGGTGATAAATTGAACATAACTTAGGAACAGTTAGAAAATCTAAGCTGCCGGTTTCGAAACAGACTCATTATTACATAAAAATATATATAGTGGAAGGTGAAGAGTTTTTAAGCATGGGGTGTTACTTAGCACGGCCATTGATATCTTTTGAAGTGGTTTCGATAGATTTTAGCCTGATGGCAACCTTTTTTGATCTATTATCTCAGTTTTGTACTAGCAGTAATCGTCATAACAAACTTGTTTCAACGGTTGCGTGCATTGTGATTCGAAATAATTGAGCCAATTCTAGTACATAATAATCATAATAAGTTGTCATTTGCATGATCCATTTATCGATATTTCGATATCAATGATCGATCGATTATTGTAAAATTAATCGATCAGAAAGTATTAACTTTTAGCATCTACGATGAAAAATTATTAATCGATAAAAATTAATTTTGATTGCCAAAGTTTAAATTTTAGTCTAATTTATAGAATTAAAATGAAAGAATTAAAATCGTACAATTTTATACAAATCTGATCTACTTGTCTTTAATAATTTTCAAAACATTTAAATATTTCATCTTTATAGTTTTAATATTGATTTTTAAATATAAAACAATATTGTAACTTTAATCTTTATATAAGCAAAATATTAAATAAAAGCCAAACCGTTTACATTTTAAACTCCAAAGAGCGGCTCATTGCCGTCTACATCAACTTAATTTCCAGCATTTAATTTCAGAAGAGTATTTGTTTTTGTTTTATTTTTGTTGTTGTTGTGGCAGCATTTTGTAACGTAATGTCAGCCTGTCAGTTTGTCCTTCTTTTGGTTACAAGGACTCTGGGTCAGGTATTGTCCTTGCCATTACTGTGTTATTTCATTTATTATTAGAAGCAACATTGTTGTTGTTGTTGTTTCAGTTTTTTTGTTGCTATCATTCTTGTTGTTGCTAAGTTTTAGTTTTATAGTTTCTTCTTTTTTGTTGTTGTTTTTGTTGCTTTTTGGTTGATTTTGTTGGTTTCAAAATTTTCACCTTGGACGCTTCGGTTGCGCTTAATTTGCTGTAATCAAGTTTTTGCGCATCGAATTCTTTTTTTTTTCCTATTTTGTTTTTTTAACTTCTAAACGCGAATAGCACACACAAATGTGTAAAATGGCAAAGAAGCTGCTCTGCCCCAAATTGTATGCTTTAATAATTACAAACATTTATATCGACGTGTTTAATTGCTCGCATTTAGTTTGGCTGCTTTCATTTTGTGCGCTTTTATACTCGATTTTTAGTTGTTGGGTTGTTTGGGTGTGTAACACCCTCCTAACCCATGTACTGTCTACGTATCTATCTAGACTTGTTATTTAGAACTTTTGTTGTTGTTGTTTTTGTTGCTAATGGTGGTCAGCAGTCAGTGAACTGTTGCTAAATGTTAAAAATATATTTTTATTGCCAAATTATAATTGCGCATGGAATTAAAGGTTTGGTCTGTTTTGAAGGTGTACAACTGTGTTATTTTTTTTTTTTTTTTGTATTTCATTTTCTCTTTTTATTTGTGTTTGTGTGTGTGTGTGTGTGTGTGTTTGGGCTTTTTGTGTAAAACAACATTGCATGTTTGTTTCATTAGCGACATTATAAATGTTTCTGTTTTGTTTTATTTTTATTTTTATTTTTTTACGCGATAAATTGTTTTGTAATTAAAATAAATTACATTTTTAAAAAGAAAATAAAAAAAATCATTTGTATTGTTAGGCGTAAAAAAAAAAAACGTTTTTGTTTTATTCTGATTAAAGCAAAGTTTAGTGACCCGAATTGTTGAATAAAAGCAAACATTTTTGGTTGTTTTCATGTAAATTTGAATTTAATAGAATTTAATTTAGAATTTACCATAGAAACCAGTTCTGTTTAATATATAAATAGCTTAAGGCTGAAAGTTGTATTAAAGTTTCTTGCTAAGATAAAAAAAAAAAAAAAAGGAAAAACTTTTGTTTACATAGCTTACACCTGCTTTTATCAGAGATAATTTTTGCAGAGGCTGGGGTAGGGGTCAATGGATAGATATAATCTAAGTCTAGATATTATATTTGGGCTCGTATAAAAATACAGAAATTAAAATAGTTTTCTACAAACCGGGAGATGAATTTGTATTGATGTATTTAGTGGCATGTTCCTTTAAAAAATCTGCACCATAAATTGTGTAAAAATACTTCAAATTCTGGAGAGTTATCTTGGACCGTTACTTTTAGTAATTTTTTTTTTAAGTAAACGATTAATCAATCTGCAGTCGATTATATTGTATAATCAATTCATCAATTATTTCAGAAATCAATAATTGATTAATTAATCAAAAAGTAGTTAAAAGTCGCGGCAATGATTATCACAAGCATGGGTTCATCATGCAAAGTAGTAACCTTGGGGATGCGTGATAAAAAGCTTTTTGATGAGTGATAAGAAGCTTGTGTGAGGAAAATAAATGGATCTTTACTTATTCTTAGTATTAAATTATTCTTTTAATAATCATGATTAGTCAACAACAATCAATTTTTTTATCACAATCATCAACAATCGATTATTTTCAACAAACACACAACTCTACTCAACAGATGTTCATCTACCGCAACATACTGATCGTTTAAACAAAGTGATCTCCCGACCCTAGCTTCATGCCGGTATATGCTCTCGGTCATTCTTCTTCATAGGATTATACGTTTCTCCCTGCTTGATTCAATAATTATCTCTTTTAGTTCCCTGTCGCTTTACGCGTATCAATGTTTCGTTTAATTTGTCTCAGTTACATTTCTGAATAATTCGACGGTATATAGCCGCCAAACAGGTCACAAAATTTATTTTACATATGAAATTTTAGGCAATAATAACTCCGAAACTCTTTGGTGAGAACGTTCGGGAAAATGTGCATCGTGTAACGGATTAAATAGTTAATCAATTTTAGTATTTTCCAATTTTCTGCATATTTATTTATCATTTTTCTTTGCTTCTTAAATATGTACATCTTATTTAATGCATCTCTAATACATCTAACTTCATATTTTATGCAAACATAAATCAAACAACTTAAGACTATCTAAGGCCATACATACACATATATATCTAATAAAAAAACAAAAAACAGAAAATCAAAATATAAAGCCACTATATTATATATTCGAAATAAAGAAAACAAAAAAACATGCAAGCCAAAAAGCTTCACCATAAAAAAAGTAAAAAAGAAAGACATTTATGCCTAAAAGGTAAGTACAAAATGTATACAAAATAACCTGACATATCATATTAAAGTGTTATAGGCGACTTAAAGTTGTTATGCGTCTTGTTATCCTCATTTTGGGTGCACTAAAAGACAACGCCTTAAAAAAAAAAAAAAAAAAAAGAAGAAGAAGAAAATGTCAGTAAAGAAAGTGTCTAAAGCAGCGAAGCAAGACAGCAAATGATATACTATGCATGATGTAAAAACTCATATTATGGGTTAAAGAAAGTATCTCATATATAGTATATATTGTAGTATATCAAATATTCGCAGCGTCTTAACTCAACTAAAGCAGCAGGCAAAACAAAACAAAAAAGGACAGCAATATCAAGAACAGCGGTAGCAAAAAATGATTTTCAAGTGGTACAAAATAAAAAAAAAATACAAATAATAAAAAATAAAGCAAAAAATGAACAACAACATAAAAAGAAGCAGCAGTAAAAGACTACAAAAAATAAGAAAAAAAAAAAGAAAAAAAAAAATGCAAATATTTACAAAATTTATGCGGGTAAAATTGTGCTTCGACTGTTATCCTTTTAACAGGATTTACCACGCACGCACAAACATAATAAACGCTCACACACAAATACACAACACTCTGAGTTTCGAAAACGGGTTTAAGCTTACACATACCCAAGTAGATACTACTCGTGTACGTATAAAAAAAACAACATTCTCACATTACGTCTGGCTTGTGCATGACAAGGACGTTGTTGTTGTTGTCAATGCTGAGACGCATTACTTTTCTGTGTATTTGACAAGGTAAGTGGGTTTTCAAAGTAAACAAATAATAAAGCAAGACGTAGATAACCAAAAAAAAAAAAAAAAAGAAGCGAATGCTTTAGTGTCGCTATAATGGATTTCTTCACATGACACTTTAAACGTTTTACTGCCTACTTTGAGGCGCATTTGTTGATGCTGTACCACTTCACATGCATTTATTTTGTTATTATTATCGTAAATGTTTCAAAGAAATGTTTTTCTTTTCTTTTTTTCATTCATTCATTTTTTTTCATCTTCTTTATTGTGTATATTATTAGTAAACAACATTAAATCGAATCGATACAATTATCAAAAACGTTCAAAGCAAGCATCTTTTTGAAAGCATGTCTACTGCTGCTGCTGCTGAAAATTAATAAACTGTCGCAAACACACCGAATCACTTTGAATACATTAGACAGTCGTTGTCACGCCCATTAAATTATTATGTCTGTGCGGGCAAAGTCATTGGACTTAAAATAACTTAAAATGTTTTGAATATTTTATGAAAATTATTTATTTAAATTTATTTAGCGAAACTTTATAAAATTATTAACCTTGTTAACCTTGAGGTAGTTCAATTAAATTTACTAGTTTAAATTTAAAAAATTTAAAACTTATCATCTAATACGAGTATGTGCTGCTTTTATGAAAAATGCTTCTTACTTATACATTTCATTTGACGCTTTGAAAAACTTATGTCTCATAATTTGCTCACTTATTAAGTTTGCAAGGGGTCGATGCAACATAATAATGAAATATATTATAACTTGCTAAATTGAAATATACGCAATTGAGAATGTAGTTGACTATGACTTAGCAATTCTTAGAATTTACGCAGAGAATCCACGGAATGGGAAATGTTGGAGGACGTATTAAACAGTGTGCAAGCATAGGAGCTCTTCTTCCAGGCCTTTTAGACGATATTTGTCAGACAAATCTCTACCTATTAAATTCCTAATAAACTACATCATTAAAATTTAAAATTAAATTAAAATTTTTGCAAAATCTCTAATATTTTATTTGGAAATAAATTTCTTGGGCATACCCAAACGAACCAACCAAATAGATAGATAGAGTTGGCTGAGGAGAAAAAACCCACACTTCCCACACAATTGGCACAAGAATGCCGTTTTGCTACCACTTAAAAATCTCAGTAGAGGGCCTTTGTACGTGATAGACAATGTAGAATAAGAGATTGAACGAATATAGTTAGGGACGGATTCGTTTGGAGGGATTCTAAAATTGCCAACATCCGATGTGCCTAGGGCTACTCGATTTAATGTGTTCTAATGTTTCTGGAGTGTCCTCTTCCTTACAACTTCTACATGTACCGTTATAAGGGATACCAAATCTACCGCATACTCCCCGATAGGTTAATGCCCCGTGATGACGGCTGTTAGTCTCGCAAGGTCTTTATGATAGTTTTACAGTAGTGTTCTAGTTCATTTGGGGTCAATCATAGGGCAGATATGATTAGCTTTTCTACAGATATTCAGATTTTAATAATTGCCTATTGAGGTGAAATGATTTCTTATGTGGGCGACACAAAAACACATTTGGAATTTTTTAAAAAAACGCTTGGAACAAAAAACAAAACATTTTTAATTTAGGTTTTTCACCTTTCTCCCTCGGGGGTAATGTCTTGGGAAACATAAAGGCAGTGTGTTATGGCGATAATGATCTTTCCTAAGTGTGATGTAGTTAGTAGGAAAGAGTTTGTGTCTTTAAAACAACTATAATCTGTGTCACAAATTTTAAAGAATTTTGGCAGATTGTAGAGAAAAATTCAAGCTTTAAAACATCACATAGATGGCGCTCTTGTTTCCTGATCATGAAATATTGGTTTGTGTCTTAGATATTATTTGACGCATTGTGCATTTCTAACTGTTAAATAAATTTCAAATTTATGTACTTTTATCGCTCCATCTTTAGTAATTTTGTACTGACTTTGGACACTACTACGACAACGAGAGATACAGTTTATCGAATTATATTTCTATTCAACCTTTAAGCTTATAGTTCCCAGAAGTATCTTTGAGTTTTTGTCAAAATGTGATTTAGTTTATATGATAATTAAAATTTATTTATTCTTTACTCGCTGTAGTTTTACTAATAAAAACTTTATTTTTGTTTTCAATCAAACATTCTCTAAACATGCATTTAAATTGAAGCACCCTATGCGGCAGCTAAATTAAATGCCACAGCATCTACTTGTCAAATAATATATTGTGCTTCTGGATTTTCTGTGCTGTCTACATACCACTTTCTACAAATGCCTTTACTAGTATCTATCAAAGGACACAAGTCAACATCCTGAATGAGCATTCAACTTGTTACAGCTGTCATATTCAAATCGATGTCTGTCTGTCTGTCAGTCTATTGCTGTCTCTTTGAAAAGCATTTTGTTGCCATTTCAGGCGACTGCCTTCTAAAACACATTCGCAGTTTTCTTTTTTGTGTATATGCATATCTACGATGTATTGTACTTTCTTGTATCCTTTAGTAACTTACTCTATGTATGTGTGTGTGTATGTGTGTATGCATGCATGTCTTTATGTCAGTGCTCGCGCTCTCTATTATTATATTCGCTATAGCTGTCACAGTGCCATACATTCAGTCGACTCTGACTGTCTGTCTGTCCGTCTGTCTGTCTGTCTGACTGCCTGCATAGTTATGTTGCTCATTCTGCACCTCCGTTGCTGCTTTGCATGACATTTATGCCTGCGCTTGTCTGCTATTATACATAAGTTCGTTCTACTGCCTTTTTTTTTTATTTTGTTCTTTTTATCTTGTTTTTTTTTTCCTTTTTTTTTGATTTTCCGCCATATTATTTCGTTTTTCACAACTCACACCAATTGTTGCCTTTTTCAACGGCATGTTTTTCCGCTTGCTATATCCGGCATCGATAGCTGCCAAGGATATATGTAGCTGCGCTACTGTATTCTGTCTAAATGTTGTTGTCTCTTTTGCTCTTTTGCATATTTTTGGGCATATACACATACATACATACATATGTATGTATACATGTGTGAGTATATGCAAATATTAATATGCATTTTTGTGCTGCTGCTGCTGCTGCTGCTCACTTGTTTATTCACTCACGCGCGCGTTCGTTCGCTTTTAATTTTATTCTGTTATTCTCTTCTTCTTCTCGTTTTTTTTTTTCTCTCTCACAGGATGTATGTATGTATATTTTTCCATTTGAGTGATTTCAAATTTATGCGCGCTTCAATAAAGTATAATATTTTTTTTTCTTTTTTTTCGTGCTCACCCTTTTTTTTTTATTTTGTCCTTTTCTCAGCTACACGCCTGTCTGCCTGCATACATATGCAAATGTGTGTATGATTGTCTTTAATCGTACATACTCTCGTGCCCAACTGCCATTATTTTATTTGCCATTTTAATGCTTAAAGTGTTTTTTAAAGCTTAAACAGTAAAAAGACACTGCCCCTTCCGCTTGCTGTTCTTTTTTTTTTTTTTTTTTGTGTTAAATCACGGCATTTACTTTTGTCAATTATTATGGCTTCGGCATTATGTCAGCAGCTCATGGCGTAAATATTATTACGTACGTATGTATACGCCGTATATGTAAGTTGTTGTCATAGTCAACTTTATAGTACATGTGTGCGTGTGCGTTTATTGTTTATTATTATTTTTTTTTAACTTTATTTGTACACGAAACAAACCAAATAAAATAATCGTTAAAATCAATGAAATCATATAAAATGTCTACAAAATTCCAAGTGCTTTGCAAATACAAACTCGTAATAAATTGCAGTAGGGAACTTTTTACTTATTTATGTATTTGTATGTGTATGGAACAAATGAATGCGTATGTTCACATGTGTTTTCCTTTTTATTTGCGTGTGAAACGACAAATTGAATTTAATTGCCTTTATTGTCAAGTCAAATGCTCAGAGGCCATACTTATATGCTTATATACATTATTATTATATATATTTAAAGTGTGACACAATAATAGTTGCACATAATAAAATTTTATATAAAAAAAATTAAATAGTTTTTCCTTGGAAAAAAAACCATTCAGAACAATTGTTGGTGTATGCATTCAAATTAATGAAAACAATTTCTTTTGCTTTTAAAATATTTTGAATGGCTCCACAGAAGACCCGTTACCGAACGACAATTAGATATCATATTAGAGGAGCAAAAAATAGCCCGTTGCTTAGAATACACTTTACTAGGACTCTCACTTCACCTTCTGCCAGTAACATTACTAGTTTGCCAAAAAACTTTATAAAATTTACACTTGAAATATAAATGCCAAATTGTTTATTTGTCCTATCGCGAGGAACATCTCAACAATCTGCGCCGATCAAATTTAGTCCAATTTTGTTTTTATGCGTAAACGCTTCAAATTTACTTATAAATTAATTCTGTAAATACTTTTTCGGACCGATAATTTTTTTATATGGACTGTTGAACTGTTTAAACTGGACAAAGTCGATGAAATATTGAACCTGTCTATGCTACAATAAAGTCAAAACAAATCCATTGGAAAGAATAGTTTCCTTGCCTTATAGTTTCACAAATCTTTTTATAAAAATATTATGAGATTATTTTGTATACTCAAATATGTCATAGGTCATAGGTACCCATTTTTGTCCTGAGAGATTGGGAATTACCTAGCGGGAAAGTCTTCAACGGCATCGATGCTGCATTGATGACAAATATCTTTCCTCGATGATATACCGATGACAGCCCCAATACAAATCGTTACGACATTTTCTTGCAAAGGCATGTCTTGTGCATAACATATTTTGAACGACTTCATGCATGATATGTCTTGCAAGACTTCATACCTCACATGTCTTGAATGACTTCATGTATGACATGTCTGGCATGCATTTATGCATGATATGTTTGCAAGATTTCAGGCTGAAGGAGGCTAGGTAGACCCTAAAAATATATATATTCTTGATCAGCATTGAGAGGGGAGACAAATTAGTATGTAATTGATTTTCTCGGAGACTATAAGCGACATTTTACTGCTGGGTCTTTTTTTCATTACCAATTTTTTTTTGTAGACACATTGGACTAAACTTGTGCGATTGATTAGAAACGACGAATAAAATGGATTCTCAAGACGAGTCGATTTTGCGATTAATTGATTTTTATAATTTCAACTTTTCAACTTCTGAAAATATAATCGATCAAATCGATTTTTATTTAAATAATCGATCAAATCGAGTTGTTAAAAAATAGATTCTTTCGATCAGTTTGTACACTTTTAGATTTAAATCTTTTTAAGTTTTCAGGATCATTTACTGATATTACACACAACCTTAAAATAAACTTTAAGTATAAAAAAAAACCAGTAACAATTTGAATTTGAATTTAATCAAATTAAATTCAGCGCTGAACTCAACAATATTCGCTCAGTCATCAATTCAGTTTCAAGACTTATTTGTTTACAATCCAATAGACACAATAAATCACAATTCGATTTTATACATTTTATCGTACATACAACATACAACTTTCAAGTATTAAACAACAAATTGAATTTAATTGTTTGCATCGCTCTTAACTGCACTCAACTCACACAAATACAAATACAAACACGAATACATATGCGAATGCGAATACAATGTAAAATGTTAAAAACTGTTTCAAAGTTCAACAGTTCAAGTGGCTACAATTAATGCACAAAACTTTTCAAAGTATTTGCTTTGAAATTGTTGCAAACAATATAACGCGGCGTATGCGTTATATTTTGTTTTTCCGCGCAACGCATATGAAATCGATATAACTCATTCGCAGTTGGTATGCCATCATATCTTTGTATCTGTCTGTCTGTCTGTGATATTTTTTTGTTATATTTTTTTCAAATCAATAGCTCGCGCCCTGATTAAGTGTCACATTTCACATTATTTGCGGATACATTACAAATGTTATGCGCATAGATTTGAAAGAAGAATGCGACACAGCCTTTTTTTTTTTGTCTGATTGTCTGCTTCAAGGACTTCAATTTCGGCAGCAAATTCTATCTCATTGCGTTGCGATACGATACGATTTTGACGTTGACATTAAATGCAGCACGCAAAATTTTCGTGGCATTCATTGTGTCTGTCGAGAATGATTTATGACTTTTTTTTTTTTTTTTGATTCTGAATTATTTTTTTACCGATTGTTTTCATTCAAGTAGTTGAAGTAATAAGAGAATGTAGCTGTAGCTAAAAATACTTCACTTCCTTTTGTATTTTTTATAATAAGATATATATATAAATTTTTTTTTTTTTTTGGTTTGAGTCAAAATTGAACTGTCATTTTGGCATTATTTTGTAATTTTTCATTGCTTGAAATTTTTTTTGTTATGTTTTTTGTAGATAAATAAATTATTTTTTTAAAGGAAGTTCAACAGCAAAAACAAAAGAAAAATATTTCAAGAATTTTATTTTTTTTTTTTTTATGAAAAGTTTTAGTTTTAATTATAGATTCGGACTTCGATTTGTTGCTAGTAGCACAAGTAATGCAATTAACCTTGTTTCGAATAGTTTAACAAAAATTAATTATACAAAATAGCTTAATTAATATTAGCTGAGTAACACCTACCAAACTTAATTGACCATTTTATTGTTCTCAATCGTGCATAACTTTATTCATTTCGTTTTGAAGTTACTCATGAACAATTTTCTTATTCTTTTTACAAACACAAAAACTTTGTTAGAATGACTTAATTTCTAAATAGTTTTCATTTATTGTGAAGCATAAAAGTACTACGTATGTGATTAGTAAGACATAAACGTTTTGGTTTAGTACTTCAGATATTCACTTTTTTCTTTCAGCAAACCCAAAATTTTAATAGGGAGGCAATCACTTTTTTTCTTGCTTTTCAAAGAAGCTACACCTTCGAGAAAACTAGACTTTTTGTATTTTTGAAGAAAACTGTTTCTGTAATTTTCTTGTTAAATCGTTAAATCGAGTACGAAATATTTAGAAAAAATTTATATTACCCGTAGCTAATGAATATGAAATATTTTTGATATTGATAAAATATTGTTTTTTTCAAAAGAAATTTTTTTCTTTTTATTAAAATCTGCCTGCGGAGCGCCCTGTTATTCTAATAGAAGTTAAAAACCTTGTGGCCAAACCTAAAAACAGAAAGGCTCTTGGAGAAGACGGCCTAGACAACAAAACGCTTAAGTTGCTCTCCAAAAGGGCCTTATTATTCTTGACGCATATATTTAACTGCTCTTTAAGGCTTAGCGACTTTCCTAAAACCTGGAAAACTGCAGCTGTTACGAGCCACGAAAACCAGCATCGGAAGTGGATTCCTAATGGCCCATTAGCCTACTTCCTTCCTTTGATATAATTCTTGTGCTGTGCAGGATGCCATTTCCACAATTTGGTTTTAGGAAGCAGCACGGTTCGATAGAACAACTCAATCGGGTTGTAAATTGTTATCTGAAGGCAATTGAGTGCAAGGAATATGCTGTCGCCATCTTCCTTGACGTTTGCTGATGTTAAAAGTGTCAGAAATCGCTGTCTGATCGCTGCCACGGAAGTTCTCCAGGATACTCTAGACAACTTTTCTAACTGGGCCAGTAATTGGAACATACTATTGGTATTAACACAGCTAAAAGTGTGAATGTTTGCCCTTTGGAAATCGAAGCGCAAGCTGTCTGGGAGTGACCCTGCAAGGTGTCACCCTTGAGCATAAATCACGCCATAAATACATTCAACCGCCACAAAACTATGGTTAAAAATGACTTACGCTTTAAAGCCTTTAAGATGGACTGGCTCTTAAGGCAAAGAAAATTTTTGCTGACCAATAAAGTGAAACACGAAGTCCAGATTTATGGTATCGCTGCAAAAATTCAAATTTACAAAATCAGAGTGGCTCTGACAAAAATACTACGTCGACTATCAAACTCACCCTGGTACATGCGTAATAGAAACATAGAACGCAACCTAAAAGATCCTGCTAGTGGTGACGCTATTCAAAAATTTATAGTGCAATACATGCAACGTCTTCAAAAACATCCAAATGAAAGTACCAAAAGGATAAGTAAACTCCAGAGGTCCCATCGGCGGGGACACCGTCGACGACTTAGAGGCCCTACAAGAACCATTCCAGCCCATTTATCAGATTATTCATTTGAAATAGTATATACTTATAGTGTGTATTCCAAATATCCTGTCCCGTCCCATGTACCACCTTACTACTTTAAACATTGGGATAGGGCAGTGCTAATCATCAGAATCAATTTATACTTTGGCTTTTCATACAATTTGGTGTGGCATTGTGCCATCTTAATATATAATTACAAAATTCATAATAATCAATTAACTAAAAACAAAAAAAAACAAAAAAAATTGAATATGAAAAGCAATTGAAAGTAAAAGGAAGTTGCGGTGTACTTTAATCAGTTAAAATAAAAAAAAAAAAAGGGAACTAATAAATTATTTATAATTCTAAACAACACAAGAGAAACTTCGAAGAAAATTTTTTGTTTTGAAAATCACTTTGCCGCAGGCTAAATTAACTCTTTGCAAAGAATATTAAAATTTAATAATAAGTGATTGCTTTAAAAGCGAAAAACGCGTCTAACTTCTTTTTTGGGCGCGTGTAACAAGAAATTTAAAACAATTACGACGATCCACTTCAATTACCTTGACTACTGCTCAAGTGAAAAGAAAGCGGGCACACACACACACACACACACATACATAGGCAAACAAACTTTCTTCGAAATAAATATGAATTTATTTTGTGTATAGATACAAAGTTTTTAAAGTGCCAACTCAGTGCGAGTTTGCCTAAATGTATGCTACAATTTAATTATGTACAAAAAAAAAAAAGAAAAGAGTATAAAAGAAAATGTGTGCATAGTAGACAGCCCGGAATAGCGTTAAGCCGCAACGTAACGCATCATATCGGGTTGAACACTTCCTTTTATACGTTTTTGTGTGGCATGTGCGGCCTTTGAAGGACGAAATACACACACAGTGAAGTGCTTTGATATAAGCAAAAGAATTGGGAAGGGCGTAATATGCATGCATGTATGTATGTATATGTTTTTTTTTTTGGGTGGTAAAAGCATGCAGCGGCATATTAGCTATTCATTGAAAGCATTTATAGCTACGCTTTTGTGCGCAACTCATGCGGTTCGCTTTCCTTTTTTTTATGAAGTATTCGTGTGTACATTTGTGTGTTGAGTGTGTGTGTGTTATACTACATATATTTGAGTGTTCTTTGACTGATTTTCTGAACTCTACTCTACTCTACTAGCGAAAAAGAATCTTTTGGCAGATTTACTGATTGATGGCTTTTAATTTATTTGCAGCACAGTACACAACTTTCTCTCTGTACTTCATTGCAAATACTCGCTTTCTGTATTATTTGTAGGCCAGAAGCAGTCATTGAACAAACGCAATTGTTAGTAAAATATTTATTATTTCTGCTTTACTGCAGAATTTCTTTTATATTTTATATTTTTTTTTCTCTTTTTCAACAAAATAGTCGAATTAATAAAGATTTGCGCGCATTGTGTACCGCGTTCATTGTTGCCGCATTAAACGAAGCAAAGGACTTTCTATCTGACTGAATGAGTGACTGACTGAATGAATGAATGTCTTATAATAAGCATAAAAACTAGCGCAACTCCTCCACAGATATTCAATAATAAGTAAGTAAGTACAATGAGTCTATTATGTTGCCTGGTGCTGTAGTTGACATTTGTGACGATGACGGCACATGTTCAACTTTAGCTCTGAAATCATTTATTCGAAACTCATAATCGATTTGCCTGACAACTAAATTATTTTCTTTATATGTATGCAGCATCGCCTGTGGTGGTTATGTAGTAAAATTAATAAACTATCTGTCTGATTAGATTATGTTCGAAGATGAATGACAAAATTGTTGGCATGTATGTCATTTTCCATTAAGAAAAAAATATTTATCGTAGCATATTTAAAGGCGCTTTTGTGCTTAAGTTTTTCTATTACTTGAAAATTGTTGCGAAGCAAAAAAAACTGATTAAAGAGTTTTGCATATCATGCAGAAAAATTTTTTTTTTTTTTTATCAAAGATTTTATTTTCGTGCGTGTAGCGGCGGAAATCTTTTACGGAAATATGCGCGCAACAAGCAAAAAATCTAAAAGTGAAAAAATTTCAAATGGCAAAAAAAAAATAGCAGCCATGCCGCCATATTTTTTTATTTGTGTGTATCGTGCGTGTGTGTCTTTTTGGCTTTGGCATGACGCTGCTGGAATTTCAAAGGATTCTGCGTTTGAAGCATATTTTATCGCACACAGAATAAGTACGCAGCACACCTATGTACAAGTATGTAATTCCTTTATGTGTACCCTACACATGCATTATGAAGCATGGCTGTTTAAAATGTGTTAAGTTGTCGCTTTAATGTCCAACATATTAGAAAGTTAAGTTCTTCTATACAAAGGAAGCGTCTAAACAGTTCGTGTTGCCCGAAATTACTTTAAATCATTTTTTCAAAACCTTTCTTTTTTTTATACCAGTTTCTACTATCATCGTTGTGTCCTGGTTTGATGTTACACATTTATGCATGTGTGTAAATCGATAAGTTTGTTTGCCTTGTATGCCTTTTTAAAAAGCATTTTTTCAATACATTTCTAATCAGCTGCCTTGCCGACGCGTTGCGCTTTGCGAGTACATGCCATGCCATGCTATGCTGCTTTTACCTGTGGCTTTATGAACGACAAAGGATTCACTATGAACTATATTTAGACTGGTGCAAGTCTATTTGTGCGCTTCATGAAGGAGCGCAACTACGCAGCAAAGCCATACGACTGCCACTTAGAGTTATGATTTCCAGGAAATGATTACATGCGCAATTTTTTTGATTTTTTTTTTTTTTTTTTTCAAAATCACAAAGAGATAAACTCTTTAAGATTAAAATCGAATACGTAAGAGAAACAGATGCTTGACGTTGCGTTTGAATCGATGTCGCAGGAAATAAAAGTGCAGTCTGACATACTCTTTACACGTTCAACCTCTAATAAAGAATTCTGGGTACTGTTCGAATTCTTTAAGACACTGAATCCAAATGGGTGATGTACTTAAACTGTCACCTAAGCGACACCGAAGTAGTGGCGTTGCCATTGTGGAATTAGAGTTACATCACAGTCTGACCCCTCTTTTACAATCCTCCTACTGCGTTGGAGGACCAGCTTGATCCCTAAAAATTTTTGCGAGAACAAGAAAAAAAAAAAAAAAAAAATGTTGCGGCTAAAAGTTACACAAAATTCTATTAAATAATTTTAAACTACCTAACAGAAGAAGAATATGGGCACTTTTTTTTTTATTAAATTTTTTTTATATTATCTATAACTTTTTGGGTTGAATAAAAAAATGTATTAAAGAATGTAGGAAATGGGCGTTGACAACTTATAATAATTTTCAACTCAGAAGAAGAATCGGCTTAAAGGCTAAAATTACGGGTAGCTTACTTCTAATAAACTCTTAGCTACGAATTCATATTTCTTGCTTACAAAAAATATTAAACTTTAAGCTAAACATTACGTAAATGCAACGAATAAGTACAAAACATTTTAATAAAGCAAGCTGAAATGTGTAAATCCCGAAACGAAACACTTTGGCACTAATTCAATGTTAAGTGCCAACATCATAGCGTCCCAAATGATAGCTTAGTTCGCGTGCCAACATAAAGAGGAGAGAGAGAGAGAGAGCATCAAGTTGTATGAACAAAACAACAACAAAAAATACCAAATAACGCATAAATTTAAGCAATATTTAAGGCAAACCAACCAAGCCTAACAAAGTCATTCAAGACGAGATGCGGCATATACGCATAGCCAAAAGATTCGCACAAGAAACGCACAAAGGATTAAGTACTTCAGTTTAGTGTTTCTATTTGTGAGTGAAATCAAGAGCTAAGAGCAGAGCTAAGCAGGCATGCCCAGCCAATGGCAACACAATAATTATGGTCGTTGAATATAAATTGTTTTATTAAGCAAAAATCATGTGCCAAGAAGAACGTTAAAACCAAAAAAAAAAAAAAAAATGGGAAGAAGAAGACGAAATTATCGAAATAAAAACATTGTAAGGCAGCAAAATATCAGCCGGAAATTACGTAACAACCAAAACTAAACCAAACCAAACGAAATGAAATTCAAAGGACAACAGTAGCAGCAGCAGGAACTATTACTAGCTAAAGCGCAGCAAGCATCTAAAAACGAGTTGAGTTGAGTTCAGAATAAATATATAAAAGATGTTGTTGTGTGTTGCCAAGCATTCAGGCGTATTGGTTTATATAGTTTCCGTTTCCGGTGCGTATTGTATACAAAATGGCTGCATTTCAACTGTTTATAAAATGCTTTTCAAGAAAAATAGTGACGTACAAAAATGTTTAAGGTTTAATATAATTGCTAACAATTATATTTAATGCAAAAGGACAATGACTGCTATCAAAGGACAAAGGATATTGGAAGAAAAAACAAACATTTTATTTGTAGCTTATAAGCAAATAAAAAAAAGTGTAGAGAAGGTCATTTTAAATTTTAAAGTAAACCTCAATTCAAAAGGAATACATTAAAATATTATTATGAAACTAATTTCGTGTCACGCGCGTTTGAGGTTTAAAAGAGTCAAATATTACGACGGTTTAGTTGAGGCAAAATTAGTTGTTGTTGCTGTTGCTGTTGTTGTAGTCAGGCAAGTTAAATTCCAGCACGTCATTGTTAATTATATGCTGGCATGCATGTATGAAAAGGTCGAAGGACACACACACACATTCACAAGTCTTAAAGAGGCCGCTTTGATTGCACGAAAATTTTTGTGTGGCGTCTGAATTTTTTTTTTTTTTTGAAAATTAAACAAGCGCTTATTAGCGACCAAAAATGGCAATTCAAGTGAGCGGAAACACATGCTAAATTCAAGCAAAAGGAAATGTATAAAATACTTGGCGTATGTGAAATATTTTGAACAGCGCCGCAAAGTATGCAAATAAAATAAAGAATTTTTATTAAAAATTAAATCTGTGCTACTTGGCTGCATATAATTTTTTTTTTTTTTTTTTTTTTTTAATTTTTCAAGGTTCAAATTTTAAATTGTTTAGCAGAAAATATTCGCTGACTAAAACAAATAAATCATCTAAAACTAAAAAGATATAACCAAAGCGACAGATAAACATCTTAAAAACGTATGCTGCCGTTTTCGCATTTGTCATACAAATTTAGTGTAGCACCTTGATACTATCATGCACAGCCATTTCTACACATCTGCTTGTCTCAAGGCTGTCTCGTACAAAAGAATTTTACGCTGACAGCTTAGTTTTTTACTATAGTTCATTCACTTCATTCAAAATCAGACACAATATTTTGTTTTAAATTTTAAGAAAATCATGTCATGTGACAAAATACAAAATATAAAATATTTACTTCTTCACTTAAAGATTTGTTAAAATTTTTTCAAGTAAATGAAAACTTTTATTGTTTTGTTACATGAATTTAGTCAGCTTTTTATTTATTTAACAAGGTCGCCTATAGCCAGTTCGGCTAGCTTTGCGTGTTGATTTTATTGATTGAAATTTTAAGTTAATTTTTATTTTATACTTTGCATGTGTATTTATTTATTTTGTTATAGATTAAATAAGTTTATATGTAATATTATTGAAATTCTTTTACAAAATAAATGTTTAATATTTAAGGTATTTGACCTAGACGAGATTTATCGATAAACACATAGCACAGCACATGGGGCGTATGCTTAATCCCTGCTGTTCTTTTGATTTATGCTATGAAATAGCTGCGTACTTTTTTTATATTTATTTATTTTTTATTTAATAGATTTTTTTTTAAGGCAGACGTACTGCCAGCGGGCATTTTATCTATTTTTTTTTTTTTTTTTTTTTTTTTGGTGTGTGTGTTATGCTTGTTGTTTGCACATAAAACAAATAATTTGCTTTAGGTTATAGATTTATCAGTATTAACAGCTTCGTGTTCATTTTGACTCGAAAGAGGTTAGATTTTAGTTCTTTGTTTGTTTGTTTAACAAAAATATAAGTTTTCTTTATTAAGGCTTAGTTTTTGACACAAATTGTAAATTTGTAACTTTGGAAAATAATAGTTCTAGATGAGATATTTTCAAGCGTAAAAGGAATGTTATTTTAAATCAATATTTTTGAAACTGTTGGATGGATTTTAATAAAAGTAGCAATGTATGATTTAATTTTTTTATGGTAAAAAAAATTATAAATTTTGACCAAAAATAATTAAAAATTATTTTTTTAATTTATTTTTAGGAAGTTTGGTATTTTTAAATTTTCTAACATCGAATAAAAAAGAATATAATGGAGATTTCAATAGTTCTCGAGATTTACTAAAAATTTGATCTATCCGTTAACAGAGCCATACAAAAAACAAGAAAGAACGGTAAAGTCGAATATGCTCCATTGCAAGATACCCTGTAACCACTTTTTATGTAAGTACGATACTTTATTGTATAAAATTTTCATACAGAAATTGAAAAAGTTGGGTACATTTAAATGGAGGCTTGACTTAAAAATTTTGTTCCTACCTATATTGAAACACTTCATTGGGACCATCATATGCATTATTTATTCTAAATTTAAAGTTCCTAAAAATAGAAATAAATAAGTTTTTTTTGCAAAAGCCCAAAAGTTTTGGGTAGTTTTGTATTTGAGCACTTAATGGCTAAGTAGATTCCAAGTTTCAAATATGGTGGGGGTATCTTTTGTAGTCTCTCACATATGGTAGTCAGCAGGAGAGACAGACAAACAGACAGACGGTCAAACGGCTAGACGGACAGGAATAGCAAGTTCGACTCCTTTTTCAATATATAGACTTTATAGGGTCTACCATGCCTTCTTCTGCCTGTTATATACTTTTCCACAAACTTAAAATACCCTTTTACGCTTCGGGTGCAGAGTATAATAAGTATATCTTGCGCGGCGGACCAGAGGGGTCACGTCATATGCATTTTCTGGCGCTGAATTCGAATTTTAAGTCAGAATTTCAAAGGTGTTTCGCGTTTTCAGTTCAATGTCAGTTCTCATTGACGCCAATAGCTCTACTGCTGTTATCTCTTTTATCAGTCAGGCTCCCATTTGAGCGATATACTTTTCAAATAAATTCTTATAATCTAATAATTCTCAAAGTAGGTGATTTGCATTTCTGTTTACCAAAGTGAACCAATGCAGAGAGCTTGCGTTTGAAGCAACATCCGATGTATTAGAACATTATTCGACTTATATTGCTAGCAAAAGAACAAACTTAGTTTAAAAAGGCTTGCAGTTTTCAATAAACTCTTCGGAAAAGAGTCCTATACACCTGGAACCAGGATCCAATACGACATAGTGCATCACAGCAAAAGCCATCTGCCAGAGTAGTACATTGATTTTTTTTAGAAGGGTTCATTAAACATATGGAATTTTTTTATAAAGCAAGTCTTCTTTCAAAATTCAATTGTATTTTATTATTAAATTAAAAAAAATATTACATTTTTTTATACCCGTTACACATAGTGTGAACGGGTATATTCAGTTTGTCAAAAAGTTTGTAACGCATTGAAGGAGGCATCGGAGACCCCATAAAGTATATATATTCTTGATCAGCTCGATGAGACGAATCGATCTAGCCATGTCCGTCTGTCTGTCTGTCTGTCTGTCCGTCCGATTTATTCGATGAAGATATAAAGATATTGGGCTGAAATTTTAAACTTAAGCTTTTCTCGGCAACGACTAGGTTAAGTTCGAAAATAAGAGTGCCACGCCCATTTTTAGGTATAGCCCCCATACAAACTTATCGATTTTTTTCGATTTTTTTTTTAAATAGTAATTATTTATGAATGTACTCGCTCCCAATTGGGTAAAAACATTTTTTTGGTCATACAGGGTCAAAACCAAGACGACACGCCCATGTAACGGGTATTTCAGCTTCGGTTCCACCGAAGTTAACGTTTTTCCTTTTTTTAAATAAAATTTTGACTAGGAAAAAGGAAACTAATCGAACTGACTTAACTGCAGCGTTTATCTATTTTCTTTTTTATTTCCAAACATTTTCATCAATGATTCCAAACTACTTGAAACACAATTTGTTTTACATAAATATAAAATATTTAGTTTACAAAAGAATGTCTATATTATTATTATTTTTTTTTTTTGGCAACAATTCGCATGTCTCTATGCGTTTGTGCCATGTGACCTTTCCAAGCATATTGTTTATTGACTTTGTGCAAATATTTCGCTATAAAATTTAATAACATTTTCATGCAGTTGCCATTTTTTGTACTTGTCTTGATTTCTTTTTTTTTTTTTTTTATGCATTCATAGCAAAAAATTTATTATTAGAAGAAGAATATTGCTGCGAATAAAAACTATAATAACATCGCATCGCATATTTTAATAAACTAATACAAACGAATGATGACGGCTTGGAATGTATGCCAGCAAAAATATTCTGTCGCGGTCATAGATTTTTATTAGCGTACATTACACGTTGCTCGACTCGTTGTCGTTATCCTTTGCCTGCCTGACTGCCTGCATTTGACAAAGAAAAAACCGCATAACGTGAAAAATTATTATTATGTGATTATTATTATGATTATGCGAAGCATTATCGTAAATAATTTGACATGTGCTGCACTTTCCGGATTTTCTTATACAAAAAAAAAAAGGACATTTGCATTTCTTTTTTTTTTTTTATGATATTCTTCGATTTAGAAACAAGTCGAAGCAGTTTTTATGCACTTAAAGTAAAAAAATATATGAAATGTATTTATGCACTGCAGTGCAACATAAAGCAAATGGTACAAAGGATATCCGCAAGCGAATTATCACACACTATATTAGCTTGTTAGGCGCATAATGCAGTTCATAAAGCATATCCCTTTTCAAAGGGAAACACATCAAATACGAGTCACATCGAAATCATGTTTCCAAAACCAAAAAAAAAAAAGGGAAGTAAAAAGAAACGGGAGCAAATGATATAGACTGACGAAGGGACAGACTGACAGACTGACTGCTCATTAGATCATAATTTTCCACTTGCAAAAGTCGAAAATGGCATTTGTGTAGTCGATGTCCTCGTTGTCGTTGCTGTCGTTGTCGTCGTCATCGTCAACATCGTTATTGCCGAAAGGAAACTATGAAAATGCAAATTAGCCAAGCGTCAAAGAATCGTTCTCATTGTCGACAACGTAGCAAGTAGTCCAGGCGTTTGTCCTTTCTAACAGTGGACGGCCTCACTACCATAACCATATCATATACAACAAAATGTCCTTCGAACAGGAAACATTTGCTTTAAGCAGCAGCATGCTATATAGCTAGTCAAGCGTTTAGCTTTGCTTATGGTGTAATATTTCAAGCAAAATGTTAAAACAGAAATAAAAATCTAAAAAAAAAAAAAGAAAATTTTAAAAACAGCGCACAGCGCACAAAATTTGTTGAGAATGGCATTTTTATGTGAAAACGCATAAAATAGCAGCAAGCATTTTCTATTTTAATATTTTTACTTCGTTTTTTTTTCCTTTCTATTCTTCTTCATCATTTTTTTTCTTCATTATTTAGCCGCAAGGACTACTAACATTGCTTATTGTGCTTTAACACACTGTTTAGCATAGAATTTGTGGTTTTAGACGGTTGTAAAATTTATTGTAATTAATTTAAATGCTGTTTAAATCATGCTCCTCCATTAAAGAATTATTAAAAGTGCGCTCATAACTAAGCTTAGATGCATCACATTTTCAACGATTTTAGGTAGGTACTAATTTTTAAATAATGTGTTTATATTTATACTTAGTAAACGTTACAATGTTGCGTTCTTAACGAAAAATATAGCCAAGAGAATATACTACAATAACTCTCAAAGGCTTCAGTTTTCTATCTCCTCATGATTTTTATTTACATCCTTTTTATTCAAAAATGTTACCGGTTTACCAACAAAGGGTCCTAATAAATTGGCGGTAGTACAAAGTGTGAGAGACTGTAGTTTACTTTTTAAGAGCGAAACACAAAGAATCAAGATTCATTTTATTTAAACAACACAACTTGTTATCTCTTGTAGATTTTCAACTGCATACTTGTAAAAAAGAAAGGTGCCCACTAATAGTGGTCAAGCAAAATGTAAAGGGGTTTGAAAGGCATCGCACTACTTTTGTAAAATGGTATATAGAAGTACCTGTTGCAAAACCTGTAAAACTTTTGAACTGTTATCATTTTCCAAATGGGAAGTAAGTAGTTCGGTAGTAAAATGTCTTCCAAAAATGAAGCGGTACACTCTACAGTTTATAGCTATATTAAAGAGCGCAACGATTATCACTAAAATTTTAGTATTTAAATATACAGAGAGGTTTCCATTTTCGAAATTAGTGATATACTTTTCAAATACATTCTTATAATCTTATAATTCTCAAACAGTTTATTGCAAGTTTACACCGTTCAGAGCCTATAAAGCTCGCATCAATCTGAACGTAATTGTTGATTCGTTTCCTCATCGCAACGTTGCAAGTCAATCAAAACCTGATTATATTCAGGGAGAATTTTAACAAATCTAAAAAATCGCTTCAATTATGCTCATATGCATACTTTTTTTCTAAATAAAATAAATCATTATTATTTTATGTTTAGTATTGAATATTTATTTACTTGTTCTTTTTTTGAGCATTGCTCATACGCCGAGCGTTGGTCATGCAAATGAATTTCATATTTTATCGCTCATTTGGGTCTCGGTTTCATTTCTCATTTCACTTTTTTTTTCCAATTCTTTAGCATAAAAGTTCTAAATTTAATTTTTTTTCATTTTTTAGAAACCGCAGAAAAGCACAGAAAACGCGCTCAAATTTTTTTTGTTTTACAAACAAAAACATTCCAAGGTAAAAAAAAAAAAAGAAGAATGGAAAATATTTTTGCGGTCATAATAAAGTAAGTTTATTTATGCTTTGCGTGTTTGCAGTGAATTAGTGCCAAAATTTGATTATCTATTGAGCTCACACCACACCTTAAGCGTGTTGAAAAAAAGTCAAAAAAGAAACAAAAAAAAAAGAACTTTTGTTAAAGACACCCCTTTTAGACACCCTCGCAATTGTGATTCTCACGTAATTTTGTCGACATATTTTATTAACATTTCACATATTATTTTGTGTTGCTAACTCGTTTACTTGTTGTTGTTGTTGTTGTTTTGTAGTTTTTACGCCCATATTAAATTGATTTCTTTAATCAATTCAAAATTGATGATGTATTACTTTAATTTAATGTGCACACGAAAAATATATATTTAGAAGATATAAATTTGATTATGTAAATATCTAATGCAACACCTTGAATTTAAAATTTAATTTAATATCTTACATGAATTTTGTTAATTAAATTTATACAAAAACACATGCATAGATTGTATTTGTATCTTAAACATAATATTCTGTGTATAGCGCCAGCAGCGGCAGCAGCAGCAGCAGTTGCAACCCACTCTAATATTACACATACGCAACGCTTGGCTGCACTTGAACGCAATGTGTTAATTAGTCAAGATTCAATATGCATGCATAGTGAGTGAGTGTATGAAATAAAGACGGCGTAAGAGACAGAGGGAGAGAGGAAAGCGAGGATTGTCATAAGGAATTAAAGCAATTGGAAGAGAGTATGGAACTAGTGCAGAATTTCAGTGGCAGGCATAGATAGCCACAACTGTGATATTTTACGCAATAGCTAAACCACAATGTTCATGACAACGACGAGAATACAGGAATAGACGAGAATATTTAGGATATCGATGACGTTATTAACAACAGCTGCACACGAAATATATACGAGAAGTGTATCAAATATTTTACATAATATTTTGCAAATATATTCGTATGGCATCATCTGTCTTTTCAGTATTATTTTCATTTTCTATTTTTAGAGATGTAAAACGCGTGCGAGATAAAAATAGTATTAATCTGAAAAAGAAAATAATGTGAAAGAAGTACCTATATGAATATTATACGAACACAAAATACATTTACTAATGAATTTATCCAGCGGTACTGAAGATCAACTCATAGCTAATCAGCTGACAAGTCTAGCGTGATTTGCACTGGCTCACCTAACCTGTTGTTTCCAAACCCATTTTGCATTGCAATGTCCTACAAAAGCTGACGCGTACTGCTCTGCATCAGCCTGGGACAGGTTCTCTTTATCAGCCGTGACTTGCCATTGACATGTTTGCGTGGGTAAGTCACGCCTCAAGTAAGATAGTTGCTGACCGACTCATGTGGATCAGTTACTGTCCAACTTTTGTGATTCAAACTGATCAAGTTAGAGATAGGCTTATATGCTATATTTGCTGACAAGATTCTCATCGCAAAGAATGTTAAAATTTATTTTAAAATTTATCTAATATTTATTTTTGAAAAAATGTGCATTTATACAAGGTGATGTTTAGCGCGCTTTCTCTCTCAATATAATATGTACCAATGTCATTCTTATTTAAAGACAAAAAAAAAAAAAAAAAAAAGGCAAAGCAAACCAAACCAAATAAAATACATAAATTTATATTAATCTCCTTCATACTCTCCTGACCAAATAAAAAAAAATAGCAGCATACTTCTAACTCTGCCCCTCTCATACGCTTGCCTTCTAGGTACCAATGTCTCGCTTGACACCACCTTTTTGATTTCACCTTGTTTTAACATATCATATTTTACAAATTTTTGCTGTAACTGTTTAGAGCACCTAAAATAGTAGCCAGGTCCAAATCCATTGTTTTTGTATTCGTTCGCTACAACTAACCTGCAACCCTACTGAATAACTCCTCTATTTGGTGGGTCTGAAATAAATATTTTTAGCCAGTTTTTAATTCTTTTGGTAAAATTCTTCTAAGAAATTTTTTGTAAAGCATAGACATATTTTAAGATTTGCACTATTGTCATTACACCCTTTACCCAGTTTTGTCTGAACGCCCGTCTGCCTGTCTGTCCGATTGTCCTGCTGTCTGCCTGTGAGAGAATATATCAGAGACTATAAGAGATGGGCGCCATATTTAAAAAAGACTCTCCTAAGCCTATAAGTATGCACTTGAAAAGGATTTATGTCTAGTTCCATTTTTAGGGGTAGCCCCAATTCAAATCTACCCCAAACTTTATATTTGATATAAATTATGCCTATGATAGTTCCAAAGAAATATCCTAATATGGGTAGGACAAAAAAAATGTTAGGTATATTCCCGATTCAAATTTAGCCATTTTTGATGAACATCTAATACAATAGTATGGTACTACGATAAGACTTAAACTAAATGTACATAAAGATTGGGTACAGCGTATCTTGCAGTCGAGCATTCACGACTTCAGCATTCTTTTCATGTTTTTTTTTTATGTAATAATAAAGTTTTTAGTCTATTAGAAATCAATTTCAATTGTAGCATTGTAATTATTTTCTTATATTCCATATGTTTAAAATTCTCCCTCGCATTTGTAAAGCATAAAGTCAAACACTCAATTGCATGATTTTCCAAAAGCAAGCAAAATATCAATGAAGCGCATTGTTCTCTGTTGAAGCATATAATGCGAATATTTGCAGCAGCAGCACATCTGTCACTTCAGTCGCTCCTTTGTTCTATAACATTTATCGAAACTAATTTTAATTCGAAGCTACGCACTCAAACAATAATTTGCATTCTATAGAATTCGATAAATTTATAATTAGTTTGATTTTGAAATTCAATAGAATAAATTCAAAACTAAAACGACTTTTATGCAGCAAAGCTTAACTTATTCATGCTGCGACTTAAATGCAACAGTTTTTGAGGCATAATTAAATGTGCCAATTAAAAGAGCGCTTAGCAAATCAATCTTTGCAACAAAAAAAAAATTATTGGTTTAGCAGTTACAATAATAAAGAAAAGGTTTAACTTACATCAATCCAATTACTCGCACCACTTCATTCCATTACATTCTGTTCTGTTACTTAGTATGCTGCAATATATTTACTTACAATGTTCTATATTGCGCTCTGATTGCTAATTGGAACATACCATAGTGACAACAGACAACATGGAAGAACTCGTAGAAACATTTCTCTTTTGCTACAAGAACAACTGCTTAATACTCTGCACTAATGCCAACACCAAATACTAATCGCCTAATGGTCATTTTGCAGATAATTACTACGGCTTACTCGGTTACTTGCGAGGATTAAATAGTTGCGTTGCGTTCCGTTCCGTTTGTTGCCGTCAACTCAAGCTAGTTTACGCCTTGAAACATTAAAGCATTATTTGCGACATACGACGTACTCGATTCTCTTCCACTTCTACATAAAAACAAAAAAGAATTTCTTTAGCAAAAATAAAATTGCCAAGAAAAGTACTCAAAGCAAAACAGTAATAAGCCAGTAAAATAGTAACTTAAAACAAGAAAAAAAAAAAAAAAAAACGTTAGAGTTAAACAAAAATACTAAACGTCTATTTATAGTCTGGGATGCAAAGTCTGAAACACCACCTACACACATAGATGGATGGAAAGCATAATACAAAAGAAACGAAATGAATGGGGTAAAGTAGTGTTTGGTCAGAGTTGGGCCAATTAGTATTAACTTAGATTTAATCCGCTCAAAGCAAGAGATTTGACCTGCTTCATAATGTCGCAGGAAATAAATAATCAGAATAGACGAATGCAAAAGTATTTCAATGCATACAAAATGTTGGAAAAAAATTATTTCAATGATTCAAGTTTCTTTCTATTATTTGATTTATTTAATTAGAGCTTATCAGTTAGCTAAGAATGCGTAGTACAGTCTGAATACTTATTTACTTATTTTAATAAATACATTATGCTAGGTGAATTACTACGGAAATGTTTGACAACTTTGCTCGTGGTGTATTAAATATAATTTCACCACGACAGGAAAGAGGAATACGAGAAATTTTAAGATAGAGATAATGAGCAAACATTATATTTACTGTACTTTTGCATCGGTTGCTTTAGTGCTTTTAAAAAATATTTATTTTCAGATTAAACAAGAAGCAGAAAAAATTGACATTTATAAGTTGAAATTATACAAATTCACCATAGAATGCATACTCAACAAAATTTACTACTAAATTAGAAAGAGACAGTGGTAGAATACTTCACCTCGTTTAATTGCATTATGGGTCAGCCCAACATAGGCTAGAGTTCTCTAGCAAAATTGCATGCATTTCTTCATGGTAAAGCGTTACTTATTTTTTTAATACAAATAAAAAAAAAAAAAAAAAAAAAAAAAAAAAAAAAAAAAAAAAAATTGATATTCCATGAATTCTTTGTAATCAAAAAACATACTAAATTATTATTAATATTTTTTATTTTAATAAATATAAAAAAAAATATATAATTTTAATAATTTTGCTTTTCAATTAACAACCATAATTAATATGTCATTTTTAACAATGTAACTTTATAGGAAGAATTATAAAAAAAAAATCACTAAATTAATAATAATTAAAATTTATTTACATTAAATCATTGTTGTCGTTTGCCTTAAAACTTGTTGTTAAATATAAATAACATTTTAGTGTTACACAATAATACACATTAACAAGCGTTGCTAATGACGGCTATTAAGCCTTTAAATTAATTATTATATAATTGTAAATAGACTGCGGTAATATTTAATAGACGAATTCAATATGCGCTACTTGAAAGGTAAGTATTTTTGGCTGTTTCGTAGAAATCAGTTAATAGGCTTATGATTTCATTTGAGTTTAGAATATACTCCTGTTGAGAAAAAATTTCAAAGACATAAATGAAATGTGATAAATCAATTTATAAATCAAGCTAGCTACCACTGGAGATGTCTCCTTGCCAGTGAATTGACACCCATTCGCCACTTGTGGAGCATACTGGCGGAAATTTATACATAAACATTTTATTCGCAATTCAATTACGACTAATGTTCCTCACTTAACATAATACAAAGCATTGTTAATAATTAATTACTATCGATTAAAAAAAAAAAAATTGAAGTGTTGTCATTATAAAACTGCAGCTTGATTGCTAACAATAGTCTAAAAAAATTTCAGGAAGCATAAAAAATATAAATAATAAAAGCAGAAAATTTATCAATTTATTTTTTTTAAACCAAAAATCATGTTTATAAAATATTAAATTTACTTGAAGAGCTTTGAGCAAAGCGCTCTAAGCGAAAGTAATTTTAAATATTTAGCAAATAAAAAAAAAAGGTAAATACAAAACTGTTGTTGCAGCTAAAAGTTTTTTTTCAATTTGTTGAAATGCAGTCAAACGCTGCGTATACGTAATGAAATTTAAAACGCATTTCTTGCTTTTTTGCTAAAATTGAAGCACAAAAACAAAAAAATATTGCATATAAAAATGAAAATACAGAGCGCTTTACATAGAGGAAAGCTAGAAAATATGAAACAAATTGATTTTAATACTTGACCGCAAAATTTCCCTGAATGCAGTGCGGAAGTGCGGAAATAAAAGTAAAGAATTAAAAATAAAGCAGAGAATTGTTTATGCTTAACCACATTGCAACAGTTACTCATAACGAAATCTATTTTTCATTCATTCATTCATTTTTTTGTTTTTATTTTAGTTTAGTAACATTAAAAAATGTGTTGCGGCAGGTTGCATGAGCGCCTGAAAGTCGACAACTACTTTATCTTCGTCTAGTTTAAAATATATTTAGAGTGGTACCTGCTATCTGTGCAGAGCAGCAGCAGCAGCAGTAGCAGCATTGCTTTTCATGCTCTTTCCATAATATTTCTTGCCTTTTTGTGGCTACTGCAGAAAATTGTAAAACATGACGCAGCTGCCTCATAGCTTATGGTCATTTACTTTGGTTTTTGGGCAGCAGCAAAGTTGCTTTTGCTGCTGCTATTTTGTGGTTCTGTTCTGGTCCTTACTGTATGTCGGCCATTTTCTGTTGTTGTTGCTCATCTATTTTGGTCTGCTCTACGCTTTCCTCTCTCGTTTTACACTTGTAAAATTGTAACCGAAATCCTAAGCAAGTGCATATTTTATGTATATTCATGTATCTTGGCTTGTACAAAGCTGCACATGTATGTAAGTATCTATGCAGCTACTCTTTGGGTATACATACAGATTTAACTGTGTGCAAAAACATGAAACATAAGTTTGTCTTAAACTAACATTGAAAGTTAGAGTGTTTGGTTTGCGTTGAGGTAGCTAAAGTTACTTTAGGACACATTGCGTATGAGCGATGTTAAAAAAAAAAAACTTTTTATACTTTCTCCACATTTTTTTTTTTTTTTCAAAACCAATTGTTAGTTATTCCACATCAATTTCTATTGATTTTGTTTTTTGTTTTTTTGTTGTTGTTTTACTAACAAAACTTATTTTATTTTGTTTGTTGTTGTATTTGCAGCATTCTTTTCCTATGGTAAAAAAATGTTTTTTTGAAAAGATGCAAAAAACCTCAACTGTACAAAAACTTCATTTCATGTTTGTCATAAGTTTTTCGTTTTGTGTTCAATACCAACTCAGCAAATAAATATTGGCAGCAATTGAAGAAGCATGAAAAAAAAAAAATACACAAAAGAACAACCAGAATTCAATACAAATATACTTGTTGGAGATGCCAACTTTTTTTTTTTTTTTTTTGTCGAAGTGGGTACACAATATAAATGGAAACAACAGCATAAGCAAAATAGTTTCAATTACAGTGGTTCTAAAACGTTGAAAAAAATTTAAACGTGCTAAACCGGGTAAGCATTTAAATAATTTCAAAATTATGTAAAAATATTCGTCAGTCTTTTGACAAAGAAACATAATATTATGCATGTTCTGCCCATATTTTAAATTATTTTTTCCATTTTCGTGTTCCTTCAATCGTAAAAGTTAAGTTTCATATGCACTTTATTGCACATGATAAAAGCTGCTATCGGTTACAAAATAAATTGTTATCGATCTAATCAAATCGCTAATTTGTGTTTGCTTTGACAAAATTTAGGCACGAAATTGTATTTTTTCTTATTTTTACTAATGCCTGTATGAGTACCTTTTTATAGGAATAATATTAAATGAATTTATTCACTTCAACATTTCAATCCACTATTTTTACAGGACAAAAAAACAAAATCAAAAAAAAAAAAAAAAAAATTGAAAAAGTAGTTAAAGAAAAACTTCTTAAATCGGTTAAAATGTTTCATTTCGATTTCGAAATTGTGTTCAATGTGCTAAACGCACAATCAAACAGACACCTGCAAAATACGTACAGAACTCAGACAATAAGCAATTCATTGTAGCACAATTTCAAAGTTGAACTGTAACAGCAACAACATACACACACACACACATACAGGCACAAACTCTAAAACACAAAAACTTTCGCATACAAAATGGCAGTTATTCATGCATACAGCACAGTCAGTTTTCATGCGATGAATACTACGTGAGTGCAATAGCGAAATAAACAACTAAAAAAAAAAAAAAAAAATAGTAGTAAGAATAAATTTTAGCTTCAGTTATAACGAATCTTTAATACATAACACACTTAAAATTTATATCAAGTTTAAGAAAAAAAAAAAAAAGAAGTTTGAAATTCAAGTCTCTCTTCAAAATTTTACTAAAACAATTAAATGCTCAATACTGACAGAAGGACATTAAGATAGGTCAGATGGTAGAACATAGCATACTTCAAAGCGTTACAAAGTTTTTGAAGAACTTCAAATACTCGCTGGCAAGTAAAAAAAATGCAAAAACAAAATCCTTGAAGAAAAGAAAAAAAAATTGTTACAAGAAAAAAAAGTGTTGCATACTTTTTGTTGCTGCATAGCATAGATTTGTGGTTGATATGGAAAAAACAGTTGAAAAACTAAAATGTAATGGAAAGTGAAATTGTAGTTATAGTCCAGTTTTACCAGATAAGGTGCCACTGGCGCGTGTAAAGTTATAAAACTCGACAAAGCAAGGCAATAATAGCGCCAACTACTCAAATGGGAACTACTTAAAAGTGGACTTGAAAAAAGTTTGACCAGTCCAAAAGCACTTGAGTGGCAAAAGTTAAATATCTGAGAAGGCTGCCGCTAGGTAGGCAGTTGACCAGTCAGCATGTGTAATAAAGGTTATTTATGTTTATTTTTTTCCAAACTAAACAAAAGCGAAGACGATAAAGTAAAATAGCCAAAAGTAAAGATTGGCAAGGGACACGCAATTTTTGTGCTTCACACAATTTGGCGTGTGTCGATGTCTTGAAATGCTTGAAAATTGTTTTGGATTTATGGTGATAGGCTGCGATAAGAATAATTTTTTTTGTTTTACGAAATAAATAAATTCTTTTTTTTTTTTAAAAAAACATTTTCAATGTCAGTCGTTCACAAAAAAATCTATAAAATTTTAATTATTTTCTTTTTGTTTAAAGCATTTAAAATCAAATTTATATTGCATTCATTTCTTTCATTTGAATTTTCATTTTCTATTTTGCCAAAAAAACTAGTTCAAAGCAAATAATAGCGCGGAATATTCAAAAGAAATGCAAATTTTGGCATAGCTAAAAATTTTAATTTTGAAAGACGCTGTGCGAAAATTCTCATCTTTCGCTTCTTAAATTTGTGTGGTTTGGTGCGGTAGCACTTTTTTGGACAATTATGCAAGGTGTCGAAGGCGAAATGAAAGCATTAAAAGGCAAAAAAAAAAGCAAAAATAAAGACAAACCCAAAGAAAAAAAAAGTAATTTCCGAGCCAAACTATATTCTGCCAACGAAAACTCATTAGAACTTGCGCACACACACACACACAGCGGGCTTATAGAAGTTCAGTTGTGTTGCGTTCAGCTGGGAAAACAAATGACATAAAAGAGTAAAGTAAAAAAAAATGTCAACGATGAAAAACGAGCGAAAATCTAAGAAAATCTAAAAAAAAAAAAGAATGAAAAAAACTAAACGTAGAAAATTAAGAAACTTCAAAGTGAAACTATAAAATTGGAAACGTTGTGATTTTTGCGAAGGCTATTTCATTAGTTTATAGCTTAAGGCATACCGTACAAAGCTACATAAAGATTTCATCAGGAAATGTATAAATAATTATTCAACTCGATTTCTGGGTTTATGGTTTCTGTCTATCGCGAATATTCACGCCAGCCACCTAGGCCACATTAGGCCCATTGTGATACCATATGATCCCTAGTGAATATTCTCCCAGTTTAAACCAGCTCGATTTTCTTATATAGGCTACTAACTTGATTTGATTTTCGCCAGACTATCTATAAAACGACAAACCTTACTTTCTCAGGGCTGGACAGTAAAAGATGAAGTTCTCTACAGTCTCCTTCTTTTTCTCGTTTTTACAGCTTCTACAAAAATCGTTGGGTACTACACCAAGACGAGCGGCTTCTCTGGCCAACATATCTACTTCGAAGTAACCTAGAACATCTTAATAAACCGGAACCCATGTGAGCGAAAATTCCAGTTTTCGGCCATTTCGTTGAGATATATGCGGCACTGGGCTTCGAGTAAAGCGATTTTTTTCAGTCTAAACGAATATCTAATCTTCAGATCCGAGGAAAAGAGTCCTCCTCTGTTTAGAAAAGGCGCCTGAGCCCTCCTTTCGCTACTGAACTATACGGGCAGGCTGAGCATCGGCATGGATCGAGTAACACCTTGGTCCGGCCCAGATGAGTGATAAGAAGATTAAGGAAAAGAGAGAGAGAGAGCAGGAAAACGATTTGACGACAGATATTAGAGAAAAAAGAAGAAGAGGTGTAAGCCTAAGAAAACTGCAAGCCACCCAATATTGTTCGGGACTCTACTCATGTTCGATTATTCAAAGCCCAGTCCAATTACAGCGCGCATTCATTCCAGATTTGTAATGATAGCCGCTCGCTATCTGCAACCTGCCACCCGCCCGGTCCCGGTAAACCGGGCACTTTCAGCTTTCGTCTGTCTGCCTGTATATCTGATTGTGCGTCTCTTTACTTCTTCGCGATTAATTGACACAGTTTAAAAGTTATTGAGCTGAAATTTAAAATTTATCCACATCTATGCACACGTCCCAATACTTCAAAATCACAGTCCGATTTCGTTTAACTAGCAGTCATTAAACTGCCCTCGCAGTATCAAATATTGACGTGGCTATAGCACGGCATATCATGCGAAAAGGAAGCAATGAAGATGCTTAGCGACGGAAATGAAAGAAAAAGCCTCAAACACTTTTAAGCGGAAACGCATAAAGCAACTATTAGAAAGATATGTGACTAAGTTTTAGAATGAATGAATGAATGAATGATAAAGAATGATATTGTCGTGGATAGTGGGTTGGGGGGCGTACTGAATAAGCACAAAAAGTAAACCAATTGGCATGCAGCAATCGCCATTTATTGAAAACTTTTCACATGAAGCAAGAGCAGCACCCTCAAAGCACAAAACTGATCCAATTCAGTTTTATTCGACTCGAGGGCGTGTGCAAATATTGAAATAACCAAAAGGAGAGCGCCTGACTTGCGTTGATGTTTAACGCGCTGAATTCACGTTAAGAAAATGGCGTATATGAAAAATGGCGTCTTGCAGCAATAACCAAACAACCAAAACGTCACAATGACAATGGCGACGACGACGACGACGACGACGACGTCGCTTTCGATTGAAAACCAAAGCAAATACATTTTCTGTTGTTTGAACAAATGCATGACAAGAGCTTATTGAGCGATTATTCTATTTTTTTTTTACTTTTTGTTGTTTTTGTTTTCTCGCCTTTCTGCAATTTATCCTTCAATATATTTGTTGGTTGTGCTGTGTTGACGTTCGGACGCACATGCCTTAAAAAAATCTGTCGATTTGTCGCACAAGAAAAGGAAATAATTAAAAAAGTTGCAATATTAAAACTGAGCAGTCGGTGAGTGAGCCAAAAGTGTTTCGCCTTTGCTAGTGTTCGTCTATATGTTGCGCCTGTGGCTATGCTATGCTTTTCTTTTACTCGTGCGTTCATTCGTTCAGCTGTCATTGTTGAGTCGCTGAGTCTTTCGTAAACATCGACGTGCCATTTTTTATTGTTTTTGTTTTGTTTTTTGTTTTTTTTTTTTTTGGCACTTGAAGTTGGCATTGATTGCCGCTGCTCATCGTATATGTGTGTGTGTGGGTGTTGACCTTACTCAACCCCTGCGGCTTTAGTAGCGTTGATCGTAGTTTATTGCTTGCCAACAATAATAACAACAACAAAAACAACAATAATAGCACATATAAAAAAACTTTTTAACTCATTTTTTCGCCATATTTTTCTCGTTGGCTGAGTTGCTTGGCAAAGCGTGCAATATTCTTCTATATAAGAGAAAATTCGTTTAATTTTGGAAGCTTACTTCAACTTGGTTGAAATTTATATTTCTATTTTTCTTTTTTTTGCGTTTTTTTTTTTTTCGTATGCAATCTATATTTGTTTGACTTTTATTGCTGTTGTTGCATATCGATGATGTTCGTTCAATTCAGTTCGGTCCAATCCAATCCAATTCAATACGATTCAATAGTATATGTACCGATTCAATACACTTGCCATGCGATAGTATACAAATGAATCTCTTAAACATTTTTTATGTCAGTTTTGTTGTTGATTGTTATTGAACGCACGACATGATGAATTTATTACAATTTAGCGTTTAGAAGTGAGTGTTTGCATCGCGTTGCTTAGATTTCTGTTGACATAATATTTTTTTAATTTATTTTTTCATTTATTTGAAAGACAAAAAAAAAAAAACTCACAGAGAAATATGAGGTGCAGTAAAAAGGTCCAGGCTCCATATGTACCTTTTCAAGATAATTTGCTTGTTTTTTTTTAAGACTCTCTAGAGTCGAATTTTTCATCACTCAAATCCTTCATGGAAATCACTTGATGCCGAAACCGAACTAATGCAAGTTACTATCGATATTTCGTCTGGCTTCGTTGTAAGGGAATACAACACCAATACTATTGGTCAAAGTGCGTTCCTTTCCATTAGACCTTCTTTTAGAATATCTACCCGAATTAAGAAGACCATCTCATAATAGACGATTCCCCGCCAATCCCACTTAATACTCTGCACGTAAATAAACAAGGCTTCGCTTGACGTTGTCTTAAGGGTTTCACTTTTCATCGCTTCCGAAATTTTACCAAAATGTTTCGTCCATTAAGTTTAACCATATATCAAGCCTTTTTGGATCCTGCATTATTTATGTAAAGATTTTTTTGTTGTTATTTTTAGCTTCTGGATAGTCGAAAGACTATTTCCATTCGACAATTTCCATGATTTTTACAATTGTTTAACAATGGATATTCCAGAGCATGATGCATCTTTGACATCAAAATAGCAAAACTGAATTGATGAAACAAAAACCAAATAAATATTTTCCACATTTTCAGCATCCTGGATTTTTGTTCATGCCTTATCGAAGGAAAACTGTAAAATATAATGGATTTCTTCTTTGGTAGTATCCCAGAACTGCCCGGATAGGAAACAAAATTAAGGCTGGCTATGTTAGGTTGTGGATCAGTTGTAACTCACAACAGTTGACTCGCCATGGGTCAGGGGGTACACTCTTTAGTACTAATAGGTTGAGTTTACTTTAAGAAATTTTACCTAATCTTTTCTTTTGCAGCAAATGGTTACTTACGTTTTTGAGTTATAAAGTTCGAAATTGCCATTCCTTTTTATTTATACCCTGTACCCAAAGGGTATATTAAGTTTGAGTGAATGTATGCAACAGACAGAAGGAGGCTAGTAGACCATATTAAGTATATATTGTACATTCTTGACCAGCATTGGAAGAGGAGTCGAACTAGCAATGTCTGTCTGTCCGTCCGTCTGTCCTGCTGTCTGCCGTATGAGAGAGAGTATCTCGGATACGGGGATAGGGGAGAGGGCCATCACATATGAAACTTAGACTCTCCTATGCCATCAAGTGTGCACTTTCAAATGGTTTTTCTCTAGCCCCATTTTAAGGGGTACCTTTCTACAAATTTAGCCCATCATTTTGGGTTTTTGCAAAAAAACCTTATTGTTTCTTTTTCAAGGAAGTCTAAATTTGGTACAAATTATGTATATGATAGTCCCAAAAAAATAGCCCAATATGGGTATTACCAACAAAATTTTAGGTATAGCCCCCATACAAATATACCCCCATTTTTTAAGTTTTTGTATGAAAATCCAATACAATGAGGTATAGTAGTGAGATAGGACTTAGCTTAAGGTACATAAAGTTTGGGAACAGGGTGTCTTGCATTAGAGCATACTGACTTCAGCGTTCTGTCTTGTTTTGATTATGTTTAGGACAATTATAACAATTTAATTTCAATTGCCGACAGATTTCTTTGAGTTGTGAATTACTTACCACAAGTCTACTGATGCAAACTATTGAAAACTGCAAAAAAAAAAAAGACAAAAAAATGCATTTAGAATAATTCATGAAAAATAATTTTTTTATAATCCATGTATGATGTATTTAAAAAATACCAAATGTTTATTTATACAAATACTTTTTTAATTGAATAAACAGTTTTATTTTTCTTCAAAACATTTGCACTTTTTATCTAAAAATATGAACAAATAAAAATTGTATAAAACAAATAAAGCAAAAAATGTTGCTAAAAAAATCTGTTTAAAATGATTTTGTTATTTTTTTTTTTTTAAGTGTTTTAATATAATAAATGCTGAACTAAAATAAGAAATTGATAGAAAAGTCTGCACAAGTGCACAGAAAATCTAAGTTTTTGAAGTTTTCTCATTTCCATAACTAATGCAAAAATCCAATTTCTTATGCAAACATAAAATTTTTCCCACTTGTTTTTTATGCACACAGTTTACATTTATACAGACAAGGGGTACACACACAAAAAAATGTATATACACTAAAGTAAGTGTGCATATATGTATGTATGTGTAGGGCGAAGTATGTATATAAAATTCAGGTCAAGCAAACCATAAAATCATTCATCATTTTCATATGCGTGTTATATGTGTATGTGTGTGTGTCTTGTGTTTGTAAATTTTGCACGTGTATGAGTGACTGTATATGTTTATAGAGCCTACGTTTTAACGCGTTTGAAAAGAACCAAAGCAAAACAAAAAAAAATAAATAAAATAAAATATATAAAAATAATAATAACACAAAGCAAAAAAAAGAAGGACTTGACGTCGCACATTTGCATGCTTGAGTGTATCTATAATTGTAAATGTGTTTGTGTGTGTGTGTGTGCGCTGTTACCGGAAAAGGGATAAGTGTCAAAAGAATTTGACAACGCTTCTATTATTTCAACACCAGAAAGAACAAACTTATATGTATGGCATACAGACAGACAGACAGACAGACAGACAAACATACACACATGTCGAACTCCGAAGTCAAGCAAGCGCACACTGGATTTACTTTAATGGCATACAGAGAGTCCCAATGGTATTTCTGTGTGTCCTTAGCCTAAACGTGTCCGTCTGTCTGTCTGTCGTTTGTCTACCGAAATTTTCCTGAACGCAGCACGCAATTTAAAATTGCTGACCGCACAGGATTTGCTTCTTGCTGACAACGGGTGACGTCGATGACGACGACGGCAACCTTACTGAACTTATTTGCCTACCTCGTATTAAATTTTGTCTTTCATTTTGTATTTGATTCTCTAGTTTGCATAAAAATAAAACAAAATAAAAAAGTTGCACATAAATCAACATTTAAAATCGAATTTTTTTGTTTGTTATTGTCACCCTCTCACTCTGTTACAGGATTAACATAAATTTATTTGTATTTTTTCATACTCTTCGCTGTGCAGCAATTGTCCTGCCAACAAAAACTGCTTTGTCCTGCTCTTGTGCTGCTTGTTTTATTTACGCGCCATGATATGGGATTTGCTTGTTAAGTTTTCAGTTACGCATTCATTCATTCATTTGCTTCTCCTTTTTTTTTTTTTTGGATCCTGTTTATTTTGTTAAATAGGGATTTACATTTGCGAAGTGCTCCCAACAATTCTGTAACTTTGGTTACATTTTTTTTTTTCAAGCAGTTCTGTCTTTGTTAATAATTTGCGCGCTGGGATTCAGAAACCAAACTGTTTGTCTATCTGTCTGTCCGTCCGTCCGCCAGTGTCCTGCCAAAAATTTGTTTTACCTGCCTACCTGTGTATTTATTTATTTATTTATTTTTTTTATTTGACTCATTGTTTGAAATTTATTTCAACTGTTTTTATTTTTCTGTTCTGTTCTGTTTTGTTGTGTTGTCCTTTCAACCATTTTGTTTATATGTTTATGTGGTTATCTTGTTGCCTAATAGAAATTCCCAGGCGCACTTTTTTAACTGTAGTTGTTGTTGTTGTTATAAATAGACTAAAGGGATATTAGCATAGTCATTTCTCATTGTCTTCATTTCTCATTATTTTTTGTTTTGCTGTTTTTTTTTTTTTTTTTTTGGCTTACAAGCGCCCGGAAGTATGCACTACATTGTGAGATTTTAATATATAATTTTTTTTTTTTTTTTTCTGTACAACATGACGTATGTGTAATTTATAATTGAATGTGTATGTTTTAGCTTGTTAGAATTGTAATTAATTTTTTGTGTTCCCTACAGAGTATAGGCACATACTATATGCACAATTTAATATTGTTTATTAAGGCAAACGTTTTAAATTCACCTCGCAATGCACAATTCACAACTAAACAAAATTACTCAAACCAAAAAACATTACAATTGTTTTCCTTAATAAGCAGTTGCAGCAGCCACTTTAAATTGAATGTGTTGAATTACATATGCAAATCGAGTAATTTATTGATTTAGCAAATAATCAAATATTTAAATCAAACAATTGCAAACGAACCGTAATTAATTGAAATAAATCAATTCAAATAATAATTAGTTAGGCATTTGATATGCAATAATTAAATTAATCGAAATTCATCAACGATCAGAATGCATCATCAGACACAAAGTCAAATGTCAGTCAATCAATTTTAAATCGTTAACAAAAAAAAACAAGAAAGAACGCTGAAGTCGAGTATGCTCGACTACAAGATACCCTGTACCCAATCTATATGTACCTTAAGTTAGGTTCTATTTGACTACCATACATCATTGAATTGGATTTTCATAGAAAACTTAAAAAATCGGGTATATCTTTGATTGGGTTTATACCTAAAATTTTGTTGGGCCTACCCATATTGGTCTATTTCATTGGGACTATCATAGACATAATTTATACTAAATTCAAATTTTCTAGAATAAAAAGCAATGACGTTTTTATGTAAAAACCCAATATTTTGGGGTAAATTTGTATGGGGGCTATACCTAAAAATTTGTTGGTCCCAACCATATTGGGATATTTTATTGGGACTATCATAGACATAATTTTTTACTTCATTTGAACTTCCTAGAATAAAAACAATGACGTTTTTATGCAAAAACCCAAAATTTTTGGGGTACATTTGACGGCCTAGGAGAGTTTAAGTTTCAATTTTGAAAGCTCTACCTCTTATAGTCTCCGAAATAATCGTTTTCATACGGCAGACAGCATGACAGACGGACAGACGGACGGACGGACGGACGGACGGACGGACGGACAGACAGACAAAGCTAGTTCGACTCCCCTTCCAATGCTGATCAAGAATATATATACTTTATAGGGTCTATCTTGCCTCCTTCTGTCTGTTACATACATTCGCACAAACTTAATATACCCTTTACCCTTTGGGTACAGGGTATAAAAAAGAAAAAAAATACCAAAACCTAAAAAAAGTTACTTTACAAATTTTCTGCATTTCAACAAATTTTTTGCTGTCAATTAAAAATTATTTGCAATCAAAAAAAAAAAAAAAAAAAAAAAAAACGTTATATTCTGTTGGATCAGAGCTTTGATACACGTCAGAGAAGTTTTGCTTCAAAATGTTTCAAATTTAAGTTGCATATTTTTTAAACTGATCAAATTGAACTTATATATACAGACGGACAGACATATAAATATATATCGGCAAATAGATATCGGAACAATAGGCTTGTACGAATTGACAGATATAGCCTAATCGATTTGTAACGACGAGTATATATAAAATCTTTCAAGCAAATTTATAATACTTTATGAAACCGATGATATAATGAATTCAAGTGAAACAAGAAAATAGCTAACTTCGGTTGGACCGAAGCTCATATACCTGCTACACATCATTTGACGTTGATAGACCTTCGTGTGCAGCATTTGTATTAAATTTTATTTAAAAATAGTACACAAATTAAAAATGTTCTTTAAAATTTAGAAATTCGAGGTCCGATTTGGAGCAATTTTAAACTGAAGATTTGGCATGGTATAAGAAACATTTGTACTATATTTGAAGCCATTCGCTTTATAAATACATTATTTTCTTATAAGAACTTAACAAAATGTTGTACTTTTGTATGGGAGCTATACCTAAAAGTGGGCGTGGCACATTGATTTTAACATAGAAAGTACACAGGACCTAGAAAAGCTTAAGTTTAAAATTTCGGCCCAATATCTTTAAAACTGATCGAATAAATCGCGCAGCAACACACAGACGGACAGGACGGACGGACGGACAGACAGACGGACATGGCTAAATGGATTCGTCTCGTCGAGGTGATCAAGAATATATATACTTTATATTGTCTACGATGCCTCCTTTAATGCTTTACAAACTTTCCGACAAACTGGAATACACCTGCTTTACACTATGTTTAACAGGTATAAAAATTCATCCGTAGCATGTTGTTGGAATGCAAATACTTAAAATGCGATTTGTCATGTATTTGATATGAGATATCTACGATATTAAAACCAATTGCTTTCCTAGTCATCAGTCAGTCCAGATCATGATACATTTATTTCTCTCAGTTTTCGTTTTAACGGCTGTCGTGCTCCTTTTGTCGAAGTGAAAAAGGAACAACACCAGAGAAAAACAAAAATATGCTCTCTTCTTCACACTTGCAAAACTACATACGAAACTGAGTAAATAGAGAAAATGAGCCATCTCTTTCTTACTCATATGTTTCAAAACTTGGTTTCTTACTCATATGTTTCAAAACTTGTTTGTAATAACCGCTTACCTTTAGTAATTGAATCACGGTCCAGATCATGATGGAAATTTTTTTATAACAATGAAATCCGTCTGACATTGCTACGAAAAACGTTGAGAGAACAAGAGCGCTTAACATAACCTTTTAGTTCAACTATGGTCCAGATCATGGTGCAATTATACAAGGTGATGCTAAACGCTTTTTCTTTCTCAAAATATTTGTACCAATGTCAGACAAAGAGAAAGCAAAGTGAAGCAAATAAAATATATAAAAGTATATCTATCTCCTTCACACTCGCCATGCTAAATAAAGAACCCGAGCATTCTTTTAGCTCATTCACACTCTTACGTTTGCAATGTTTTGCTTAACACTCCCTTTATAACTCCTCCATGTTGAAACTCTAAACTATCATTCAACAGTTACTTCCTCAGAATCGTAATTTGCAAGCTTTAGTATTAAAAAATTTTTTGTATTTATAAATTTTGGTTAGTAAGAAATGTATTAAATCGTTTCTTACTTACAACGTAGAAATTAAAACTATTGCAGGTTCATATTTTGCAAAATTACACCTCTCTCTCTCCCCCCCATAAACCATCGCGTTTTTATTCTTGTCGAATGAAAAAAACTGATGTTTACTACAGATACAATTTTTTAGAACTAATTGTAAATTTTGCAATTTGTAAACAAAAAACTTAAAATTCAAAATTAGTACAAACTAACTCTAAATGTAGCAAAAAGTTTAAATACATTTTTTTCATATATTTTGTTTTCATATATTTTTTTTTTTTTTTTTTTTTTTTTGTTTTTTTTTTCTTTCTTTTTTCATTTATTTCTTAATGACTTCAGAAGCCAATGCATTTTTTTTGTCAAAATTAATTGAAGTGCAGTAACCTTTTCTAAGCGTAAATGTTATTTGTTTAGATTTATCAGCTACTTTGTTGCATCCATTTAATGTACTAAAAATTGCCAGGGTCTAGCCGGAGATTGCTAAATTAGGTTTGTGTTATTTATAGAAGCTGTCTGATCATGAAAAATATTTAACAGTTTGTCAACCTAAACGACGTCATCCTATGGATCTCTCATTTAGAGATTAATCTGGCTTTTCATCTTTTTCTTTTGTCGATAAAATATAATGATTGTCCACTTGGGACGGATTTTAAATGAAGAAAATATATGTTTTTAAAAAAATGTATTTCTTTTATAATTTGTTGGTTCTGATTCTTATCGCTCTCTAATTATTTCCACCTAAATTTGTTGTCTTCCTGTTTATAATACGACTTGTGAAAGATTTCCGTACGCTAATCGGAATATTCTGCAAAATAAGAAAAAAGAAAAAAACTCTTTTAAAAATCCATTTTGAAACATATTACAGCAATTTTCATATAAAAATTACTATTTTACTTTATTCGCTTTAATGCTTTTCAACCTTATACATAGTAAAGTAGTTGGTGACGCCCACACGCAATTGCAACACGCTCAACACGCTTCGAATATACAAAAACAATTTCAGAATAGTGTTGTATTTGCAAGAAAATTGAAAAAATCACCGCAATCCGCAATGCAGCCAAGGATAATGAATGCAGAAAATAAATTACAATTTCAAATACCAATACCAATACGAGTATACCTATAGCAGCAGCAACAACAAGCCAAGCAGATTCTGTAGCTGATATACAAATGCAATATACACAGACACAGAGATATATGCATTCCTTTACCACAAATACACTCAAACAGGCAACCAGCTTTACAATTACATATGTAACAACTTATAGTTTGAAGTTGGCAGTAAGCGAATTGTAAAAGTAAAATGAGTTGAGTTTATCAAGCAATATGGTACGCTATAAAATGAAAATTAATTTAACGAAATATTTACAAAAATCGAAAATCAGTAAAACCGCCTCTAACGCTGTAAAACTGCACCTAATGAAAGTATCTAGTAGCTATGTTGCAAGCGCTTGAACTTATTGTTAGCGTATTTTTAAAATGTATAATACCCACCAAAATCCATTTTGGTAGTGTATAAAAATAGAAAATCTAAGAAAAAAAAAAAGGAAAAAATTTAAAATGTAATTCGAAAAATGATCACATAAATCACCAAGGAATTTACTTAAGCAGCTTGCCGCGTATGAAACTGAAGAGCAGTGGCCGCAACAAGCTAACGAAATGGTAAAGTGTAAAGGGCAACACAGACAAGAAGTGATGGCAATAGTTGCAGCGGCAATATCAGCAGTTGTAGTTGACAGGATAGGCTAATACACACACATACACGCAGAGTGGAGACGATAACAGCACCGAACGAACGCGCTTTGAAAACATAGAAAAATGTTGCGCGAAAAATTATGCAGCCAGAGTTGAAGTCAGTGAAAGTGTTATTTTGAAACCAAAAGAAAAAAATAAAAAAATAAAATAAAAATCCTCAATATATTTATAAGAAAAACCAAGTAAAAATCGCGCATGTGAAAACCAATTTGAAATTCAATCGATAGATGCAACGTAAAAGTATATGAAATGGAGTAAGTATTCGGTATGAGTGAAAGTTTGGGAAAACCGAAAAAAAAAAAGAACAAAAAGAAACTTTATCTATTTGAACGAAATGTAACATTACTCAGATTTGTACTTTACAATATACACGTACGATTTATAGAAACGTGAAAGTTTTATTCATATTTACGAGTGTTGTATTTAATATTTTCAATAAGGTATACCCTGTCATGCGTTTGTTATAATGATGAACTGTTTTGTAAAAGAAAAGCTATTTAGTTTCAATTTTTATATGATAGTTTTTGGTAGTTCTTGAAACAAAGAACAATAGTTCTTGGTACATAGAACAATAGTTCTTGATACAAGAACAACAGTGTACAAAGAACAATAGTTCTTGTTACAAAGAAAACTAGTTCATGGCACAAAGAACAATAGTTCTTTTTATACAAAGATTAATAGTTCTAGGTACAAAGAACAATAGTTCTTATTACAAAGAAAACTAGTTCCTGGTACAAAGAAAAATAGTTCTTGTTATAAAGAACAATAGTTCTGGTACAAAGAACAATAGTTCTGGTACAAAGAACAATAGTTCTTGTTACAAAGAACAATAGTTCTTGGTACAAATTTACAATAGTTCAATAGTTCTTGTTATCAATGAACAATAGTTCTAGGTACAAAGAACAATAGTTCTTGCTACAAAGAACAATAGTTCCTGGTACAAAGAACAATAGTTCTTGTTATAAAGAACAATAGTTCTGGTACAAAGAACAATAGTTCTGGTACAAAGAACAATAGTTCTTGCTACAAAGAATAACTAGTTCTTGGTACAAAGAACAATAGCTCTTGTTATAAAGAACAATAGCTCTGGTTATAAAGAACAATAGTTCTGGTACAAAGAACAATAGTTCTTGGTACAAAAACAATAGTTCTTGGTACAAAGAACAATAGTTCTTGGTACAAAGCACCATATCTACTCAAAAATCTGTCATTACTTTTCCGACTACCCAAAATGTATATGTTTAGATAAATTTTATAAAAATGCGCTCTTAATTTTGTTATATTTTATTTTACAAAACTCTCGCTGCTTTCGATTTCTTTTCCTTGTTATCTGCGAAAATATCACAGAATATTACATCAGTAAACGGATTGTGACATATAATGATATCCTTGCGCTCAAAGATACAACTAAAAGGAAAAAAAAAATATAAAGAAGATATCGAACATATTGCAATTCTAACTCACACACACACACACAGCAGCACTGCAATGACGCCCACATTATTATTAAAGAAGAAGATAAAGACATTGCAATGATGTTGACGTTGAAATTGGCAATTGGTTTCGTCGTTGTTGTTGTTTGTTGTTTTCGTCGTCGTCGTCTTCGTTGGAGTTTAGCATTGGCGTTGAATTTGGCGCCATAGCTGTCACTGTAGCTGTCATTATATAATACCAAGCAACTCAACAAACGCGCAATGCAATTTCGGCTGCATTAACTGCACACACACACACACGCACGGGCATGTATTTCGATACACACACACACAGCAACTTAAATGCCAAATGAATTACACGCAGCAATCAGCTTATGTGTCATATCGACTGCATTTCCGCCTTCTCTAATTGTACTTTATATGAAGTATATATGTACTCGTATATAGTATGTCGTATGTGCCTAGTTTGTTATTGTTGTCGCTTGGTTATCCATTTGACGTTGTTAATCGCCAACAATGACAGCCCCTATGATTCGTATCTTATAAGCCGCACCACAAATATGCCTTAAGCTAATTTTGAATTTGACTTCTGATTTCTGTTGAAACCTTAGAGCTATTCTAGCGTGAATTTCACATTTGACTTGGTATCAGCTATGCACTGCTATGGTTCTCTATTACAAAATGCACAAACTTATCATCAAATTGCGCATTTTGGTTAAATTCAAATGTTATAATTCAAACTAATCATGGGCGGCGGCTCTAGCCAATTCACAGATACATATAGTAACATATATGGTAAAGCAGTCCAGTTGGCTTGTTGCTACAAAACATATGCAACATTGCTTGGCATTGGTTGCGATTTACTAGCCGATTGCACTAATTGAGTTTCAAAATGTGTGTCACAAGTCACAAGCCTATTTGAAAACATATCTCTGTGCATTCCCAAGGCAACGCTTTGCTTAATTGACCAACAGGTATTGTGGTCAAATACAAATTTGGTTGCAAAAGTTAATTTAACAATGAAAAAATATACAAAATGGGTTTAAAGCTGTAATTAGACATAAAAATATATACATTTTTTTTGACTAATTGAACCCTTAGTTTTAAATGTCCGACTCACGATCGAAACAATAACAAGATTCGAAAGAAGATTTTAAAATTTTCAAATATTTGGTCAGCACAACAAATATTAGAAGTGTGTGACATATTTGAAGTGTAGTATTAATTTTGAAAATTTTTTTGTCCCTACTTCCAGGTCCAGCTTTTAAGCGCGACTGCCGAAAAGTATGCAACACTAAAATTGAATTTCATGCCTTGACTCTATATACACAACTTGGCTGCGTCAAAGTATAATTTATTAGTGTGTTTAAGTACGATTTATATTGGCACCTAAACACTTCCTTTGACATTTTTGCTAAGCTTGCGAAAAATAAAATAAAGTAAAAGAAAATAATAAAATTTTAATTGAATTTTTTTTTTGTCTACAAATAAATCGAATGCATTTGCCTTTACCAAAAAAAAAAAAAAAAAAAAAAAAATTGAGCTAAAAAATATTATTGTCTCTCAGCAGGCAATGTGGAATGTTTAATATAAAAAGAATAATTTAATAAAAAAAAAAATACAATAAAAATTCTTAATTCAAAATTTACATGCTTTGAATTTTATTGGCTTTTTTTTAGTTGTTGTATTTTATCTTAGCTTCTAATGTGGCTTTTATATTGCAAAGCAATACAAAAAAAAAAAAAAAAAAAATAAGAAGGCTTAAATCCTTTCAACTTTGAATTTCATTTAAGAAAAAGGCATGCTGCTGCATATCTTAACCGATTTCTTCACTCATTTCTTAATTTTAATTAACTTTCAATAATCTTTGCCGTTGCCAACGTTCCCAACGTTACCAGCTTCAAAAGCTGACATTTTTGTGGTATGTACAAATAAAATTTATTAGTTCGACGCGAGCACACACATTTTTGCGGTATATACCCTCTGAATTTCTCCAAAAATTTTCACGAAAATTCAAAAGCAAATTTATTAGGCGCCATAATCGGTTGCCTGGTTGCATGAATTGTGCCTTTTCTTTGATTTTTGCACAACGAAATCTTTAAAAATCGTTGGCGGTTTGCTTTTATTGCTTGGTTACTCACAATGGAATATGGAATATGCGTAAAATCTGTATCTGTACAATTCTATCTTCGTGTCGAACTTAAAGCGTTCATACTTAATTGGCGGTTAGGCGCATTGATTGCCTCCTACATTCTCAAAAAGTCATTTGCCTTGCGTTATTTCATTGATGTAGTATAAAATTGAAGACAATAAACTATTGTATTATTCATTTTATATATTAATTTCATTTGTGCCATTTTAATTAAATTATTTTCTTAAAGGTTTTCTTAGTTCAAGGATATTTTCTTTTAATACCTACTGTCTCAATCATTGTTTGAACTATTTATTAAATTAGTTTCTCATGTCATTGTAAATTAATTAAATATGCACCGTATTAACTATTCAGTTATCTCTGACATTTATGTATTTAAATAAATTATTGATGCTATTGTAATTATAATTTGAGTATCTAATTGTTTATTGTCATTTAACAGTTTATTCTCAAAATATTATAATTATTGAAAAAATGCTAATCACCACAAACTTTGAGGTAAAAGAATGGAAGTAAAACGGAAAGAAAAAAAGGGAAAAGTATAATTCTTTTGAGTACGTGGTGATTTGAATGTTGAGGACATGAAGCGTTCCAGAAAGATAAAAAAATTCAGGAGATAATCGGAACACCTATTCCAATCCATAAAACATGGCCTGAATGAGAAGCAATTCAGTTCTTTTGAAGATTTAAGAATTGGGTAAGAACATGGCTAGACCCATGTTCTTACCCAATACAATGAAAAATCTCAGAATAAAAGAGAAACATAAAATATCTTTCTACATTTTTTTACTCGTTTACAATTTCGCTGTCGCTTGTTACCTCACACATATGAATTTATGCGCAACATATGTTCTCTGACAAAATGAAACGAAAACGGAAATGGACATAAAACTTCAACGTACACACACACACACACACACATACACAATGACAAAGCACATATTTACCGTGTACGCTAGTTGACAATCTGTTTTATGCTTTTCTAAGTTGTATACAATTTTATAACTTATTCGTAACTATTTTCTTATACAAACGCAGACGCAGACAGAGACATTTGAAATTATTTTGTCGCTTTGTTTTCTGTTGCTAGCGCCATTGTCCTGTTCGCCTTCGTCGTCGTCGTCGTTGTTGTTGTTGTTGCTGTTCCTGTCGTAGGCGGCTTTAGCGTCAGATGAGTGATTGTTATGTTATTTTTCTTTGCTCTTTAACTTGGTATATGTTTTTTAAGAGCTGCTTTTCCTCTACACACACACACACATACACGTTTTATATTTAAGTTTCATTTCCTTTGCACTCATTTTTTTTTTTTTTTTTAGTTTTTGCCACATACTTTTGCTGTCATATTTTTTTGTTATGCTTGTTAAGTGCACTTATGTTGTTTATTTGCGGTCATATTTTATAAATAGCAACAGTTGTATAAGTTTGTCTGTCTGTCTGTGTTTTTATTTTTATCTAAATCTAAGTTAAGATACTTTTATTCTTCTATTATTTGTCTTCTCTGAGAGTAACAATATGAATGAGCGTTTTTGATTGAGTTGCGTTGCGTTAAGAATTGTGTAAATGTTTTAAAACTGTTTGATTTGTCATTAATTGTAGGTATTATTACCTTAACAGAAAGAAAAGGAAAAACAGGAACTAAAAGTTGCATACAACACGATCTTCTCGAAATGCAATTTTGGCAAAAACAAATCTAAATCTAAAATATTGAATCGGTAATCCTAAAGTACGCACTTTGTTAGTAGTAAAAAGAAACTTAGAAAATTAAAGAAAATTTTAATTTTAAATCAAAAAATATAAATTATAAAAATTTAAACTTTCAAACTTGACTTTAAAAAGGTTGGTATTTTAATTCCTTTTAAAACCAAAAGTGAATCATACAGTGAAAGTAATTGTATAATTCCCATTCAGTTTAAAAAAGCTTTTTTAAAAGACAAATCAAATTTCGTAATTTTCTTCGTTTTTCTCGAACTTTCCTTTCAAAAAGTTTGAAAGACGCTCGCAACAAGAATTAAATTTTACGCTATTACAATTAGTCTCCAGGTTCAAATCCCACAAGTCACTAACTACTGAGTCGATTTTTTGAAGTTAGGGTTCAATTAGTCAAACGCCTTTTTTAAAGCGTTTTACACAAATACAAATATTACGTAATAAATTGAAACAGTTAGTATATTGTCGTATAGACCACGAAAATACCATTCATATAAAACATAGCACGCTTTTTATACCCGTCACACATAGTGTGAACGTGTAATATCATTTTGTCAGAAAGTTTATAACACATTTAAGGAGACATCGTAGACCCAATAAAATATATATATTCTTGATCAGAACGCTGAGATGAATCGATCAATGTCCGTCTGACTGTCTGTCTGTTTGAGTGAGCCTCCATACAAATTTACATAGAAATACTTATTATTTCCGCTTTTTATGATCCTAAGTTGTTTGTATGTCAGAACCAAATGGCCACGACCATTTTTGGGTTAAAGCCGCCATAAGAACTTACCACCTTTTCTTTGATTTTATATATGAAAATAAGTTTTATTTATGAATGTATTCCATCCGAATTGGAATGAGATTTGGTAAGGATCGGGTCCCTAAAGAGTATAGCCCCTATACAAACCCAAGGTTATCATTAAAGCTAATTGCTTCAAATATGGTGAAAACTTTTGTTATGGTAGTCCATGTGTATATTATAGATTTGATAAGGATCACTTAACAGTATATATATTGAATAATGATTAGATCACTACATCATATAGTTCCTATTCAAATTCGGTTCCTATTCATTGTCACGAAAATTTCGTGTAACGGGTATCAAAACTTCGGTTCTACCGAAGTTTACGTTTGTCTGTGTTCTTGTTTAAGACTTTCTTTAAATAAAACAAGAAAGAAATAGTGAAAGTTAAGTCTTATCTTACAACTAGTACCATACTTTATTGTTATCGTTTTCCATACAAAAACTCAAAACCTAAATTTTTGGGGTCCTACCCACATTAAGATATTTCATTGAGACTATTAAAGGCATAATTTGTATTAAATTTCAAGTTCCTAGAATAAGAAACAAAAACGTTTTTTATGCAAAAACCCAAAATTTTTGGGTAGATTTGTGTGTTGGGTACTTTTTAAAATGGGTCTAGAGAAAACCGTTTGTAAGTGACCACCTGATGGCTCAGGAGAGTCTTAGTTTTGGCCATATTACAATATGTTCTTATAAATATAACAACATAGCTAACCTAACCTCTTGTATATATTATTTCCATTAAGATGAGTTGCAAGAAGTAGATTACATGTAGTCCATCTTATTATAATGTTAATTAAAATAAGTGAGTCATCAAAATTTGGAAACTGGAAAACGATCGTTTGCCATCTTTAATTTTGCTATCTTACGAGTCGTAATTAACTTTTCTGCTTAAACCTTTTTATTAAATGCGACACTTTGCTGCATTTAATAACAAAAAAAAATAAATAAAAATAAAATCTCATACAGAAAATCTTAAATCTTAAACAAGCTTTTAAACTGGTCAGCTACGTCGGCATGTATATGCGTTCAATGCAAATATGAGTGCAAAAAATATGCATACAAGTCAGGACAAATAAGTGCGCAATCTGAAACAGGATTTGAATGGATAAGCATTTGTCGGCAAATACTTTTACTGTATTCTATTGTCAACTTTATTTATTTTTTTTTTGTTCCTTTTGCTGCTGCATTTAATGCCTGAAGACAACTGCTATGCAGCGCGCTGCTGCTACAATAAGAAACAGCAAGGATGCATAAGCAAAATCTAAAGACAAGACTTTTGCGTGTGCCATAACGAAAGCCAAATAGTTGGTGTGTAGGTTTATCTATAAAGCAGGAAACAATTTCTATTATATTGTTTCGATTTATGACTGTTTTTCTTTTTTTTTTCCTAATGCAACAGATACACTCGAACAGAGACAGTCTATAGAATCGCTTATTGATTTCATTTCGAATAGAGAGTTTAGTTGGCTTCAATAATTTAATTTATATTCCTGTCATAAATAATCAATTTAGAAGAAGAAAAAAAAATTCAAATTGCATTTGTAACTTGCACACATGCAAAAAAAAAGGAAAAAAAAAATGCAAAAGTGCAAATCTTTAGTTAGCTAGCTGACATGCATGCTTATGTAAATGTATCTATGAAGTTTTGTATCTATATTTTGCAATGTATCTATGCATGTTTGTATGATTGTGTGTGTGTGTTGTAGTGTTGCATGTTGTGAAAAATTAGTTAGTTAGCTGCTGCTGCTGCTGCTACTGCTTTTGCTCTACATTGCAACTGTTGCAAACTTAATTGGTTTATTGTGTTATACAATTACACGATGCCAGGCGCTCGGGGCTGTCGTTCTTATTCCCACTACACTCAAAAATCAAGCAGCAAAGTTAAACGAATGAATATATTGATGCATCGATAGACAGACAGATAGATAGATGAATGGATGGACGGAACGTTAGATGTTTGAATGTTGTTTGAAAAGATTGAAGCATTGAATGTCAGCTGGTTTTATGTATGACTGCGGATGTAACTAATTTAATTTCCCTTTTGGTTTTTTTTTTATTTTTATTTTTTCTATTTGCAAATGCGAGCATTATTGAATTAATTTCACCTATGTTACTTGCAGCTAAAGTTGCTATATAAACTCAAATAAAAAAAAAAAAAAAAGAAAAAAGAAAATATATGCAGCACTTTCTTAAATGTAGTTTGCCATGCAGCCACACCAGTTTCAATGAAATTATTAAAAAACCACAAAACTCTTTAACAATAATTAAGCAACATTTGCCAGACCAGAGCAAATGTTGTTGACAGCAAAAGAGCTGTAGCTGTCGTTGTGTGTGTGTGTGTGTATGCAAAATAACTTAAAAAAGTGAAATGAGCAAGAAAAAAAAAAAGAAGATACAGCAACCATTTAAATTGGCATTGACACAAACACACTCGCACACACACATACGCACTTACAAACCATAAAAAGGCCAAGCATACAGCTGTGATATGCATGCAAAACTTATTGCAAGGACTTCGAAAGGACACTGCTGTATAGCTGTAAGTATGCTCTTTGCGTTTAAAATAATTAAAATTGACTTCAGCCAGATGTGTCAAATGTAAAAAAAAATCGAGTGTAAAAGAAATTATTGAGTGTAGTGATGTCGTAATTGTGGTATAATTTTGGTGTCTGCGTATACGTAATATTACAATTGCGAGAAGTGCAATTGCGAATGTCTTTATATGAGTTAAGCAGTTTTATCATTTTTGCCGTAAAAAAAAAAGTTTTTCGGAGGCTATAGGCGAAAAGGCCTCGCTTTCAAAGGAAATCATTTAATTCGTTTCAAAGTTTGTAACCAAAAGTTGCCAAAAAAAGTACTGGGCACTAGTTCGTAGCAGGTAAAAATTAAAACTACTTACTAGGAAACCACCTCTACTTACTTTGCTAACCCTAATCAATGCGTTTAACATCATTTCTGTCTTTTGTCATGATATGATTGTCCGTTAAAAAAGTGGTCAATCGCCAACACATCGTTTACCACGAACTAGTGAAAACGGTACTTACATGGGTAAAGGGTTTATGGACCCATGATTTTTAGTACCCTGTACCCAAAGGTACCCGTCATGCTATCTACCGTATGAAAACGATTATCTTGGAGACCTATAAAGGGTCTTAGATGGGCCTTAAGGACTTAATGAAACTTAGGACTCTCCTGGATACCCTGAAGTTTTGCACTGGGTACCTCATGTACAGGGTACTTACGTGGGCAGGTAAAAATAACTACTTACTAGGAAACCACTAAAGTCTACTTACTATGCTAACCCTATTCAAAGCGTTTCATGTCCCATTTCGTTTTTTGTATGAAATGCTACCCAGAAAAAGGGTCAATCGCCCAGAACACATCGTTTACCACGACCCAGTGAAAAGGGTACTTACGTGGGTACCCATTAAAAGAATGTCTTAGATGGGTTCCCATGAAAAGAGTACTTATATGGGTACCCATGGAAAGGGTACTTACATGGGTACACATTAAATAGTTCTTAGATGGGTACCCATGAAAATTGTAACAGGGATACAAGTTTGTGCGAAGGATGTAACAAACAGAAGGATGATAGATAGACCCAACAAAGTATATAAATTCTTGATCAGCTTTGGAAGGGTGGTCGAACTATCTATGTCTGTCTGTCCCTCCGTCCGCCTGTCTATCTACCCGTCTGTCCTGCTGTCTTCCGAATAAGAGATATTATCTCGGAGACTATAAAAGAGATAGGGCCACCAGATTCGAAAATTTGACTCTCCTGAACCGTCAAGTGTTCACTTACAAACAATTTTTCTCTAGACCCATTTTAAGCGGTACCCTCCATACAAATCTACCTCAATTTTTTGGGTTTTGAGTCTTTGTTTGTTTGTCTAGGAACTTGAAATTTTAGTATAAGAAAAATATGTTACAAACTGAACCCATTTTTTTGAGTTTTTGTGTAAGATAAGACTTAACCCTAAGTACATAAAGTTTCGGAACACGATATCTTGCAGTCGAACAAACTCGACTTCGGCGTTCTTCTTGTTTGTTTTGGATTTTTATACAAAACTCAAACAATTTTGGTAAATTTGCTGGGCGCTATACTTTAATTTTCCCGTAGTGCGATATATCATTGGGACTTTCATAGGTATAACTTAACGAGCTCAGACATAGCCATGATCGTCTGTCTGTCCGACTGTCAGTTTATTCGAACCTAATCTTCTCTATTTTACATACAGCCCCTATACAAATCTTCCGTCCCTATTGGTATTATTATATTAAAAATGCTATTATTTGTGAATTTGTGTATTGTATGAATGCATTCACTTAAAAAGAAAGTTTGTGATAGGTATTTGTGTTTTTAAGCTTAAAAGTTGAAACAAACGCTCTTAATATAAGCTCCAATAAAATGTTTAAACCTGGGCTATATCGAGCATTTAACCCCTACACATATGCACACATACATTTTACCGACGCCATTGATGATCATTTACAAATTATTCAAAATATTTTGAGCTGGATATTTCACCGAGGCCAAATGCTTTTTTTTTCTTTGTAGAGCAGTAATATTTTTGGATTCAATGCTAAGGCTTAACAGTTGAGTGAGCGCAGCTAAAATAGAAAAACATAGGCAAATTACATACAAATGTATATTTTTAGTAGCAGTGTTCTTCGTAGCAAAGGGTTTACTATGTCATTTCATTCAATATAATCAATTTCAATTTTAGTGAATAACAATTTTAGTATTATGCTTAGTTGTATATGTATGTGAACACACTCATGGACACATAAACAAAAAAAAAAACAAATTATGGCACAATTCATATTTCAACCAAACCAAAAATACATAATTAAAATTTAATACTATAGTATTATCGACATTTGTAGAGCCACCGTCATTTTGTAAAAGTGCATAAATGCATGTTTACCGGATATATTCTTATTAAAAATTTATTTACTGAATTATATACAAAATCTACTTCTACAAAATACTCAAATGCAATTTATGAATAACCATTGAGCATTGATAAAATTATATAAATAAGGATATATAAGGATATATTCTACATACGAAAACAAATCAATTTAAAGCGCGTAGCAAACTACATAAATGAATTGTTTTATGTTAATAGGTTTACTTTATATGTAGATGATAACCAAAAACAACAACAACGGCGAAGAATGGCGGATTGGAGTATTGCAAGTATTTCAAAAAGCCTTTTGAATAGTTACAGTAAAATTGTATTGAGTTTGAGTTGCATAAGCCGATTTCTGATAATTAATTTTCGATAGACAAGCACTCAAGCATGCAATATAATGAAGACAACGACGACGACGATGATGATGATGTTTTGTATTTAAATGAAATGAAGTATTTTGTGGTTAATTGGTTCTAAGAGTTACGCTTTGTATAGGAAAAAGAGATAAAGCTTGCGATGTGTTGCAATTGTTGTGCAATATTTATATTTTAAATTACAACAAGACAGCAAACAAAGGCAGTGTACTATAGTATATGTCACTGAATGATAATGAGAATATTGAGTATGTTAAGGCAGCAGCAATGAATAAATGTATGTAAATATGTGTCTGTCTGTCTGTCTGTCTATCTTGTTGTTTATGTAGGCGTTCAGCAATGTACAAGTTTGAACAAAACATCAAGTCTACTTAATGTTAATGGATTCGCACTTGCAACGAACCGCAAACATATACAAGAGTTTGCTTGCATACACATACATACATAGATAGATAGATGGATAGCTAGATACAATGTAGCTAGATACTCATGCCGCCGCCGCCTACATAGACACGCCTACATTATAGTAAGTATAAACTTCATATACTGCGAAGCTTAACGCACTTCAGTCGAAAGCAACAACAACAACAGCAACAAAAACAACAACTTGTATGGCAGCAATAACAAGAATAACAAACATTTTGTAATTATGTGTTGCATATATTTAGGCTGGCTGGCTGGCATTGCTACAGTACAGACGCAATTCTAGCTGTCTTTTAGATGCTCTCTCTCTAACAATTTTTTTTTATTTTTTTATTTATTTATTCTATTGCCTCTCTCTCTCTCGCTCTCACTCTCTCTCTTCTAGCTCTTTCTATGATTCTATTTGACGACGACTCTGCAAATGTTTACAGAGCACTTTAAATGTGACGAAATGATAATGAGCCTTAGATTCTTAGCAAAGAGCAAGCGTAACAGCAGCAATTGCTGTTAGGATAAGGCAATGACTCTTTTATTTCGCGTTTTACTTGAGCAGCAGCAGCAGAAGCAGCTTAAGATTCGCTCACATCGAAATAAATTTTCTATATATGCAATGCACTTCATTTGCTGCTACTTTGTTGTACTTACATCTTTTATTTTCTCATCGCATCTAAATGCCATAGCAGCATTTTAGGCGCTATAAGGCTGAAAGCTTTTGTACAACAGCCAGACAGACAGACAGCCAGCCAAGGAGGCAACATCAAATTTGAATAACAAATTTGATTACACGAGCTCGCGAACACACAACGCGCTTTGTCGGCATTCTTTTCTTTTCTTTTTATACTTTTTTTTTTTTTTTTGTGTATGCGTTTGTACTTAATTTATTTCTTAGTTGTTTGTTGAGTAGTTTCCTTAGCTGTATTTGTAGTCAGTGTAATACCATAAGTGCTGCTACTGCTCTAATGAATGCGTGAATATTTGTAGTAAAGGTGAAATGGAGCTACTACTCCATAATTTGTCAGCGTATAGCGTAACCACTTACCGTGTTGAGTGTTGTAGGTAAGAGTGCAGTTAGTCAGTCTTACACCTCATTAAATCTCGTTAGCTACTTTGTCTAACTTCACTTTACTTTGGTTTCTCTTTGGCTAAAACAGAAAAATTATAAGAAAGTGGTTTTGTGGTTTTTCTAAGAAAGAGAGTTTTTAGTTTACTTTCAAATATTTGAAGTTCTTTGGCTCGTATGTGAGATTTTTCGCACTACGATTGAAATATTTACATACATAACTGACGAACATATTTTGAAGTAAGTAAGCTCTAACAGCCTCATCAGACGATCAAGATTTAATACGTTGCTTATGAAGTATCTGAAGAATATATGCTTTGGATTAAATGGCTGCGTATATAATTTAGTTTCGGTTAGATGGGTTGACTGGGAGAAACATCGAAAGATCAACTTTACATCGATAATTTGTTAGTGTTTGCTTCTCCATATTTTTTATTGTTCTCAAAATATATCGATATTTTTCGATACAGAAACAAATAAATAAATAAAAATTGTGAAATCGATACATCGAATAGAAATAATTTTCAAAGTGAAGAAAAAAAAAGTGTTTTTAAAATAATCTTATGGGTACTCATATCACCACCCCTAGCATGGTTTACCCATGTAAGTACCCTTTCCATGGTTACTCTACCCTTTTCATGGGTACCCATGTAAGTACCCATTTCATGGGTACCCATATAAGTAACCTTTTCATGGGTGCCCATGTAAGTACCCTATCCATGGGTACCCATATAAGTAATCTTTTCATGGGTACCCATGTAAGTACCCTTTCTATGGTTAGCCATGTAAGTACCCTTTTCATGGGTACCCATTTAAATACTCCCTTAATGGGTACCTGAGTCCAGTAAGTACCCTTTTCATGGGTACCCATTTCACTAGTTCGCGGTAAATGATGTGGTGGCGATTAACCCTTTTTGCGTACATTTCATAAAAAAAACGAAATGATGAAACGCATACTTTGGGTTAGCAAAGTAAGTAGAGGTGGTTTCCTAGTAAGTAGTTATTTTTACCTGCTACGAACTAGTGCCCAGTAATAGATGGAAGTGACAACTTGACGGCTCAGGAGAGTCTAAATTAATCGATGCCCTATCTCTTATAGTCTCCGAGATAATCGTTTTCATACGGCAGATAGCATGAGAGACGGACAGACGGACGGACAGAGAGACATAGTTACTCGACTCTTCTATTAGTGCTATCAGATTTTAGATTAGGACTCTCTAAATAAATAGGAGCTTGACTTGAAGCCACGTTGATAAATGCTTCGAATGGAAATGGTTTTGTGGTTAAGGATCATTTTTTTGATTTTTATGTAAGTAAAAAACGACGAGCCAAATAAAACAAAGCCTGCATTAAATAAACGTAATAAAAAAAATTATTTTAAAAATAATTTATGCAAATTTGATGAAGGTAAAAATTATTGAATAAATTAAAATACATTTGAGAAGAAAAAAAAAAAGCCACAAAATAAAATTCCAAATCAAATAAAATATTTAATTAAATGGAAGTTATCAAATATGCAAAGTATGTGGAAAACAATTTTTTTTTTGTTTTTTTTTTTTTTTTTATTCCACTAGAGAATTTATACACATAGTATACATTTATTTGAAATTATTTGCTAATATGGTTTTATGAACTAATAATAATGATATGCAACGAAGCCAAAGCGGAAATCAACGTTTATAAATAAAACATAATGAGGAAAAAATATTGAAATGCTAATTGAGAAGTTGCAATTTGAATTATTAAATGTATAAAGTTTGTTAGCAGCTAAAATGCTGCATCTCATTTCATGCAATATCACACAAAATAGTTAGCTACAAAGCCACAAAGTATGCTTTACCATAAATTTTATACATTTAATTGTATGCAAATATATGGAAAGTGTGTGCACTTAACCCACACACATACACACTTTGAAAAACAAACACTTGTGGCACTTACAAATCGCATTTTATGTTTGCAACACCTACAAACTATGCTAATGTCTGACTGGCCTACATGCATGTCCTGTCTGTGTGTGCATGACTGTATGTATGTATGTATGTATGAGTTATCCTGTCGTTATTGCAAAATGCAAGAAACAGGACACATTCGTTTTAGTATTTTAATCAACGCATACAATTCCATCTACATTCATTTGAAATATGTGCGTGTGTCTCTCTGTTTCTTGTTAGACATTCTACATTCCGATATACGTTATCCTTTGAATACATTTTAAACAGAACAAGTAGAATGGAAGCTATGTATTTGTGCGTAACTGTGTACTTGTATGCGTGCTTAATTACGTTATACTTTGTACTTGTCGGGCCATTTACAAGTATCTTTTTTTTTTTTTTTGCAACGTTTTGCTCTGTTTTCATTTCTTTTCAAAGTGTATCTAAGTTGACCCAGTGACAGTCAAACGCTTGCACAAATTAAGTACTTTCTCTACTTTGTTTTTCTTTTTTTTTTTAATTTTTTTTTACTTACACTTTCATTGCAAACACTTTGAGATTTATGTATCTAAGTATCCATGTATATATGTATACGCACTACATCATATATCTGTATTTTTTTCTTTGATTCTATAACGTTAATGTTCTTCTGTGTTTGTTTTTTTTAGAGCAGTAAGGCGTGTCATATATATACTTTGTGGGCGTTTCAAGCTCGTTTCTTAGAGTTTATGTAGAGAATGTGTGACAATTGTTAACTGCATTTAATTAAAATTCAAGTGTAGTACACTTGCTGCCCGAACATCTCCATCTTACATTCTCCATTTATCGCAATGTTTTTGTAGTGTCGCTCTGTGTATATTTTGCTGAGAATAATGAGCTGTTGCAAAGTATTATGTTCTGGTGTCAGTTACAATGATAAGCATCCTTAATGTAGTTTGGTGTTTCGATTGTAATTTTTTACAAAACATTTAAACAAACAATGTACATATATTGTACACTGTACATATATTGTAGTATCTTGAAATTGAAAATTAAACAATAAGAATCTGTTCTTCTCGACGTTAAATTTAGTACGCCAAAACACTTCACTTAAAATTTTGCTTATAATAACTTGTAAAAATAAATTATAATTAATAAGACTTAAGATTAAATTAATTAATTAACTTTGAAATTAAGATTGTTTGAAGCTAAACCATTAAACGGAATGAAAACAAGGAAAAACGTAGTTTATGTGTGATCATCAGTGGCTTAGATGGAACTTCAGGTTGCGAAGGGTGGGGATCGATAGTCTGAAACAATCCAAGTTTAGATACAATATTGGTATAAAATTTTAAGTCAATAATACAGATATACAATAATTCCGAAAATAATTCAGAAAAGTTTATATACAGCAATATATTATAGTAGTTCGATCCTTATCATCTCGGTGGTATGTACATAGGATGATATTAGATGTGTTTTTTATTTTAAGTAAATACAGTTTTTTTTTATGTAAACAAGGAAAAAGGTTTATTTCGGTGGAACCGAAGCTGAAATATCCGTCACACAACACTTTTAATAGTTTATACGTTTACCAGGGGCTTAGATTAAATTTATGTTATATCAGCCCGGTCCTTATCATATCGATAGTGTTCACTTTAGTGAACATTGGAATTAATTTAACCAATTTTTAATTAAATCAATAAAAAAAAATAAATGATTTCATACAGAAAATCGAAAAAATGGGCGGTAGAGTTTGTATGGGGGCTATATCTAAAAAAAAATGGCGTGGCACCTTGATTTAACATTGCACATTTTTTATCCCAAGTTGTAGTAAAAAAAAATTAAAAAATAACAATATTTTCATACACAAAAAAAAAACAATAAGGAAAAAATTTCATACAAATGTTGGAAAATAATCAATAAAAAAAAAGTTAAGTGTATGGGTTCTATTAGACTACCAAAATGGGCTATTGAAGTTTGAATAGTTTCATAAAAAATACCTATTTTAATACAAAAATTCGAAAATGGGGGTAATCTTTGAATGGGGGTTTTATCTAAAAATGGGCGTGCTTGGGCTTTCATCATTGGTGTAATAAGAAGTGTTTTACCCAAATTTGAGTGAATAATTTTAAAAACAATACCTATTTTAATACAAAAATTCGAGAATGGGTTGGGGTAAGATTTGTATGGGGGCTATATCTAAAAATTTGTTGGCGTGCCATACTGGGATATTTTTTGGGACTATCATAGACATAATTTATACCAAATTTGAATTTTCTAGAATCAAAAATAATAACGTATTTTCATGTAAAAAATTAGCCAAAATTTTGGGGTAAGTTTGTATGGGGGCTATACCTTAAAATGGGCGTGGACACGTTTGATTCTTAACACTTGAACTGCTTAGGACTGAGAAAAGCTTAAGCTACGAGTTTCAGGTCAATATCTTAGTTCCAAAACTGAGCGATTGAATCGCATACAGCATACAGACAGACGGACAGACGGACGGACAGACAGACGGACATGGCTAGATCGACTCGTCTCGTCGCGCTGATCAAGAAAATATATACTTCTTATAGGGTCTACAACGTCTCCTTTAATGCGTATACAAACTTTCTGACAAAATGATAATACCCTTTAGCCTTTGGGTACGGGTATAAAAAAAAACGGTAAGTTTGTATGGACGCATTACCTTAAAATGTTCGAAGAACTTTGATTTTAACACTTGAACTGCTTAGGACTGAGAAAAGCTAAAGTTAAAAACTTTAGGTAAAGATCTCTAAGAATGAAATGTGAAATTTATTCATTTTGAGAGATCTTTTTAAGTAGTTGAAAATTTTGAAAAATAAAAAATAAACCTTAAAAAAATATTGAACAAACTGCCAAAATGTAGTACTCTTCTTCTTGATTTTTGAAATTCAGGACTTTAGAGTTTGACTTAAAATCCCAAGCATTTAAGTAGTAGCTCGAATATGTTTATTAGTACGAAAATAATTTAGAGTCGACACTTACCAGAGACGACTTTATATTTTGCTTATTAGTATGGCTCTATGTACAACGGATATAAAAATAATTCGTTAAAATGCCTTTCACATGGATTCAGGAGAACATAAACACCAAGTTTAGTGATACATTTTGATAAAGTAAAGAACAGTTTATAACGACTAAGACGACTTCAACTGTGCGGTTTTTTCGGTTGCCGTACAGAACAATTGCTCTATAAAATTTTAAAATAAATATTAAATAATACTCTTAACCTACTCCGAGTGAAATAAAAATAAGAAAGAGATACAAACCAAATAAATAGTAAATCTTAAATGCAAGTAAAAAGTTAATTAATGCTTTTCGTTTTCGAAAAGTTTCATTAATTTTATTGTTTAGAAGTGGGTGTGTCATTATGAAAAAGAGTTTAAAAAGTTGTGTAAGTTCCAAAGACATTGTATAGTTAAAAGTTTCCTAGAAATTAAGCACAGCTTTGTAGCAAACAGCAAATCAAATAGATTATTGCAGTTTTATAATATTTCTAAGAAAATCTTGTTAAAATGATTAACATTTATTTAGAAACACCCATTATATTAGAATTAAATACATTTCCTTTAGCTGCTCTTACTTTTCATTTGGCTGCCAACTGTTTTTTTTTTATTTTTTCTTTGTGCATTCTTCTAGTTATTGCCGCCGCTGCTTTACTCACTCACTCAACTCATTCATTTCAACTTTTCTTACACAATACTTTCGTATGCAGCAAAACATTAATGAGTTTCCGTAGATTTTCATTTTTCGTTTGCAGCATTACTATGTAAAAATATTCTTTTCTTTTTTTTTTTTTTTTTGTGTGTCTTTTACTTTTGTGCAATGCCAAATATATGTAGCGCATTTTCATGCAATTCTCTTTTTATTTTTCTAACTTTTCTTACTTCCTTTTTTTGGTTAAATTTAGTCATTAGCACAACTGAAGCGGGGGCGTGCCGAATATCTATGGCAAAAAACATTTTGATGTAAAAGATACTTTGTAAGATACTTATTTATTTTTGTATCTTTTTAGCCAAAAGAGTAAAAGAACTAATAATTGAATTTACAGGAAATAAGAACATCAATTGGCTTAACTATATAAAAGATATTGAAAAAAAAAAAAATAGTAGCAACATAGAAGGACAACGAAAATGCTAAAAAAAAAAAAAAAAAAAGGAAATCCAATCAAGTATACGCCATGTAAATAATGAAACAAAAAAAAAAAAAAAAAAATGGAATAAAATTTACCATGCAGCATAAAACATTAATTGCAATTTTTCTGTTTATATGTATGTATTTGGATTATCTAATATAACAAGTTAAGGATTTCTTCTTCAGATATTTTTTTTTTTCTGTAGGACTTTTATTCTTACATGAAAATTAATTTGTTGCCACCGTCATTGCCAATGCATATATGTATCTGGCATATTGCGAATTTAATTTCGTATAAGCTATTGTTTCCTTAGTTTCTTTTTGTTCTTTGTTGTTGCCTGCTTGTCCTTTGCCAACTTTTCTTTTGTTGTAAATGTGACGAAATTTGTAGCATACTGCACAGCGCTGACCAGCACAAATTGGTTAGCAAATAATTGAAAACGTTTGTTGTCCCACCAACACCAAACACCACCACTACTACTACACTACTACTAGCTTCAAGCACAATAAGAAAAAAAAAGAAACCAGCAAACTAAACGCTAATTAAATGATTCAATGATTTCTTTGCTGCGCTGCCCTTAAATCTTCATCCCTTTTGTGGTTTGATGGTGTTTCTTGGTAATTTCTTTTTATTGTTTTTCATGTTCTTTCAATTGGTTTTATGTGCTTGAAGCTTAGCTCGGTAACTCCTTCAAGTCATACATATGTATGTATGTACCATAAGTGTCTGCATCTGTATGTATGTGTTAATTAAATTTTATGTCTTGGTTTGAGCTGCTTGACTTTGGCTTTGGATATGGATTTGAGCTTCGGTTGCTAGCCGTCTTACAACTGTTGCCAGTTGAATTGATTTCTACAGCTTTTTGCTACAAAGATACATTTATATACGCTCATACATATAGATACACTCGTCTGCGAGAGATAAATACGCAATTTAATTACTGCAAGTATGCTGCTGTATCTCTGCGCAACAAAAGGATGTGAGCATATATGTATGTATTTATTTTTTTGCTCCACTCTGAGCATAGGAATTTATTTCATTTCATTTATTTGGCTCTATTTGTGCTGCTTGTAATTGAAAATAAACATAAATATTGACAAGTTCAATGGGAATGTAATAAATATTTATTTGCTTGCTTCGTTGTTTTTTTTTTTTTTTTTTTTTTTTTTTGATGACGCACATTTTGTTTGCATAAATTGAGCATTTCACAGCGTTTTTGAGAATGTTGGTGGAAGAAAAAATATAACTAAATGCGACATTGAAGTGCATTTCTGATTAAAATTCGTTTAATTAAATAAATATGTTTATGGTAAAATTAAATATTTAGACAAAACAAAAAAAATAGTGATAATAATAATTCAAAACAAAATTCGACTTTAAAAATAATTTTAATAAAAAGAATTCACATGAGACATAAAATAATAATCATGACAAAGTAAACTTAGGAATCTGGTAATAAATCTTAGTCATAACGCGCTTTTTCTTTCGTTTAAAATATGGAATAGGCGTTCTTAGATCCATCGATTTCACGTTATAATATTCCACTCGAAAGAGACTCCAACAGACTCCAAATTACTCGGAGATCTTTAGTCGGCAAGTTCCTATAGAACAGTCGTGAGAAACAAGTACTAAACGTATTCACATCAAATTGGGTAAAAACAATATATAACAAATAGCATGCTATGTCTATACTACCGATATGGTAAGGATCGGACATAACCTATTTTCTGATTTTTTTCAAGATGATTATTACAGAGATGCAATAGTTCGGTTTTGAACTGTACCGGTTTTTGAACCGAACCACAGCATATTCGATCGTTTGCGCCGAACTGTGAACCGAGAAAGTTCTTCTGATAAAAAATGATTTTGAACCAAAAACCGAACCATATAAGAGCTTACAGCAAAAGTGGTTCGGCTCGAACGGGTTCTCCATTTCTTTAAAAGAAATTTGTATTAAATATTTAAGTATTCTAAAATTAACTTAAGTCAGAATGTTGCTTGAGTTTATGACGAAGTATAGGCGAAACTGTTGAAAATATTAATACAAATTCTAGTAAACGTAATAATATTAGAACTAATAGATAGGGGCGGATTAAAAGTTCAGTTCATCTCAGCAAGTAAATACAACAATAATATCGAAGGAAAATTAATCAATCTGAATGACCCATTGAGTTGCTAAATTTTTACGCAAGAACAAATATTATGTGAGGCTACATTTTTTTTTAACATATGCATTACTTGTACCATTTGAACCGAACCGTTTTCAACACTAACTAAAAACCGGTTCGTGAACCGAATCACTACCAAATTTTTTAGTGGTTTGCAGCCCTGGATTTTTGTCATATCTGCATTTTTAGCTCAACTTTTGACATAAACACAATTTTATGATGCACAGCAAAGTGTCCAAACCATTGATACGCCCAACTCAACACTTCGCGATGTATTACATAAGCCAACGATGATCATGTATTAAAGTTTCGTGTGACGGGTATTTGAGCTACAATTCTATCGAAGTAAATGTTTTTCCTTGTTTCCATATATTATATATTTTTTTTGCTATTTTCGTAATACCAAATCACGTTTAGTTGCAAAGTGTACCATCCGAAAAAAAAAAATATAAAATAAATCAACCGAACTAAATTTAAAACTTTATAGACCATACACATTTAAACTGTACACATTTGCATAATATCCCAAGTTGATACGTACAACCGTCGCCGTTGCCGTTGCTGTCGCCGTTGACGTCGTCATCGTCCACGTGTAATACAAAATGTGAACGTTTTGTCTTTTAATCGAATTTCAAGCGCTGTCTGCTCTGCTGCATACCTTAAATATACGAAACTATAACACTCACACACATACACACACACACATACTGTACACACAACAACTTACACTCACGGAATTCCAAACAGTTTTTCAGCTAAATCAGAAATAATTCATGTGGAAGACATGCATACCAAATGCTGAACACTAGCAAAAGTGCAGGATTTAACTCGCCGTACAAACTTTCAAGCCAAAAATTTTGTAGTCAAGCGAGGCGGTTATAAAACATTTTTGATACAATTTTGGTGCAACGCGCCCAAAAATATTTTTATTTTGTTCAAACAAATTTCTTGTTTCATTTTCTTTTTATATTACTTCATTTCTTTTTTATCCTTACTCGTTACAGGTGAATTGCTGTTATCCTAAAATCTTGAGCATACAAACGAGTATACGTGTATGTGTGTATCTATGGTAGGCGCGAGTGCGCACAGACTTTACATAGTGTGCTGTCATAGTTTATATTGTACGCTACACTCACATTGTGTGTGAGTATATTAATTTAATTATAAACTTTGTAACAGCTTAGCGCAAACTTCTGAGAATACTTCAAGTAAAATGTAACTTTACTTTTAGGTTTCGTATGAAAAGTATTTAAGCTTAGTTATAGCAAAAGTCTTTTTTTTTTTTTAATTTGTTTTTCTATTCCTGTGCTGCATATTCGAGTGAGTGTGTTGTTTTTTGTAATAATTCATGTTGCAGTTTCATTGCTGCCTGCTGCCTGTATTGACTTTAAGCACATCAAGGATATTGAGTTTTGAAGCGTTTTTCTTATGCTTGAATGAATTTTGAAGTAGAGCAGTATTTTTAGTAAAACTACGATTACTTAATTTTTAAGTTTCTTTTCAGTTTTTGAAGTTGCATTTGAAATTGATGTTAATTGAAATTTTTTAAGATCCTTAAGAGAATTTTACAATTGAGTCAAAGTTAATTTGCAATAGCTGCGTAGGATTTACTACAATAAAAGAAAAAAAAAAAAAACCAAGCAAAACAAAATTTAATTCCCAACATAATCTTTCTTTTTTCGCGATACATATAGCGTTTTTAAAATATTATCTCCGTCCAATTAATAAACTTTTTCAATGTTCTCAAATTAGGCATTTGTTTAAGTGTTTAACTTGCCTTTGGACTAAAATTCTCTAGCCCTGAGTCATTTCTTGAAATAATCTAAGAGTTCGCTGCATTGGAAGGATTTATGTATGTAACATGCAGAATGAAGCATGATAGAGACTTTGAAGAATATATGAGTATTCTAGTTCTCAATTGAAAGGAGAGTCGATCTATCAATGTCTGTCCATCCGTGCATCCATCTGAGCGCCTTTCTATCCGTCCATCTGTCTGTCTGACCTGCTGTCTGAATTTATGAAACCGATTTTTACAGGTACTATAGAAGATAGAACCACAATTTTTGAAGCTTAAACTCTTCTGAACCGTCAAGTGATCATTTACAAACGATTAAAGGAAAATTTCTTAGTTTTTTAATGTAGAAACTTAACATTTTGTATAAAATATGTTCTTCTTACAAATTAAGTCAGCCATTTGTTAAGGAGATCATCCCATGTGCAGGGTTGAAAAATCAAATTTTTGTACACTAATGGCATCTATATATATCATAAAATATGTGTATAAAGCGATTTGATGATATTCAAAGTCATTCGAAAGTTTTAGTGGTCAATAAGCTAGAGCGCGTGCTCAGATATGTGAATCTTTAAATGCATTTTTGAAGGAATTATTCAGAATATGCTAAACTAGGAATATTTCGATATCTATTTTTTTTTTTTGAAAATTATAAAAAAAAAATAGGAATGGTTTTTTTTTTTTTTTTAAAAACTAGTTTAGCAGGTAGTTGAACCTTTACAGATTAAGAACCCTCTCTCGGAATCATGTATTAACCGTTTTTTTTTATGACTGACTTTGCCGCTGGATATTTCGGTATGGGTCCGTGATCTTTGTCCCAAAAAGTAGAGTGTTATATTAAAATGGCACTAAACATGTTGTAAAAATTTCACTGTTGTCATTTCGTTCGGTTTCCTACAAAAATTTCCCCAATATAGCGGCAACAACCGGCTGTCACATGTGATGACCCTCTTAAACACAATCAAATTTCTGAATTTGGTTGACTTAAAATTTGTTTGAAAAGTTAATCAAGTTATTACCATTTTGAACTAAAGTTTTTCCTGAAAACGACTTTATAAACCTTAAAATACAAATCAACCAGTCCAACCGCTCTGAATTATATTCACCGATATTCGTTTTACACTTTTCAAGTTAGCCATTCGCATTGACAAAGTTCTACAAATAGATGGAATCGTTGACCAACAGATCCAAATACCTTGACAAAACTTGCAGCGCATATTACACGTAGAGCTTTTACATGTCCAAATATTCATGTTACTGCCTCGGCTAAAACTCGCACTTTAATTCTCTAAATCATTCCACAAATATTTTGGGCCACTACCACAACGAAATTAAGTAAAACACTTTTTAACAAGTGGAACTGACTGTTCAATTGCTCCATAGTATTTATCAAGTCTTTCGAAGGTGGATTTTATTAGGCCAAAAATTAGATTGGATAAGCTTTTTTTTTCATTTTCGCAAGGTTGTCCGCTGTAATACTTTTCTAGTAGCCTTTGACTTCAGCTATCGCTATCAACACAAGCAAATGTGTCAAGTGGTTCCATCCATGGTTTCTTCTTTTTGTGATGCCTACAAAAATCAAACGAATATGTTTTTTTTTAAGGTATTCTATATGGCTTGTTTAAATTTTATATGTTTGTAGATGGTATATGAAATTAAAAATATTATTAATGATTAAAAATCAAATCAAATCAAATAAAAATTAAATATATTCAAAATGCCTAACTAAAACTGTCAAATTAAGTCATTTTAGCATATATAATAACTATTTTTAACAGCTATTTCCCTTACGTTTTCATTTAATATTTTATGCAATAATTACCATACATATTACTATCTCGCTTTCTCTGTCACACAGTCTATCTCTCCATCTCTCTCTCTCATTTTAACTCATACATAATCAACTTTTTCATTCAATCGTGAAAAATTAATTTGCATATAATTATTATTAAGTAAAATCAAATATTTTGCAATATAATATATTAACATAAATATGAAATTCATTTTTTAATTTGTTTATATTATTTTATTTTATTTGCCACATTCATTTCGATTGAAATGCATTAGCGACAATACTATAAAAAAAATATATAAATATTTATTCCGAAATTTTGCACAATTTTTATTTTTGTCAATCTTTTTATTTTTGCATATTTGTAAATATTTATTTATTATTTGCAAAATACATATTTGTATATTTATTTAAAATCGTATTATTTTTGTTAACACTAAATGATAAAAATCAGCTTGCATAGTAATTAAATATTAGTTGAATATTTTTATATTCTTTTGTGAAATATGTTAATCAGAGTCAATATGTCGCAAAACTACGAAGGCAATTCAAAAATGAACTTAAATATAAATAAATGTGAAATGAAATTATATTGAATAGCATAATTTATGCATTTGTGTGATTTTAGTAGAAAACTTAAAAAAAAAATTTACCAAATGAAAAATTACACTGGTCTACAAATTTCAACTTTTTTTCTGCGAATAAGACGGGACCTGGTGTTTCTGAACGGATTTTTCGTGCTGAACTCGAATCCGGGGTCAAAAATGTCCCATCACGTCACGTTTTCGAGAAAAAGGGGTTGAAACCCCTAAAAACAGCGTTTTTGGACATTTTCGAAAAATTGTAGAGCCGAACCCTGACGTGCTACAAACTTTGCATATGTCAGAAATTAAAGGTAAAATTGTGCCCTTTCGAATGAGCCTTATGCCAAATTGATCGGCATTTGTGCTAGGGGGTGCAGGGAAAACAGCGTTTTTGGCCATTTTGAAAAGTTTAGAGCTGAACCCTGACGTGCTACAAACTTTGTATATGCCAGAAATTAAAGGCTAAATCGTGCCCTTTCGAATGAGCCACGTGCACCCTTAGATCAGGGAGTGTATTTGTGTCTTGCAGGGAAAATTGATCGCAGAAAGGGTGCATGCGATTAATTCGGCATAGGGCTCATTCGAAAGGGCACAATTTTACCTTTAATTTCTGACATATGCAAAGTTTGTAGCACGTCAGGGTTCGGCTCTACAATTTTTCGAAAATGTCCAAAAACGCTGTTTTTGGGGTTTCAACCCCTTTTTCTCGAAAACGTGACGTGATGGGACATTTTTGACCCCGGATTCGTGTTCAGCACGAAAACGGTCAGAAACACCAGGTCCCGTCTTATTCGCAAACCCTTGTAGACCAGTGTTATTGAAACGATTTTTTTAAAATTTAGCAAGTTTAAAAATTATGTTCTAATTAAAAAGTATTATGTAGAAAAGTTATTAAGTCCGATTTAAGTAGTACAAATCAAAAGCATGTATTTTTGACTAATTAAATAAAATAGATTTAAAAAAAAATAACGTTGCAGTCCGTACCCTCAAATTTTTATTTTAAACATATTTTTATTTCTAGGTTGTTATACATGTCCCTAATTACTTAGCTAACATTCTAGCGCCATCTGTCACAAAGTGAGTCGATAAAATTGTGGAGCAAAGAGATACCATTCTGCTGATTGTTGACTGGTTTGCACGTCATATTCAAACATCCATATCTCGTCTCCAGTTATGATGCGTTTCATGAAGTTGGAAACAATTGTTCTTTCAGAGCGAGTCGAACCGCGACACGTTTCATACCCAATACGCCAGTCAAATTTGTTCAGAGCGCTCATATGAGAGATGTTTGCTCACTACCAATCTCTCTAGTACTCTAGTTTTTCTTAATTTAGTCTATGTTTTCGTCGGACGTAATGGTCGATGATCATCCGGAACGAGACAAATCTTGTACCACACGTATGCTTGCGTTTCTTCTTCTTTTTTCGATTCGAAACCCTAATGGGTCATAGGGGTCAATAGCTGCTCTCCACCTGTCCTGTTTTCTGCAAGGGCTTTAAGTTGACTCCACCCTGTGTATTAGTCTTTCTCGTCGTTCCCATGACACCATTCTCCTCCATGTCCTCTTCTTCGACTTCTACCATCAAGAGGATTCCATTGCATAGCTTTTCGTGTGATGTTGCCCACGGGCTTACGAAGTGTATACCCAATCCATCTCCACTTCAGATGCATTATCCTTCTGCTGAGCGGATCGATGTTAGCCGTGCGGTACACCATCTCATTGGGAATTCTTTTCATCCAATGAATTTGGAGAATACTTCTCAAGCAGCGGTTAACAAACACCTGAAGTTTGTTGGTAATGGTTGTGGTTACTTCCAAGTGCAACATCCGTAGAGTTGCACTGAAAGCATGATAGATTTGAACAGTCTGACCTTAAGAGTTGTACTCAAAACGTTGTTTCGCCAGATGGGAGACATCATACCGGAAACAGCTCTACCTTTGCTGATCCGCCTTCTTCTGCAAGAATGCTGTCTAGGTATGTGTAGTTCTCAACCATCTCGATTTGTCGTCCTTCGATTACAACTCTCCTCGTGGTAGGTCCCGTAAGACTGAGACTGATGGCTTGCGTTTTTCCGCGTGTTGATTTTTAGCTCAGCGGAAGAAGATACCCTGTCAAGCGCTGTGGCCATTTCGGGATAAATCCGTCGTGGTATGCGCGAGAAGGCAAATGTCGTCAGCGTAGTCGAGGTGTTGGAGTTTGTCAGTCATCGACTATTGTATTCCGGTGTTCGGGAGTGGTTGCAGGGCCGACAACAAAACATTCCCCTATTACTGTTAGAAATAAATTTGGTGAGAGGATGTAGCCTTGGCGTCTCCGCTTTGAATGTCGAAGGGCACAGAAAGACTTTCTCGTTGTTGAGTTTTAAAACATATACGATTATTCTTGCAACATTTTCAACAATTGGCACACGTAATTTTGTTTGCAATACAAAATATGATGCACACTCTTTGCTCCATAATTTTATTCATGGCAAAATTCGCCGGCGCACAAAGGATCAAATCACTTTGACAATAATAACTAAATGGCAGCTAGTGCTAAAAGGTTAGCTTGGTAATTAAGGACACTTGTATCAACTTTGGAAAAATAGTTTTGCCGATATCTTTTCCCGAAGGATTTAAATAAAAATTTTCGGGTACTTATTTTACAGAATGGATATACAAGTGGGTGTATATGCTTAATTAAAAGCTAAATGCTTTGTCTAGAATTACAGCAAAATGAACAATTTTATAGATACTTGAGCCTTGTTGCCTGGTAAAGTAATGAAGAGTTTGACACACACACACACATATACATTCATACATACATATACGGTCTGCTGCTGTTGTTAAGCACTTCAAAAATTAAGCAACTAATGAAAGGTCCTTGTTACGCATGCAGTTTATTAATTCATGCATAGATACTTTTATACATTTTTTTTCTTTGCTTGATGGAAAAAGGAGCACGCGGATATTGCAATTGCTTTCACTAACTTTCAGCCAAAACTACGAGTAAACTGAACAAAGTTTAAACAAATGAATATATACCATATGTATATGTATTTAGTATGTACAATGTACATATGTGTACATGAATATGTATTTTGTTTGATTTTGTTGCATTTGTTATGCAACACAAATGTTACAAATTTATTTTTACAGCTGTTAGCTTAGCCATTTTGGAAAACAACGCAGCAAGCAGCATGAAGAAAGAGGTTGGTTGAGTAAGTTTGTGCACGACTTTCGACATGGATGTAACAAACTATTAAATGTAATTATCAAATTGCAGAAGTGTTGAATTCAAAAGTAGAAAAGACAGAGGTAGAAAGGGGAGACAGTGAGAGAAATTCATAAGCATTTACTTTAAATGTAGTCGAAACGTTGCTGCTCTTTTGATTGTTTATAAGTTAACCTTAGGTACCAAAATGTGGCATAACCTGGTTGGGAAATTGCTACAAGCTGCATAGAAGAATAAGAAAGCAATTTTTTTTATAGTTAACCTTTTGACTGGTCAGATAGTCCTAGAGGAAAATATCCTAACGCCAACCTCTATATGATATATATGTAGAAGACATAAAAAGTTATGATATTTAACTGTAAGATTAAACAATATTTCTCCCCACGACCGCAACTTACTATCTCTAGTAAATTTTGAGTATCCCACTTTTAATAGAGGGTGTCAACAAAAGTTGTCTAACTAAATACCATTCAGAAAAGTATATATTTTTTTGAAGTTATTGTCATAAATAGCTGATTTGTACCCATTCAAAGTTGCTATTTTAATTAAAAAACAGTGCAGCTGTTCACAGCTTCAAGTTTGTTGGCATTCATGCTTTGCTTATTCTTGGTAATGTGACATAATTTAATCCCTCTTAGCTCATTTCTTACAAATTTGACCAAAATAAAAATAAATGTTTTCATACAAAAACTAGAAAATGGGCGATAAGTTTGTATGGGGGGCTATACCTAAAAATGGGCGTGGCACCTTGATTCTCACATATAAACTGCCTAGGAGCAAGAAAAGCTTAAGTTTAAAATTTCATGTCAATATCTTAAGAACGTTCTGAGTAAAACGCGTCGCAATAGACAGACAGACAGACGGACATGGCTAAATCGATTTTTCTCAACGAGTTGATCAATAATATATATACTTTATGGGTCTCCAATATCTCCTTTAATGCGTTGCAAGCTTTCGAACAAACTGAATATACCCTTTTTACACTATGTAACGGGTATAAAGAAAAAAGCCTAAAAGCATGCTACATTTTTATAATTTCACTTTTGATAATTTCACTTTTATTGTTTCGTGAAAACTGCAATCATTTCATGCAAATTACATATTCAATTGTTTTTATATTCCACTTAAGGCAAAATTAAGTTTACGTTTATTTTATTTTTCCGAATTTTCTCGCGCTTTATCAAATTTAGCATTTTTTATTTTGCCAAAGCTTTACTTATGTATTTCCGTGTCACAGAATATTACAAATTCCAAAGAGAAAAAAAGAGAAAAATTTTAAAATGCCTAGAAACTCATTTAACTGTCTTACACAATCATCTGCCAAATACACTTATTTTTGATTCAGTCAATCATTCATTCACTTTGAACTGCAGGAAATTTAACATAATAAAAAAAAAAAAAAGAAAATAAAAATAAAATAAAACCAAAGTACTACTCAACATACTACAATACTTTGATCTTGTATCCCGCTGTCAACATCAACAGCAACAGCAGCTGTAGCAGCAGCAGCAGCATCTACAGCGACATTAACAACTAAGCTTCCTTTAGCTGCTTTTCTAGTTTTACTCAATTTCCTTTAGCTTATTGCAAACAATAAGAGTTGAAAACATTTACAACAACGAAAATATATTGTATCTGCAACATTGTCATAAGTAAATTTTATTTATACCTCTTCTAGAACACATCTACTCTGAAAAACACATACACACATATAACTGCTATGTAGAAGCTTGTCGTCTTTTGTTGTACCTGCTCTTCAATTTACTCTTCACTTTTGTTACACTGTAAATCATTTTTGTATTGCAGATTTTGATTTATCACCAATTTTACCCCATAGCAAAAGCTTTGATTGTAGTAGTACATACGTTTAAGTTAAGTTCAAAAAACCAATTTTGAAGTCAAATGTTGTGCAGCATAGCAGCAAGCGTAAAGGTAGTTGAGCTCTTAGGGTGCTCCATAGGGGTTCGGTTCGGTTATATTTGCAATGAGTAGCTGCTAACACATTTACACAACAGATAGACTTGCACCCAATCGACATGCTATTAGTTTCTGCTAGCACGTAGCAAATGAACCGGATTTTTATGTATATAGTATATAGCTAGCTAGCTAGGTAGGTAACATAGATAGGTACACACGTAAGTAATGCCACAAAGACTTTAAGGTAGCTAAATGTTGAACTGTACTGTGCTGTAGTAAGAGCAAAAATGTATCGTTTCAACTGGGGCGCCTCGATGTAAAAGGTTGTAAATTTTATTCTGATTTGATATATTAACATGTTATTAGTGTTATGTACTACATTGCTGCTTAAAGCAAAGTTAGTACTTTTTGTTACTTTGTTGTTGTACATGCTTTATTGTATGCATTAGATTCGTTTTGGGTTGTTCTTGTTGTTGAAGTTTAAGATTAAAATTTGTTTGAAAGCTGTTTATTTAAAATTTATATTAAAAGTTTTACAAGCAATTTTATATACATTCCAAAGTAAAATTAAAAAAGCAAGCTACAATCAAGTCAGCTCAACTACGAAATATCCTGTAAACAACCAATATGATACGCAGAATAATTTAAAGATCGACTCAGCTATCGATTTTGCTCAATGAAATGCCTATCTATATATAGGGTAGTAAAAATGTTTCATTTTTTAATATAATTTTGTCTTGAACAACTTAATCCAAACCGAACAGTGGTTCGGCACTGACTAAAAACAAGTTCGTGAACCGAACCAGCGGTTCAATGACATCGCGAACCACCGAACCGAACCATATATTTCAGTGGTTTGCATCCTTGGTGAAAGCACTTCTAATAGCAAGCCAAGTTTAAAATAGCAACCCATTTTTAAAAAAGTACCCAAGTTTGAGGTGGCATTACTATAGCATATAGCCCCATTCAAATCTACCGCTAATTTTTAAGTTTTTCTATGATAAATTTATTATATATGATGGAATTTGTGTCAAGTATGGTAAGAACATTTCTTATATCGAAAAATGGACCCCTAGTTGGGGTGGGATCATTAAAATATATTATAATTTTTTTTTTTTAATGCTGTAATCTTTATTTGCAAGCAGTCCCTAAGGGGACTATCAGCGAATTGTAATGCATAACATGGACTATCTATATAATATGTTGTATTCCATGACTTGGGAGTTGTAATTAGGGTTTAAAAGGGGTGGGGTGATGGAGGAGGGTTTAAAAGTTTATGTGGTTTGTAGTTTGTGTGGCAAATCTAGGGGGGTGTAACCTCTTCAGTCGCCGAGTCGTTGTACTGTTATCCAGCAGGTTATGACCAGAGGGTTGACATGGTTGTCCAGCCTATCCAGATATGCCTTAGTGAGCCTAGCCACCTCCTTGCTTATGCAAGGGACTTCTAGTTCCTGGATTTGTATGATATGGGTGCGCCACAGAAATAATGCGCAGAACCTTGTTTTGGAAGACTTGGATTCTTTCCCTGTTGTTTCTCTTTGCAGTGCCCCAGAGTGATATGCCTTTAAGTATGGCTTTGTAAATGAGAGGTTTGTCCCTTAGTTTGATGGTGGACCTTCTAATCAAGCAGCCACAGATGCTTGCGCAACCTCTCGTTCAACTGGGAATGTTTTTGTGAGAGAGATGACTACTCCAGGTTAAGCGCCTATCCAACAGGAGGTCAAAGGACTTTGAAATGCGCGCGCCCCATACGAGGCCAGACTTTGGGTATGGCAACGCCATCCAGATTGACGGCAGGACAGTCTTCTCTTCTCAGGGCAAACGTAATGTGTGGATTTGTCTAAGTTGACTACGATATTCCACCGTCTTAGCCATGTGTTTAGGCGGTCCAGCTGAGTTTGGATTATGCTGGACGCCACGAGTGGGGACTTATCATTGGCTAAAAAAGGTGGTGTCATCGGCATAAGTGACAGTGAGCATTCTAGGGTCGTTGATGGTTGGCATATCTGCTGTATACAGAGTGTATAGCGTCGGGCCCAGGACACTCCCTCCCCGTGGGACTCCAGCTCTGACTTCTCTTATTGCGGAGCTCTCCTCGCCGCATTTAACGTAGAAAGATCTACCAGTTAGGTAAGATCTGAGCAGCAGATAGTGAGGGGCTAGTAGCGCTACTAAAACATATAACCCTTTTATATTTTTACCGGCGATTTTTTTTAAGTTTTCATATAAAAATGGTTTATTTATGAAGTGATTTATTTCAAATATGATGAAAAATAGTTGTAGCAATATTCATTCAAGTCTAATCATCGCGTGACTGGTATTTAAGCATGTGTTCCAGCGAAGTTAACGTTTTTCCTTTTATTAGTTAGTAACAATTGTAAAGATTTTTTTCACAAATCCTTTTAATAACAAAAAGACCAATAACAATTCCTTATTACAAATCCATTTTGACTGCGTGGTTGATTTCAAGTTTCAAAATGAATGAATGCTTCATAATTGCTGCTGTTAAGTATATCCTGTAATTTCGTTTCAATATTTCCTTAAGATTTTTGCTTTATAGCTGATTTCATTGTTACCAAACTACAGACTTCACGTACAACGCCGCGTATAATTAATGAGTCCATTATGCAATTATAGAATATTTGCCTCAAGTATCTGCGACCAATGAACGTAATACATACTCTTTGCTTTGATATGGCATCGATGAAATGGCGGCGGCATCTTAAGTGAATTGTGAAGTAATTGTGAAAAAGAATTTCCCATCTTTTTCAGTCATGCTGCTTGGTGGCAACTGTGCTGGTCTATCATCATCTTTGACTTGCCTCAATAAATGGAAAATTAATTGTTCAATAAAGCATCGCTTGCCTCAGTGGTTTTATATTTCGTATGCGCGGGAATATTGTAAAGTATGAACAAAGGAAATTACTTTAAAAGCTTTTATGCTGCAAAAAAATTGTTTAATTGATTTTAGTGAACGCAGCGCGCTGCAACAGCAAATTAAGTTAAATTTTATTTAATTGAATTAAATAAAATTCAATTTATTTTTTTAAGCATTCACTGCATTCATTCAGTTCAATCATACAACAAGAAGCAATATTCTATTTTTTTAGTTTGTTATATTTCTTGGAATACACAAATATTGCTTTTGCTTATTATTCATGCACGTTCAGCTTTTGCAATCATTTCAAAAAAGGATTTGACAGGCGTGTGTCGCATTGACGTGTCAGCAGTAGTTGTTGTTGCTTTTTTCAAGCAAATTCCTTTTATACACTTATTTACTGAGTAGAGCAGTGCTTTGAACGGTAATAAAATTTATGTCACTTCATTGACAATTTTGCTGCTGCTTGAGTTTCTTTTACAAAAAAGCAAAAAAAAAAAAAAAATTGACAGAATCCAATTTCGCTTAAATTGACCAGCTACGCATAATTTAGTAGATTGCTTTGCTTGTATGCGATTTTACTTCTTTTTCAGTATTTTTCGTTTTGTTGACATTTCCTAGAAAATGTTTATATTATTTATTAACTTGAAATTTTTTTATATCTTTTTATATAATCTGGATACTTGTCCGTACATATTATATAATCGATTGCCTTAATCGAATTTTTAGCTATTGATTTTTTCTCTTTCTTGATTTAAAAATTAATAAAATATATGCACGAAAGAAGGAGTGTTTTGAAGATTAGTTAAAAAATAAATGATTAAATTTTGTAGGGAAGTAAGATTCTATTCACTTTATTCCGACTTATCTTTTAATGACTATTCAGCGTGAAAATTTTTCTTTGATGACACGTTCACTAGTGACTGCTTGATGAAATCGTCCAAGACATGTCATGCATGATGTCTTGCAAGACATGTCATGCATGATGTCTTGCAAGACATGTCGTCCAAAGCAACTGCGATATTTGTATTAAAATATCGTATCTCGACTTGTATGGGGATGTCATCAATAAAAAAGAGAGTCGTCGATACAGCATTGATGACTTTCCCGCTGGGAATTATTTTTTCCAAAGTAACAGCAAATGATATTCACCATCAGTAGAGTCGGGACAAATATAGATACATTTATTTTATATCGATACATATTTTTAATACTATGTATATTCTTGATACTTTTTTAAATGCTAAAAAAGTTGTCATGAATTCGAAGATTTCAGCCATAATTGGAACAATTTTTTATAATTTTTATGTAGACAAGTTTTTTGTTACTTCACAACAGCACTTTAGTGGCTTTTAACAGACAAGTTCACACACAATCAGTAATTTCAATGCTTAAAACACTTTAAAATAATCTTTGAAATTTCATTCACAGAAAGTCACACCCATCATATCAGTGGTAATAAATTCAAATCTTTCATTGGATAAACTGAATTATACTTATTTTTCTTTAGAAACGCAATGCAAAATGACTGACTTTTTACATTTATAAATTTTCTTTAGTTCAAATGAACGCAGCAATGCGATCGACTTCTCTGGCTGAAAACTTCTTCAATGTATTTTCTGTCTCTCTCTCTCTCTTTCTCTCTCTATTTCACTATGAAACGATTCGCTTCAGTTGGTTTGGGTTTGAATTTGGTTTAGTGCGCATTACCCTTACTCAACGGCAAATCACTTTATTCTATAAAGTAGAAATGTTATCCTTGCTGTTGAATTATAACTAAATATCAATTTGATCCAAGCACTTATCAGTCAATGTCAGTGTTTCAATGAAACGTAACTACGCACGCATAGCAGCAAAGCTTTGAAAAGAAAAAATAGAGGAATAAAAAATTGAATAAAAGCAAAGTAAAGTTTATCACGAAGCTAGTTCAACACTTATTTATACGCTTTTATAGTAAAGAACTGCAAAGTCTTTTTTTTTTGTGGTTACATAGAATTGAAAAGGAGTTATTGGCATTTTACATAGCAGAAATAGAAAATGTTGTTTTAAATAAATATTACGCTTGATTTTTTTCTGAAATAAATTTCTGTGATGAAAATTAAAAACTTTATAGAAACGCATTTTCAAAAATCAAAACTGCCAGACGAAAAAAAGTGAAGTTTGGCAATGAAATGGTTTGACTTGTCATCGGTTGTGATTTTGTATTTGCTCAAAGCGATTGGTAACACAAAATTTCTCTTATCCTTTTATCCTTTTTTTCCTTTTGATATTTAAGTCAAAAATGCATACATACGAGTGTATCCTCCTCAATGCTGCTGTCAATTTAATGCATTTAGTACGCTGGCGGCTACCATAAGACCGACCATGAGGCATTTTGTATTGAACTGAGCTCTTTTTTTCTTCTTCTTCTTTACTGCATATCCTGCCAACAAAGCCACTCATGAATGATTGAACTGCTACTGTTGCAGTTGCTTTTATTGCTGCTGCTATTCTGTTCTGTTCTGTTGTTCAAGGATATGTTTGTGCACTGTTTGCTGTATTGAACTGTTTATTGCCCAGCGGAAGTATCTTTATATGCCTACGCTGCATGTTTGGCGTGGCATGAACTGTGCGTTGCGCTGTGTTGCATCGCGAAACTGTTATTAGCGGTTTGACATCGTTTGTCAAGCGGCTATGCTGCGTGTGTGCGTGCGTGCCTGCGTGCTTGCGCACAGGATGAAGCAAAGGACTACATGCATCATTAATGACATGGATTGGTTTTTGGTGGTGCATTCATTCTGCATATCGAGTGATTTATGAAACCCAGCGAGATTTAGTGCAAAGGAAAAGAAAAATCAGGCACAAGGAAATGCCTGAAAGTATGATTTAATTAATACAAACAAAGGCTATTGGAATTTAAGAGATAATTGAATTGAGGAGTTTGTAATGTAGACCCCGGAAGAGCCCCACCCCCAGAATATGATTCGGTCTAGACAGTTCAAATAGGGCGCAAATTTTAGTTAATTACATCCATTTTTAAAAGTAATTTTTTGAAATTCAGGATGATGCATCCAACATACCAAAAAAAAAGTGAATAAAAAAGAAGAATTTGGATTTAGCTGACCTAGTTGCCAGACATGGTTTTATGTATGATTTGGGGTCGAGAAATTTGAATTTGATATCAGAAGAAGGATGATTTGATGATAGACAGAAGGAGACTAGATAGACCCTATAAAGTATATATATATATATATTCTTAAACAGTATTGGAAGGGGAGTCAAACTAGCCAAGTCCATCCGTCTGTCATGCTGTCTTCCATATGAAAACGATTATCTCGGTGACTATAAGAGTTTGGGCTATCATATTTGAAAGTTAGACTCTCCGGTTTTTTTTTTTAATCCTCGACTATTTTGGATGCAGCGTCTTGAACTTTCAACGACAAACCAAATTTTCTGGGGGTTTACGGTGACCCGTTGAAAAAATTGACTCATAAATACATGACTCATTAGCTAAAATTTGGACCCTATTTGAACTCTCAACGTAAAACCATGTTTCTGGGGGGAGGGGGGTCAAGTTATTGAACGCTCTGCATATACTCAGTAACAGGCCGACGGACAGACAAATAGAAAGTTATTTGGACAGATGAGTGAAGGACGGACGAACGGGCGTATATGTATTTTTGACAATTTTTTATTTTATATTTTTGAATTAAAACCTTATTTTGTGTTAAACAGTTTTTCACATTATTAATTATTTTGCTGCTGCACTAATCCGCTTAACGAACTTTAAGCTCAAATTGTACTAAAAGAATTTTAGAAAATGTTGTTTGTTTTAAGCTTTAATGCGCATTTTAATAGAGATTTCTATTAGGTAGGTTGGGGGTGCAAAAAAAATAAATAATTTTTTAAGTTGCTAAAATTTATTTATTTTTTTCTTTTTAAATTAAACCTGGCATATATGTTATGTATCGCACGAAAAGTAGGCAAAAGCACTTGAAAATTATTTATATATATTTTTTTAATATCCGTTTGTGTTAACTATGAAACAAACTACTCAACGCTTTGTTGCTGACAACTTGTTCAATGTCAGTATTCTGCCATAGAAACGCTGTAGTCGCTTGCAATAACAACAACAAAAACAGCAAGAACAACCAAGTCGGCGACGACAAACATGACAATGGCTGCGTATTGAAACAACAGCAACAGCAACAACAACAACAGCAGCAGTAACATAAGCCGTCATTGCATCATCATGCAACAGGAAGTGCGAAGAGCGAAGAGCATCAGTGACAGAGTCAGCAGAAATAACAAAAGTCGGCATAGGTTTCGTTTATTTTTTCTTTTTTTTGCTAACGACAACGGATGTACTTGTTTTAGCCGCAGGCGCTGCCAACTGCAAACAAATAAAACAGCAAACAACAACAACAACAACAACAGCAGTCGCAGTAGAGAAAGCGACAACAATTTCAGTAGAACGCGCAGCAAACAAACACAAAAAACTCATGCAACGCTAAACACAGCAAAAGGGGGTAGAGCGGGTAAAAGTGCAAACGGAATGCTTCAACAAGCAGCAACAAGGTCGCTTTTCTTCTTGACTGCGAATCATCGTTATGAAAATGAACAGAAAATAGAAAGTATGCTAGCTAGCTAAAGTGATGAGTAGAAAGGGAAGGCAACGTTCAGAGAAGCATATTACACGGGGAGTTGAATACTAAATAGCATCATGACCTGCACAACGTTTGCGGTGGCAGTTGATGTCTGTCTGTCGCGTGTAAACGCAATCAAAACGCTGGAAAAACGCAAACAAATGCATTGTCAACAACAGCAACAACAACAACAACGAGTGCAAGTGTGAATGAGAGCGAGAGAGAGTGAAATAATAATTGTGCAAGCGAGATGGACAACAACAACGAAATGGGCACAGTGGGAAACGGATGCAAAATGAAAATTGAAAATACAGCCGCGAGTTATTTGCGCCCAACGCCATTTTACATGCGCATCGCTTCATTCTATATATAAAGTTATTCTTGTTGTTGTGTTGTTGTTGTTGCATTTTATTCTGGTAGTCATAGTTTTCATTCGTTTCGTGTTGTTTTTGTTGTTGTTTTTGCCGTTTCACGTTTACTTGCATTGTTGCTTCGCATGTTGTTGACATTGTTGTCTTCTTGCTTTTATTGTCTACTTTTATATGAATGCTACGAAATAGTTTTGAACATGTTCAAATAAGTCTATGTTCTGTACTTGCCATCCTCAAAACATTTCCATTAACTTATACAGGACGATTTATTGAAAAAAAGTATATTGCGTCAAAAAAGTCATCTAAGGTATTCACAATGTTTTGCATTAGTGTAATAAAGTTAAATTGCACAAGAGCCATACTGTGAAAGTTGTTTGACACTTTGATTATGATTTGATCAAAAATAGATCCATACTTTGTCCAAATGCTGGATGTTTATTTTAATTAGCATCGTTTGGATAAAAAATACCAACATTTGGGCTTCGTATTTCTTTAGCAGCACTAGAGGGATGGGTGGGGATTAATGGTCTGGTACAACCAAAATATAGACGCAGTAATGGGGCTTGCAAAGAAGTAAGCAACAATAATTTTCTTGAAAATGGGAGATAATTTTGAATATGGGCTATATGTTATTCACAATTAAAAATTTAAAGATCAAGTCTGAAAACCAGTTCAAAATTGGCAGCAGTTACTGATTTCATCAAAACGTTGGTTGGGTATTTCCAAGTATTGTCCAATAAAACTTTTTGTGAGGTGTGAATCGTCTTCACATCAGAGAAAATCGAATTGAATACCCTTCTTGCAAAAAAAAAAAAAAAAAAAACAACTATAAATTCATTTTATGCTATGTTTCCACTGGCATTAGCGTTTGCGTTTAACCGTTGCTCTCGAAAGCAAAGTCTAATTTAGACAAATGTTTTTGATACATACATATATGCATTCCTAAGAAAAATTAAGTATGCATCTCCAGTTTTGTGAACGTATTTAGTAGGCAATACTTTCGAAAGCAACAGATTTACGCTAACGCTTACGCTGGTGGAAACAAAACATTAGTTTTTAATAGGTAGATGTGACTATGGAATCAGTCCCAATCAAATAGCGCCGTTTTGATGATACTTTACAATATTTTTGTTTTATTTTTTTTGTATACTAGCGGATATCCGGCGTGTGCTATTATGTTGAATGGGCGTTTATCTGCTGTTTTTTGTCTGCATCTGCTATTTTTTTTGCAATAGATTTTTTCACGATTTGTTGTATTTTTCCAAAATCTTTTTTATTTCAGCGCAACCAAAATATATTGAGGCTAACAGAAAAACACACTAAAAAAATACCAGGTATTTTTGATTGCAACGTGAAAATATTTTGGGGATGGAAATAGTTTTTTTTTTTTTATATAGAGGCAAGTCACTTAAAATGTTGGGTGTATAATTGGAAAAATATAAACCCGAAAACTTTCATAGGAAAATGAAACGAGATGTGCCTAATGCATTGTTTTTGTGGTCTATAACTATACTTGCACTGTTGCCTTCCAAATAAAACTGGTTTTGATCTCATCGATTGGATGGTTTTAAAGTCCATAGCGGACATAGGAACATGTTTACAATTATACATATATAGTTTGATAATAGCCATTTTAAACTTGACATAATGCATATTGATCACTCAATAAAATGACAAAAATTAACAATTAGCATATTGCAGAAGAAAACCATAATAAAAGTCAAGAATATACCAACCAAATCGACTGAGTAATGAAGATAAACTATAAATAAAACATTAAAAGACAAACTGAATAAAAACTAAAAAATATACAAAAAAATGTATGCAAATGAAGCACAAGTACAACAAGAAAATTAAAAGTACCAAAAAAAAAACAAAAAATTAAAAAATGAGATTTGTAAATAACCAAAGTTTATTATGTGACAAAAAAAAAAAAAGAAAACCAAAATATTACTGAAGTGCAAAAAAGTTTTATACAAACAAAAAATTTATGAGGGTGCAAAAATTTTTTAACAATACAAAAAAAAAAAAAAATATCGAAAGGCAAAGAGCAAAGAGCTGTTGGCGCAAAAAAAATTGATTGAGTCAATATTTGAACGCCTAATGAAGGCGACAATGTCGTCGTCGATGGCAACGTCAATGCGGATGACGCTGACAGCAAATGATGATGAGGAAGCATTACAGCATAAGAAGAATAACAAGAGAAGAACTGCTAAAAATATGACAAAATTTTGAAGGACAATCGAATTAAAAGAAAAAAAATTATTAAAAGAAAAATATATTTTTATTTCAAATTGCCATATTAGCGCATTTGAAGCATGCAAAAATGAGAATTTCCGCAATTTAAAAATTCAATTATTTTGTTCCAAATGTAATACGCAATTCGCCATGTTTTTATTTACTGCGTTGCACAGAGTGGCGTGCGTGAAAAAAAATATAATTATGCTGACAACAACAACAAATCGAATATTAACCGTTTTCTAATTGCCTTTGGGATAATAAGTACAAAAACTATTGTCTACAACTACAAACATATAAATTTACAATGCAACATGTTTTGTTTTTTTGTGCAATAAAAAGGACATCATACAACGACAAATAGTGAGAACGTGAGAAGAGCGGAGAGGAAAAAAGAGGCAGCAAGAGACACATTTCAATATAAAACGCAGTAACGGAAATGCAAATAGGATTCGTTTTCAATGCCCAATTTTGGAAGGAAAAAAACAACATACTTAAATTTGTAGTACAAAAATAAAGTTAAATAAAACTAGAGCTCAAATACACTTCAAATCGATAAACATTTTAATAAGGGTATCACACAAAATCTATTTTGGTTTAATCTATCTTCTAAAATTCAATACAATAATATATATAATTCACATTTAGTTTAAACTTTAATACATAGATTTAAAAAAATATCAAAAAATACGGTGTATATTTTATTTATTTCTAATATACTATTTGAACTTATTTTGATTTGTATTCCATGATGCTAATTATACTAGATGAAGTACTCGGAAATCATTCGATTCAAAAGAAATATTGCGAAAGAGATAATATATTTATCAGCTGTTTTCTAAAAAAAAAAAAAAAAGCAGCAAAATTGATATTTATAGGGTGAAATTATATAAATTCACCATAATACAACAAAATTTGTTGTCAAATTAGAAAAGAGATAGTGGCGAAATATGTCACCTGATATAACTGCATCATGCATTGTTTTAATGAATGATATGAGAGGCTTGAAACCAAATCAAAGAGATTTTGGTGACAACCCTTTTCATACCCGTCACACAAAGGGTCTTAATAATAAACACTTTTGAGTCGATTTTATCCCAAAAAGTAGACATTTTTTATTGTACCAATAAATATTTAGTAAAAAATTAAAAAAAAAAAAATAGCTAAATTTTGAAATTGAGTCGAGGTAATAAAATTTGGATAAATATGTCAAATTTTGTGTATTATTTTTGAGTATTTGAAAAGTGTGAATAATACAAAATAAAATTTTAAAAATATTGAAAAAATGTCAAAATTTAGTACTCTTTTTTACTTTAACGGAAAAAAGATGATATTTTGTTATTAGGGCTATAGTTCGACTAAAATCGCATGTACCCTTTACCCTGACTTCTTCGCTCAGTTGACAGAAGCCAGAAATTTTATAAAGCCTGATGACATTCTATGGGTCTTACCTTCCTCTTGTACTAGTTTCGATTTCTTTAGAAACGAAATGCGCATAAAGTCTCTTAAAAGAGGTTTGCATGTCGGATAGTATTTCTATAACCCAGTTTAGTTCAATTTAATGGCATATATCCCTGCATAAAATACGCGAATGCACCTTGTCGAAATTATCAGACCACAATTTTGAGTCCTACTACTCCTAGACATGCGCCTTTTTCATTGAGAACAATAGTGTCTGTATTTATTCCAAATATTCTTTCCCAATTTCATGCCGTAAAACCATATCTAAATCACAAATAATGAGACATGATTTGATTGGCAAAGCTTTTTTTAAGACGTTTTCCAAATGCAATAGTAAAATTAATAGAGTATGTATATTATTTATAAAGTCTATAAAAAAAAAATTACCAAGCTGATAAAAACCATTAAAGAAGGGTATAAAAATGCTGCAACAAAAAATAAAAGAAAGCGATATATTATTAATACATGTTTGTCTGTGCGGTTGTGTGTGTTTGTAGAGTGCACGATTTTATCACTTCCGGTTTGTTTGTTTGTCTGTTATTTTACTGCTTTTGTATTTGTTGTTGTTGTCGTTGTTGTTGTATGTTACTGACTGCACAAAGCTGTAGCGGAAATAGTAAAATATGTTTATGTGCTCAAACTAAGCAACTGCAGCAGCAACAGCAACATCCACTAATGCAAAACAACAACAACAAAAAACAAAATGTCGAACAAATTCCAACAAATACCACTTCACAATTTGCTTTTTATTTATGCATTCATGTCTGTTTGTAATCGTTTCTCAGTTGTTGGTATTCGCATGCATTTAACTGTCTACATGCTTATATGTATGTGTGCATGCGTGTGTGCGTATATATGCATGTATGTACATATTCTCATCACATATGCAGCGCATTTAATGGCGGCACTTCCGCTTTTTGCGGCTTATTTTGTTTTTGTTTGCATGTTTACTTGTTTGTTTTTTCGCTTGCTGCGCTTAAAAACTTTAAAATAACAAACACTAAAATGCCAAAGTTTGCGCTCTAATCGCATTTTGGTATAACTCTCTCGCCCTTTCTCTCTCTCGCTCTCTTTTTGTATATTTGTATGTTTTATGTAATTTACGCATACTTTTACTATTCTATTTCTTTCCATTTTACATCCAAAGCTTCTTTCTTATTTTCATCTCTTTCAAAAATCATTTTAATTAGCTAATTAAATATTTTTTTAAATTATTTTTTTAATTTTTGTTTCATGTGAAATGATCAATATTGCAATTTGTCGTAAAAGTTAGGTGTTTATAATTTTTTGTTTTATACTTTGAGTTGTGATATTAACACAATTCATCAATTTCAAAATTTAGAAGCCAAGAGTTTCAGTAAACCGCTTTCATTATTTTGCATCACCGAGAAAGCATTCTGGAATTGTAATGTTTTCTAAAACCTTTTCAAAAATATCTAAGAAGTTCTATTTAACTCGTATTCGCTTCGTACAAGATGCTGGCAATCTTGATTAACCATTCTTGTTGTGAAGTGGTCACAGGTTTGATGAAAATGTCGACAAAACCAAACAAAAGTTGAAATAGCTGAAAATACTTATAGTAGGGGTTGTAGCTCTCCTTCTTCGGTTCCTGAAACCTTATGGGTCATAGGGCGTCAACATCTGCTCTCCACCTCGTCCTGTTCTCTGCATGGGCTTTAAGTTGGCTCCACCCTGGTATGTGAAGTCCTTCTCGTTGCTCCCTTGACACTATTCTCCTCCATGTTCTTCGGGGAGACCCTCTTCTTCAACATCTACCATCAAGAGTATTCCATTGCATGGCTTTTCGTGTGGTGTTGCCCACGGGCTTACGAAGTATATACCCAATCCATCTCCACTTCTGATGCATTTTCCTTCTGCTGAGCGGCTCGATGTTAGCCCTGCGGTACACCATCTCATTGGGAATTCTTTTCCTCCAATGAATTCGGAGAATGCTCCTCAATCAGCGGTTTACAAACACCTGAAGTTTGTTAGTGATGGTTGTGGTTACCTTCCAAGTGCAACATCCGTAGAGTAGCACTGAAAGCATGATAGATTTGAACAGTCTGACCTTAAGAGTTGTACTTAAATAGTTGTTTCGCCTGATGGAAGACATTTGACCGGAAACAGCTCTAACTTTGCTGATCCGGCTGCAAACATCCAGCTCAGTTCCGCCTTCTTCTGCAAGAAGGTAAGTTTTTAACCATCTCGATTTGTCGTCCTTCGATTACAACTCTCCTCGTGGTCGGTCCCGTAAGACTGAGACTGAGGGCTAGCGGAAGAAGATACCCTCTCAAGCGCTGTGGCCATTCGGTATAAATCCGTCGTGGTATGCGCGAGAAGGCAAATGTCGTCAGCGAAGTCGAGGTGCTGGAGTTTGTCAGTCATCGACTATCAAATTAAGGTGTTCGGCAGTGGTTACAGTGCCGAGCAAAACATTCCCTATTATTGTTAGAAACAGAATTGGTGAGAGGAGTTGCAGCTCTGGGTGAAAAAAAATACTGCATATTTGGAATTCGCGGAAATCTCCCAGAAACTGAAATTTTGGTTAAAAATCTATTTTTTTCGTTTTAATTTATGCGGCAAAAACTCAGTTAACAGTTTTTTAACCTGTTTTGGAAAGAATAAACTTAGACCTTTGGACCAATATGTAAAATATTTAAACATTTTAGATCCAATCTGTGTGTATTTTCAAGACAAACGTATTTTTTTATTTCATTTTTCAACTGCGTCAGAATGACTTCAAAGTGCTTATAAAATTTTTTTTTTATGGACATCAAAACAATAAAACAGTAGAGTACATTTCCTGTAACATATGTTTTTCATAATACCAGCAAAAATAATCCTGTTTCAGTTTACTTGTTCAACTCAACTGAGAGTATAGTCGTAATTCACATATTTCAAAATCCCATACAGTGCCACATGGCAACCATGCCACACTGCACATTTCGCACAAAGTATTCACTGACAACTTAAATCTAACAAAAATGGACATTTAAGAGTGTAAAACTACTGCCACACAACTGCCAGGAGACATGACACTATGACAACTAGCGTTGGAAGAAAAAAAATGAATGAATGAATGAATAAAAGATGGCTGCTAAGAATGAAGCGTATAGAAAAAAAAGACAAAAAGAAATCAAATGAAATGAAAGCAAAAATAGAAATTGTAAAAAAGAGAAAACTATCTCTGTGAACGTAAGAATAAAAGCCATATTCAAAGAAGAAATGAAACAGAAGAAGATGTAGACGTAGAAGTAAAAGAAGACTCTACTTAAAATCGAATTTAGGACATTTCTGTGTTAAATCCCTGCGGCAGTCATCAAAAAAAAAAAAAAAAAAATAGTAATAATAAAAGAAAAAAGTGTGAAGCCATTCGAATTCAAATGCTTTGTTACACGCGTTTTCAAGTTGAATGGATACGACGACGACGACGTCGCTGTGCGCTTTGTGCGCATGAAATGAAGCGAGTAGACTGCTGACTATCTACTGCTGCTGCATTGCATTCTTGCAAGCATTAAGCCTTGAAATGGACTTGCAAAACTATTATTATTTCTACTACTTGAGTAGCAGCCACACTGCCTGTAACGCTACATTTCATTTCGTTTTCTATTTTTTTTTTTTTTTTTTTTTTTTTTTGAGGCCATTTCATCTTTGCCCATTGTATAGCTGCCAAAGCATAGCGTTTGCCATAATAGTTGCTTTTTTTAGTTACACTATACCCCACTACACTACCAGCTTCGTTTTTAAAATGCGCCTGTGAATATGCAGCAATAAATCACCGAAAGAATAGAGCCAGTGAATGAAAAAAAAAAAAAAAAACGATTACCAAAAGTATATGCTATGCAATATTTAGGTAAGGCTTTTAAAATTGTTGAACTTTTGCTGAGTGCATTTGTTACAAAATACTCTACGCAAATACTGTGAAAAGTATAGTAATTTTGCAAAAGAGTTTGCAATAACAAAAGAAAAAGGTACTATAGGTTTGTACGTCCGTCTGTCTGTCCGGTTTTTTTTTTTAGGCGATGTCTTAAACAAATCTTTTTACTCAGTTTAAAAAAAAAAATATCTTTGTTTTTCTGCGCAACTGTTTTAAGTTTTTGGTGCTACTGTAAAGAGTTTTTAAGATTCGTTTGTACCGAATTTTTTTTTTTTTTTTATGTATCTTTTTTTTTACTGTATCTGTAAGTCGGTTTGTATCTAAAGTGCAAATGTTTGTTCTGCCAGCCAAAAGTTTAGACAAAGTAGTGAATGCATTTATACAATAACAACAAAAACAACAACTTGCCTTCTAATGCCAGTTTGATTAAGGCAAACTTTTACCAGCTGCCACACTTCTACTACACAACACAAAATTCACTCTCATCTCTTTCCACAAAAAACATTCTTAACATTCGTTATGCATTTGCAAATGAATAATAGGCATGTCCAGTATGCAGAAAACAAGCGGAAAATTGCACTCAACTAGAGTAATATCTAGTTTTAGTATGTATGTTATATGTAGATTATATGTATAAGTACTAAACTAGATAATACATATCAAGATATTTATTTATATAAAATGTTTGCGGTTAAACAAAGTCAAAAACCTAATTTCAATTAAATTGTTTGCAAAACCAAATCAATAAATGCATGCAATGATAAATCAATTCAATTCAAGTTGATTTGAATTATGCCACATTTAATGTTTATCATATCGATTGGCAGTATACAACATGAAGTAACTTGTGAGATCAACATTTGTGTATGTATTTTAATTGAAATTCATTGAAAATTATTCATATAAAGTTTTATAGCAATGCACAATGGGCGGAAATACAAATTTCTGAAATTCTCTGAAGCAGCGAGTGAAAGAGGAAATAATCAGACTGGTAGAGACTAGGTGGACCACAAATCCCAAATGTAACATCTCGAAACTTACGTGGCCAGAGTATTGCACTAAAAGAACAGCACAACTCATGCGCCATAATTGACAGACCCTATCCTTAATGGTTGTGGCTCCCACGAGCCACTGCCTGGTGGGAAGTCGTGCCGTCCGACTAGGGGTAGCATCAAATGACTTCTGTAGAAGCTGTAGAAACGAGGAAGAGGAGGAAACAGTAGAAAATTTTCTCTGCCACTGCCCAGCCCCTAAGAGAATAAGGTTTACCGTACTTGGTAGGCCGTCTCTTGATAGTCTGGCGGAGTTTGCATCAGACAAGATTGGTGCAGTTGCCGCCTTCATAGGGAAATCGAGCTGGTGGAAGACGCCTCAGCAATTTTTCCTTTTCGTCTTTTGAGAAAATCACTTTCTCTCAATCGGTAACAGACCAATTTTTCCGTGCTCTACACCAATCTAGGTGTCTTTTGGCATGTTGTTTGGTTAGGAATGGCTTTTTTTTTGCATTTTTTTCTTTTTCCGTTTTTACCTGATTTGGATCAATTTGTATCAATTTATACCTCTAAATTATTTGGTGAACCATAGGTGCCTAAAGGAAAATAATTTTAAAAATACTCACTAGTCTAAGGTAAATAGCAGTACGAGAAATCGAAAAGTTTGATTCACAGACAGCAAAAGAAGTAATCGACTGTTCTTAAAACGAGGAATGAATGCTGATATATTTGAAATAAAAAATTAGTTGATCAAGAAAAGAAAAGATTTGTTGCAAAATGTTTTGTACAGCTCAGGGGTTGAATACTCTGAATTATATGCACCTATAGCACGGACGGCATAGAATAAGTTTTCGCCAAAACTGGTAAGAACTTTTACTGTTACACTGATGCCGATCGAAGATCAAACATTGACTATTTTTCGTTATATACAGACAACGCTGTCATATATAAGGTTGCGGACATTAGTTGGCAGTCGTTGCTCTTTGAACCACAGAGCTGAGTGTGACTTAAATTTAAATTTCTAAGTGTGATAAAAGATCCATGTTTTTCTTCTGTAATGTTGGATACATCAAACAACACCAGATAAAAGTGATGTAATAGGAAAACAAATGAAGCAGCGGATTTCCAATAAAATGCCTCTCCACCCAAGTCAATCACATATCATACCGTCCATTTTTATATATTTATAATTAGCATAGATAGTTAGCTTCACAGCTGGGTAACATATTGTGCTATGTGATGCCGGAAACTATGCTTTAAATATATCTATGTAAATACATATGTACATATATGCGAGAGAGAGAAATATGCCAATTGCATATATAGTACAATATTTTATTAGCCTAATGCAATTTCATTCAATTTTACTTTATTTTATGAATTTCACTTTAAAATGCAAATATGTCTGATTGCACACTTGTGTGCACAAACTATACAAAGCAGTCATATGTATATACAAATGCATACGAGTATGTATGTATAAGTAATACATACAATATATATTTTAGTGCATACATATATGTATAGTAAGGCTCTTTACATTTGCCGTCTGCATATTTACCTAACTAACAAGTTTGCTGCTACTTTACTTTAATTTAAAATCTAACTAGCATCTTTCTTCTTTTTTTTTTTCCAGTTGAAATATATTTTTTATTGCATCAAAAGTTTTGCTATACACATTTCCACTTTTTTTGTTGTTGATATTGCACTGCAAATTGTTATTGACAACGCAATTTTGAAATAAGTTATTGCATTTGGCAATCAATTTTTGTTTTTGACTTTTTATGACTGAGTTTTGTCTGCTATTCGACATTTTAATGAGTTTATTGAACTTTTGAACGTTTGCACAAATATTCTCGGACTCATTTAGTGATTAATGTTACTTTTCTGAAAATACTTCAAAAGCTTTTAAGTATTAACAGATGAAATGACCTTTTGCGAAAATTTGGGAACTGAACAGCTGTTACGCTTGTGTATTTTTAAAGTTGTGAAAATTTAAGTTGTGAAATTCAGCATTTAAAATTTGATATGATTAATAACTGTTTTAAATTTAAAATTTAAAATTTTTATTTTTTTACCTAAACCTATTCCACATATTCCAAATTGACAGCGTCCTTTGGTGGCTCATCTAATATGGGATGTGTTTACTTTGACGTAGAAGATGTGAGTTGTATTAATTTATCCTTTCTAATTGTGTCCTGGTTTATGCGCAGCTTTATTGTGACCAAAGTTATCCTACTTACTTACTTCTCCATGAAGTAATGTCTGCGGTCATATTCTCCTTTGCTAAGCATTATGCTTCGTAGTTACCTACCATATCATCTCGTTAAGAGATCTTCAGCACTGTTATGGTTCTTATCTTAATATATTGTATAATTTAAGCGCTTATTAAGGGCTTCATATACTCTTAGCACCGTTCTTTAGGAAAGGCGAATTAATAATTTTGAACACAAAATCTACAATGGAATTTGTCTTATGGCCACTTGATAAACAATTTCAAGCATTTCAGCATGGCTGAGCTGTAAATTGTATAAAAAGTGCATAATTTTCTTGAAAATATCAGAAAATGGGAGATGAGTTTGTATGGGGCTATATGTTATAGTGTTCCGATCCGTACCTCATTGGTAGTGTATAAATGGGATGACACTAGAATCCTTTTTCGTATAAAATCTCCAAAATGAATGGAACATTTGCATTGGGGTTATACCTAAAAGTGAACGAGGCACCTTGGTTTTGACATTAAATGACATTAGAATTGCTTTTACCCAATTTGGAGTGAATACATTCATAAAATAATTCCGATTTGCATACAAAAATTAAAAATGTATGGAGGCTACATCTAAAAAAGAACGTGGCACTTTGGATTTGACATTGGTTCACATAAGAAGTGTTTTTACTTAAATTGGAGTAAATTCTATTCATAAATAATACATATTTTCATACAAAAACTATAAAATGGGAGCTATATTTGTATGGGAGCTATGTCAAAACTGGGCGTGGCACCTTGATTCTGACATAAAAACTGCCTAGGACTAAAAAAATTATTTAATCTTAAAAAATTCTGCGTAAAACCAAGTTGAAGAGGAGAGGTAGGTAAGAAATATATATTTATGGGGTTCTTAAGTTATAAAATTTTATGTCAATATCCCCTTAAAACTATGTGTGGCGAGTATAAACCAAGTATCTGCCGTAAAAATTTATTTGGGAAAGGGGGAAGTTTTATGCATCGATAAAACACTATTAGACAGATAGGTTAAAAAGCTTCAGTATAGAAGATACAATATAAATTTCTATTTTTTGAAAACAATTAATTTTGATTGAATACTATTTACAGCTCAATTCAATTTTATCTTCTACCCAAATTCCAAATAAAATTTCAATAATTAAACTGATTTATTGAGTTTAACATATCTAAAGAAATATAACAATAGCCAAACGGAACAAAAGAACTCTGCTACAATTATAATAATTCATTATTTGAGAGCTAAAAATAATAATAGTAATACAAATAATAATAAGAATAATAAAAACACTCAAACTATTCGTCTAATTTTGCATAAAATAATATTTTATATTATTACGCATAAATCGCACAAACATAAAGAATGAATCCATTAATATTAATTAGAATCATTTTAATATGCAGTCAACGAATATACACAATTAATATACAAAATTAATATACATTGTTTTATACATAGACTCTCTCTCCATTTGGATTACGCCTAAATATAGGCAATAAAATAATACGAATTACATCGAACCTAACCAAACCAAACCATAGCACCTCAAGGACCACAACTCTAACCGCTGCTGTTGCTGCATTTGAACGAATTTTAATTATGCCTTTTGAAAAGTACAAAACTTTGGCTTACAATTAGACAAAAAAAAAAAAAGATATTGAGAGATTGGAGTAATGGAATGCTCTATATTAATTACGAGTTTGAAAATTCATGAAAATATAATTTGTGATTATTGTTATTAGGTGTGCTACTGCTGCACTCAGACTCATGCAAAGTACTTAGTGTGAAAGGTTTTAACGAGCAAAATCGCAGGAATTAATAAAACATTCGAAACAAACAAACAAACTACTTTGTAGATGCCAACAATTCTATATAGCAACGCAACGCAACAGCTGCAGACCAGACCAGACCCCAGAGCAGACTTTTTGGCGTTCCATGTTGATGGCGCGTTCATTGAAAAACTTTCAATTAAAATAAGGCAAAAAACATCAACACCAGCACTCAACGGCATTACTAAGACAGCTAAAGTATAAAAGCTTATAAAGCTTGCTTAAAAATTTATAAATTCAATAGCACCTAATTAAAATTAAATCTCAAATCTCTCTGTACAACGCCGACGACGACAATGGCAACGGCAACGACGTTGTCGATGCTAAAAGTTGACTATGTAAAATGTGTACGTACATCAAGGACGAAAGTATCTATAATAATGGCAGCTATCGATGCAAATTTGGCGTTGCTAAGCAGCAGCAGCAGCCACACAAGCAGCTACAGCAGCAGCAGAAAAATATACACGGCATTATTACCTAAAAAACCAACAACGACAAAAATGGCGTAGCCGGAAATGAACACATTAAGTCAATAGAAGGCACAGCACTCCAACTCCAGCAGCAACAACAATTTCGAGATAGGCTTCGGGAGAGTTTTTGTTGTTTTTTGTGTTTGTATTTTAAAGAAACCAAATTTAACTTTGACTGCTGCCGCTACGGTTGCTATGTAACAATTTTTATTTAAGTTGCCGTTGCTGCTTTGTTTGTGTTTGTATTTTTGTGCTTTAGTATTCATGGTTATTAGTTTATTATTAATTTTATAAAGGTTTATATTATCTACGGCTTATATTTTGATAAAACAAAAAAAAAAAAAAAAAAAAAAAAAAACAAAATTTGCTGGATTATAGCTTTGTAATTCGAGCAACACCCAAGGTGTGTGTGTTTTAGACATATCGATTACTTTTCTCTGAGTTTTAATGAGAAGATTTACATTTTTGCATAATTTCACTAATTGGAAATCTTATATATTTAATATTTAGTACATAGCTAGAACACAGAAAATTTAACATGGGTAAAAGAAAGATTTGGCAAATGAACCTAGAACCATAAAAAATTATTTATACATGATCAGCATTAGAATTCGAGTCGCATCTATTTATTGTCAAAAAAAAAACACAAAAGCATAACACTTGGAACTTATATAATATATTGTCGCTAAATTATAGCGAGGTTTTTTATCCAAATATATATATGTCAATAGTCTTTCACGACTTTATATAATGAGTTCCTAAGTCTACCCATGTCAATGATATGGCTAAATTTTACAACCCCATTAAAAATTTTTCAAAATTTTATCTTAGCACTTACCTGTACAACTTTGAGAACAACACTCAAACCAATAGGCTAGCTGGTCAAGGCGAAGACTTTTATGTACTTGAGTACAAACATAAACATATGTATAGATACATAAAAAGTCTATGAATTAAATGCTAACCCTAAAAAATGGTTCATACTTTTTCCGTTCCTACAAACTTGTACACTAAGTTTTATTCCTATGACTCAAATACTTGCAACAATGCCCTGCATTCATTTTTCCAAACGATCATATTCTTCCCGGTCCTAGCTTTATGTATACGTTATTTCATTTTTCGAGTCCAAATATTTCTAAAAATACTAAGAATTTTATATCGATTCTAATGGATCCACGCCCACGGCCCATTTTTGTAAAACGATGTATATTTTTTAACTTTTGAAATTTCAGTTATTTTTGATGACATTTTTTACTATTCGCTTTTTTTTTTTGCAGCAAAACCAAAATTGGCTGGGGCTAACTAAAAAACATACTAAAAAAATACCACTTTTTTATTTTAGCCAAAATATATTGGCGAAAGCTGAAATCAGCTGTTTTTATACCCGCCACACATAGTGTGAAGGGTATATTCAGTTTGTCTGAAAGTTTGTAACGCATTGAAGGAGACGTCGTAGACCCTATAAAGTATATATTCTTGATCAGCTCGACGAGACGAATCGAGCCATGTCCGTCTGTCCGTCTGTATGTCTGTATATTTCTTAGCATCTTTTCGTTGAAAATATAAAGATATTAAACTTGAGTTTTTCTCGGCAACGACTATGTTAAGTTCGAGAATAAGACTGCCACGCCCATTTTTTGGTATAGCCCCCATACAAATTTTGTGGCCATTTTCGAATTTTTGTATGAAAATAGTTATTATTTATTCATGAATTTACTCCATATTGGGTAAAAACACTTCCAATATGCTTGGTGCCACGCCCATTTTCAGGTGTTTCTTGCATACAACCTTGCCGCCCATTTCCAGATATATTCGAGATATATGTTGTTATACATATCTCTATTTTTAGCTCAAAATTTTAAATTAATATTGTGTGTAAATTTGGGTGACCACTGATGATTACACAAACTCTTTAAAGATTCGTGTGACGGGTATTTAAGCTGCGTTTCTACCGAAGTTAACGTTTTTTTTTTTTTTTTTTTTTTGTTTTTTGTTTATGTTGAAAAAAGAAAAATATTTTTGTATGGGGAAATTAGAAAATCGACTTCTTAAATGAACCGAATATGCATTACGCATTGTTTTAGTGGAAAAGCAATTTACTTGCATGGTTTACTTTCAAATGTAACTGGCTTAAGGCTCATCGGTGTGACGGTTTCAACGAAAATCGCGGACTTAGTAACATTTTTACTATTTTATATATATAGTTTTCTGTCACTTTAAATGTAAATATTGTATTCCAGGTTTCTTTAATACCTATGTAGGAATTAAAACAAATGTCTTTCAAAATACTAAAGAGTATCTAACTTCAAAAAATTATGTGTTGCACAAATAGCCAAAAGCAATTAAAAGTATTTATCACAAAAAGCACAAATAAATGAGTTAACAAATGAATCGAAAGCTTTGAAAAAATGTATCCGGAAATCTATGCTTCTTAGCTGTTAGACAAATTGTGCAACGCTTAAAAACAGCAGCAATGAAGCATTTTCATTTGTCTACGCCATTGTCGTTCATTTGTGTCATGAACGTTCTGAACTTACACATACACACACATACATATATATTTGTTTTCTTTTATGTGCTATGTTTCACATATCTTTACCATTTCTTTTCTTAGGGAAATTTTTTTAGTTTTATTTAGTTTGGGTTACTGTCTCCTTTTAAGCAGTTGTTGTTTTCTTTTGTTTTAAACATCATTTATCTTAAATAAAACATCTTTTGTTGGTTTTGTTAGATACATTATAATTGTTTTTTTTTTTTTTATATATGCTATGTAGCTGTATATAACTCTTCACATATGCGTTAAAACATAAAAAAAAGAGTGTCTTAAAGTCTGTGTTAAATTCGTATTGATTCTGCACCATCAAAATGCAAATATGTTTTTGTCTCAAAAACTTGCCATGTTTACTTATAAAAAAAAGGAAAAGAAAAATACCTTGATGACCCTTGAACTTTGTCCTGATATATTCAAAATTATTTCAAGAATTTATATAAAACAAATACACGTATACAAATGAGAGCAACCAACTGCCTTTGGGGAATCTATAAAATTTTATTAATGCAAAACCATAGAAAACGTACAGAAAAGAAAATGCTTATTAATTTTCAAGGTTGTTGCAAAACTTTTTGCCTTTTATTTTAATTTTATTAAATTTTATAATTTTTTTTTTTTTATTTATTTACATTTCTTTTGTTGATTTTTATAATATCCAAGTACATATTTCTTTCTTTATATATCAACAATTCGTCATAAAAGTCTAGACAGTTTTAGAGTTTAGGACTGCTTAAGAATACAGAAAATCGTTGAAGCACAAATCCCGACCAAAAAAAAAAAACTTTATATGACTTTTTGTACAACTTTAAGCCTGCTTACGTGGTCAATTGTGTTGTTGTTGGGTTTGCGTAAAGCAATTTAAAGGACAAATGAAAAGTGAAAAATTCTAAAAAAAGAAAAAAAAAGCATTTTTTTCTTTAACTAAAATCGACAACATTGTTGCTGCTTTCCAAATAAATTGCAATTGAATGCAAACCGAATCCTAGAGAGAGAGAGAAGCGAAAACGAGACAGCGAAAACGAGACAGCTTGCAGCAACATGTTACTACGAAACGTAGACAAACAAATCAACAATTCGTACAACAAGCGAATCGAATGGCAGTTAGCTGAAATGACAGCACAGAGGCAGCACAGAGAATAGAACTGTACGATGCAGCGCGTAACGGATTACACAACAAGGACAATAGCAAGGACATCACAACACATCACTAGTAAAGAACATCATTGCAGAGCTTGCGTGCACGCATAAATAAATACAAACAGTTTAGGAAATGCTTATATGTAGTAGGAAGTTGCTGCCGCTGCTGATAGAGTTGCTTCATTTTGTAGCCGCGTTTCGTAGTACTTTGCGGATTTGGTCAAAACACACAAATTGCGTTTGCGATTTGCTTTCGTAAATAATTTATTTTACGTTTTACGTGACACGACTTAAAGGGTGTCACATAAAATGATTTAAGAAACCATTAATGTGTATTTTTATACATTTGTTTTATTTAAACAGCTTTTTGTTATGGAAAGTAAAAAATCTATCGTGGTAATAATATTTTGAAAGATATACCGAGAAATTAATAGACAAACGGAAAGCTTTGTAAACGTTATTTGAAGATATTCTGACGGACAGATCAGCATCGAACCATTGAACAGGCAGACTGACAAATAGTTACTCAAACAAGCCAACAGTTACACGACAGTACACAGCCAGACCGACTGACGTTCCACCTAATCGTACAGACAAGGGCCACGTTAAATATTAACCTAACAATTTTGCTGCAAAATTTATTCACAGCTAAGAAACAAGCATCTTCCGACTAGAGCCATACCCTCGGGATGTCAAATTAGCTGAAAGACACATCAGCCGTGGCAAGCAATGACAACTACTACAAATCATTCATATGGAACAACAGGACAAACCAAAAAAAACCAGACAGATACGGCACACTCTGCGATTAGCACCGGATCTTCTCCCTATCAGCCGTCTCTATCAGCTGTCGATAGTTTTGTCCTCAACTAATATTAGGCTAAAAGTATCGATAGTAAAAAATACGATCGATATTATCAATGCTTGACTTGCCCGTAGGTCAGCGATGACCTGGCTAAACCAGTCAGGTGACTAGTACCGAGTCTGACGACAAGTTTGCTTACATTAAGTGACAGTCTGATAATTTTAAATGGTGTTTTTTATTATAAAGCATAGCATTTTGAACTGCAATATCTGCGAAATATAGTGAATGGCGCTGGGTTGACTGCAAGATTTTTTATATACCCTGTACCCAAAGGGTAAAAGGGTATATTAAGATTGTGCGAATGTATGTAACAGACAGAAGGAGGCTAGATAGACCCTATAAAGAATATTTATTTTTGATCAGCAATGGAAAGGAGTCGAACTAGCTCTGTCGCATGAGAGATATTATCTTGGAGTCTATAAGAGATAGGGCCACCATAATTGAATCTTAGACTCTCCTAAGCCGTCATGTGTGTACTTGCAAACGGGTTTTCTCTAACTCCATTTTAAGGGGTATCCCCCCATACAAATCTATCCCAAAATTGTGGGTTTTTGCATTAAAACGTCATTGTTTCTTATTCTAGTTGGTTAATTATGTTATGATAGTCCCAATAAAATACCCTAATAAGGGCAGGACCAACAAAATTTTATATATGGGCCCCATACAAATATATCCCATTTTTTAAGTTTTTGTATGAAATTCCAATATAGTGAGGCATGGTAGTAAGGACTTAACTTAAGGTACACAGAAATGTACAGGGTATTTCAGTGGCATACTCGCTTGTGTTTTTTTTTTTTTTTTTTTAATTAAAATCCAAGATATTGACGTTTGGTGTTAAGATAGGACCTAACTCAAGGTACAAAAAATCAGCGTTCATTCTTGTTTTTTAACTAAATTTTGAAGTGCGTATGTTCAGCTTGTTTCTTGTGTTTCAATCTTAGCACACCCTGTACAATCGATGTTCTATTTTTATTTGTGACACATATATATTGACAATGCCTCGGACTGTCAGTCTTTCTATCGCTGTATCACTTACTTTAAAGCAATTAAACAATGTCACTGTGCTGCCAAAAAAAAAAATTTTAAAAATGCTATTTAAAGGTTCATTGACATTTAAACGAACAGATTTTTACAAATTTCAAACAGAGACTAAGCCAACCTTTTTCTGTTGGAAAAGAAAACACTGCTTTAATTAATTAAAATTTTCTACATTTCGGGTATATTTAGGAACGTAAATTGTCAATTAGTTATTACACTATAACACTTAACAGCGGCAATTAATGTTGAACTCTTTGCACGTTTTTTTAATTCAAATTCTTTTCAGTTCAATGGGCTGATTACTGTGTCTTGGCAGAAGTCAAAGGTAATTGAAGCTTTGAATGAGACATTATATATAATTTAAATGACAATGACATTTTGCCATTAAAAGGTAACAAGCTGTCAGCATAATTGAGATATCACCAATGCCAACTTAACAGAATCAAATACAATATATACTGTATATAGTATATGCCACAATGAAACGTGCTGTGGTTGTTGTCACACACATCTGAATTGCATTTGTGGAACAGTGTAATTGGGTAAAGGTTAATGCTGCTGCTGCTGCTACTGCAACCGCTAATAATTGTAGCGTATACGTAATATTAAGTATACGCAACGCTCATTGATGTCTCAGGCATAACGATTATTATTTTTTTCTGCATTATTCTTCGTCTGCTGTTGCTGCATATCCAAATGTGATTTGTGGCATAAAAAATGACATAATTTCGACATATTGCTGACATGCCAATCAATAGTTATAAATGTTGTTGCCAAACCAACAGCAACAACAACAACAACAACGCTGCTACTAAAGTGAAGAATATAATATTGGTTTTGTTGTTGTATACTTTACTTTAAACACGCCAACTGATACTCAACTCAACTCAACTCAACTATGTTGTACAACTGACAGTAGTCAGTCTGTCTGTCTGTCTGTCCGTCTGTCTGTCTATAGATTCAATATTTTTATATACATAAAGTTGCATGTTATCGAAACTTTACCGTTATACCGCAACCCAATACAGTTCGATGTGTTTCGTTACTACTTTCTCATAAAAATGCAAATAAATTGCCAATGTCAGACGTAACAATTTTAATGAAACTGTCAACGCTGCTGTCAGACACATTTATTCATTCAACCATCTATAAAAAGGATCCATTCCATTTGTCCATTTTACTATATACATACTCGTACATATGTGTATGTACGCCACATACAAACATTCATTTTTGATCCTGCTACTGCAGCTGCACGTTTGTGATATGATTTCTGTTTTCTTTTAATTTCATTCCACATTCCATATTCAGTTTGACCTCATGCTCTGCTAATTTTACTGATTAATTAATGTAGATACGATGATACCTAAAGAGAACAGCTTAAATTTTACAACAATAATAACTTTACGCTTTTGAATTTTCATTAGTATAAAAGTTTAGTTTAGTTTAGTTCTACTTCTTCTTCTGCTTCTTCTTCTTGATGTCCTTAAAAGTTTAATCTATTTTTGCCTTTGTTGCTATTGTTGTAACTTAAAACCACAACAATGTACTTTGATATGCTCGATAGCATTTGAACATGAAAATCTTGTTTAATTGTGTTGGCGAGAAAATTTAGTTTAAAGCATTGCAAAGTGGCAGCAGCAGCAATAGCAGCAGCAGCAGCTGTTAAAACAAGCAGCAGCATTTGAATATGAATAACCAAAAGTTAGATCCAAGAGCATAGATTACCATGACAGCAAGTTGCTGTTCGTTGCAACCCAAAAACACAAAACTGTTAACAATTTGTTCTCGAGAAGAGTAGCTGCTGCAATATTAATTGTAATTATGGTTTCTAAAGAGAAACATTCAAATGTAAATATAAATTAGTTACACATGCAAACGTTTTGACCAACAACTACACTGACAACTACTCACTCTGTGTGTGTGTGTGTGTGTGTTTGACTGTGTTTAGTGATTCGTGCAACTGTTTGTGATTTGGTGACATTGGTTTCAGCAGCAGCAGCATGCTTACTCATCTACGTTGTTGTAGTAATTTGTTATTGAGTTAAGAAGAAGTAATTATTTTGCATTGAAACAATTGCCTTGAAAATTTCATAATTAACACAAAAGCAAAATTTGTTGGGAAGCCTGCCTATTAATATAAGATTTTGAAAGTTTTATTGTGATGCAAGTCTTCATTTTGCTTTTTAATAAAAAAAATAGAAAGATAATAGTGAAAAACCTCTTATGAAGCTCTTGAAACACAACTGTGATGTCTTGAGCAATTTTGCGCATAGTAAAATAAATTTAACTTGAACTTGTGTACGCAGGGTACACTTTAAGTAAAATGAGTCGCCCTGTGTGCCAACTTCGAGGTGATCTTGTCGGTCGGACTTTGTCGTAGAAATCGTTGGTAACTACAAATTGAACGAACGAAATGTGTTCTATGGTTGAGATAACCATAAGTTACGTTTTAACTGGACATTGATACAATGAACCTAAGATTTTTAAAAGAGAATGAGACGATACTTGTCAAACTCTTATAGTCGTTCGGTATGGTCGCCGATGTCAACATTTTTTTAAATTTTAACCCTTTTTGCCGAGTGGATTTGTTAAGCTTTTGATGGAAAATTGGTTGCAACACAGTGAATACCTCAAAGCTGGTTAAATATGAAATCAAGATATAATGTATATGAAGTGCTAGAACAATTTTCGCACTAATCGATAAGACATAAACAAAACAATTTTAATGTTATTGTGGGCAAAAATATTCTTCAAATCCGAGAGTGCAGTTTTAGCAACTCCAATAATTTCTCAAAATTTTTGGCTTAAAAAATTTTATAAACTGTAGACATTGTTTGGCTGTTGGAATTTTTGTCACCAATCATGTTAAATGAAAAATGTTCTTGTGTCATGGGTAAACTGGTGTGGAATGGACCAAAAAAATATTATAGCGATCTTCAGAAAACCAATTTCCAGCGGCTTAGAATCTTGAAAACATATTCAGTCGAAGGAAAAAAATTTACTAGAAGAGTCGTTTCAATATTCCCACTCAAGAAAAGAAAAAAAAATTGTTATAAACAAAAAAAAAAATGTGGGACCGAAGCTTATATACCTGTCACACATAATTTTCATTACGTTTTTAAAATCTGTATTAAATTTAAGCTGAAAATACTAAAAAATTAAAATTGTCCTCAAAAATTTAGAAAATTTGCTTTTGGATCTTAATTAAAACTGGCTTGAAATATGAAGCAATTGTATTATATTTGAAGCCATTAGCTCTATAAATAATTTTTTGTATGGGGGATATACCTACAAGTTTGCGAAACACATTGATTTTAACATATAAAGAACACAGGACCAAGAAAAGCAGGAGGACAGACAGACAGTCGGGCGGATAGAAAAACAGACGGGTGGACAGACGGACGGATGGACAGCAGGACGGACGTAGGTGATCAATGATATACTATATAGGGTCTTTAATGCGTTACAAACTTTCCGACTAACTGTTTCACACTAAGAAGGAAATAAGGTTCGACGAGCTAGCCAGGGTAGGCTCGTCAACCCCTTTGATCGGCCCCTACTCTCCATTGAGAGACAGTACAGAGACTCAGTCGCTCCGCACTGGCTACACTATCCTGGTCTTCGGCAGGCTTAACAACTAGTTCTGAACTGTGACAACACGCTCTTACAGATCACAACATACTAAGATTCCACCTCAATAAAATGAATCTGTCTTCTGAATCAGATACTGGCTAGTTTTAAAACATACAGTTTAATCACTCTATATTAACCCCAGACCAAATCAGACATTCCTCGACGAAGAATATTCTAAGACTCATCAAGGGAGCAGTAAATGTCCTTAGCCTCATAACCTAGCCATACAGGGTACGACGTATCTATGGTCGCAGTACCCATTTTTCTTATATGAAGCCTGCCATATCTTCATTTGTCCTTCGAGCTGTGTGGAAACACTTGAAGGCTTTATAATCCTTTAACTTCGCTTTGACTTCTTGATTGTCTTTTATGGATATGGTTATTGTGACGGGTATAAAATATTATCGATTCATTTGGCTAAATCAGTCCATTCAGAGAGGGATTTGGATTATGGTTCAGTATGAATGATGATTGCTCGATAGAATACAAAAAAATATGATTCTCAGTAGTTTTGAATAGAAGTGATTACAGGTAAGCAAATCTTTAGCCGTTATTTAGAGGACCTCGGATAGAATTACATAGCATCATCGAGCATTCGAGTAATTATTTCAAGAAAAGCTTAGAGTATTTAAACGATTTGTTTTAAATTTTTAAGATACAACTACGATGTACACATGTACGGTTTTCTAATTACAAATTATGTGCAGTGTAATTTTTATTTTGTAGAGCATTTCAGACAATGCAAACAAATGCAATTGAAATAAAATTGAATTACTTTTGTTTGTTTGTTTGTATTGTAAAATAGAAATGAGTTTTTGCAATTGCATTAAAGGTGTAAATATAAAACAAAGTAACACCACACACACACACACACACACACACGAAGTTAGTTAGAAGAGAAGTTGTAGAAGTGCAATACAAATAAAGACAGACTCTAAAAGCAGTAAATACAAGCAGCAACAGCAGCAACATTTGCAATTATAAATTCTAGTTTATGGTTGCTGCTGTTGGTGCTGCTGTTCTAGCTGGTGTTGGTGCTCCTGCTGCTCTGACTATCATTGTGGCTGTTATTGCGTCTCAAAGATTGGGTTGGCGTATGAGCAACATTTGTGGTTAGTTGTCTAAAATTAGATTGCACACTTGACAACAAAGAACCTCACACTTCACACATTTCTGTTTGTGTAATTTCCTGCCAAGACTTGCCACAGAATTAATGTTGGCTGCAACTGTTGTGGGTTTTGTCCTGCTGCTACTGTTGCTGCTGCTTCAATTGCCATTGTCATTGCTCTGTCTGTTCTGTACAAATGTATTTTAAATGTTGTTGGCAATTAAATATTTCACATTAAATGTATACGAAGCATAATTACTCTTAATGCAAACACAATTATTGTGCATGACACAAATTATAGAAAAGTTAAATTTAAATTTAAAGTTACAAAAAAAAAAAAAACTTCAAGCCCCAAAAGACTATTTAGTTAAATGTCCGATACTTCTATTTAAAGTTTAAATATGTAGCAAAATGAAATGAAAAGTTTTTGCCAATTTAGCTTTTTGCAAACGAGTCAAAGAGTTGTCAATAATTCATGAAAGCAAATCGTTTGCAACTTTTCAAGGTATTAAGTTTTAAGTTAAGAAGCACAGAAGTCAACTGAATTATTGAGTGAAAATACACATGAATGTGTGTTGGCTTGGCTCTATTCGTTTCGTTTCGGGTAAGTGTATCTGTGTGGCTTTTCTTTTCACACTTCACAACTCTAAAGCATTGCGTTTGTATTTGTATTCAGACTTATTGATGCTCAGGTATTAGCTACAAAAAATACAAAATGAAGTCGTGCAGTCGCATGCAGCAGCACAGCTCAGTTGTGTAAATATGCAGCAATTTAGTTGCTAAAGGGGAAAAAATTGCACAGAACAGATGTGAATTAAAATAAACAACAAAAAAAACAAAAAATAGATACGTTTTTGCAAGGTAAAGTCAGTTAAACTTGTGTAAATATTTTAAATAAGTTGTTTCAGTTGATTTGAGTCACTAGCTCAAGGATATTCATTGCTTTTTTTTTTTTTTTGTTTTTGTTGCATCCTTTCAGCTATTTTCAATTCGGTTTGGCACTCAAGGATCAGCGATGTTTGACAGTTCATTAGGTAAGTTTGAGTGCTAAGTCGTACCATATGGTATGTATTTACAATGACTTTAGATAAATCAGCTTGCGAAAAAAAGAATTATTGACTTTTTGCTAAATAGAAAAAAAATACTTATTTGATAAAATATAGAATAAATATAACCAATGTAAACACTTACATATACATTAATGGACATTTTTTTTCAATTTTCTTATGTGTAAACCCTTCACATTAAGGAATAGATTAAAAACCGATTGAATAAAATTTTAGCTTATTTATTTGAGTTATATAAAAGTTTTTTGGTTTTTGGAGATTAACTTTTAAGAGGAGTCCGCTGTTTCTATCTATAAGACAATAAATATGTTACTTCCACGATAAAATATGCTGTTGAATTGATGGTGACAGGAAGCAGTTACATGCTGGGAGAAATATCAAAATATCAAAGAGTAGCCCAAATGAACTAGTTTCCAAGTTTTGTATAATCATCACATAATATGTGGACAAGTCGATTCAACAATTATTTATTGTTTTTAATAGTGTTGCGTGATTCTTGGTGATACCGTGATTGGAATTCTCAATGTTGCGACTTTTGTTCACTATCAAATACTTGATTATTGATTGTTGATTAATCGATTATTGATTCTTAAACTAATTGAATCAATGGATTATGCAAAATAAACGATTGTTGACTGATGCATCGATTAATCGTCCTAGTTATCTAAATTGAACAGAATGTAAGAAACTCTGTTCATTTTATGTGGATGGCCAAGTTAAATCATTGTGAGCACGACTACATCCTTGCCAGCACATTATAATTTTTTTTTTATACCCGCCACACATAGTGTGAAGGGTATATTCATTTTGTCTGAAAGTTTTTAAAGCATTACAGGAGACGTCGTAGACCACATAAAGTATATATATTCTTGATCAGCTCGACGAGACGAATCGATCTAGCCATGTCCGTCTGTCTGTATATTTCTAGGCATCTTTTTTGTTGAAGATATTAAGATATTAAGCTGAAATTTGGAACTTAAGCTTTTCTCGGCAACGACTATTATGAGTTCGAGAATTAGAGTGCCACGCCCATTTTTAGATATAGCCCCCATACAAACTTACCGTTTTTTTCCGATTTTTTGTATAAAAATTGTAATTATTTATGAATGTATTCGCTCCCAATTGTGTAAAAACATTTCTTTTGTCATCCAGTGTCAAAACCAAGATACCACGACCTCTTTTAGGCATAGCCCCCATATAAACTTTCCATTTTTTCTGATTTTTCCGATTTTTTGTAAAAAAAAATACTAATTATTTATGCATATATTCACTCCAATTTGGCTAAAAACATTCTAATGTCATCCAATGTCAAATCAGATGTGCCACGCCCATTTTTTGGTATAGCCCCCATACAAACTTTCCGCCCATTTTCGAATTTTTGTATGAAAATGGTTATTATTTATTCATGTATTTACTCCATATTGGGTAAAAACTCTTCCAATATCATGGTGCCACGCCCATTTTTAGGTGTTTCTTGCATACAACCTTACCGCCCATTTTCAGATATATTCGAGAAATATGTTGTTATACATATCTGTATTTTTAGCTCAAAAAATTATAAATTAATATTGTGTGTAAACTTGGGTGACCACTGATGATTACACAAAACTCTTTAAAGATTCGTGTGACGGGTATTTAAGCTTCGGTGCTACCGAAGTTAACGTTTTTCTTGTTTTTTTTTTTTTTTGAAGGTACTGAAGGCAGACCTTGTTCAGGGGTTACCGTAGTCTTTTTGTATTCCTATATGTTTGGTAAATTCCCGAATCTGGTTGTGAGTCGTACTTGCTGCTTTTATTAAAATGGCTAAGATAATGGCTGCGTCTATTAAAATGATAAGATATTAAAATGGCTGGACAGTTGTAGATAAGGTGTTGCAGAGATTCCACATATCCTACAGCCGTCTGTAGAGATTATAATTACTTTTGACTGGACCTGTCAGAATGCCTACTAGTAGTCTGCAATATCACTGTTGAATTTGCAGCAAGTAGTGCGCTAGTTTTTCGTTTTGTTTTGGACATTTATTTATGATATTCTGAAATTAGTTATGTTGCTCCATCTATTCCCAAAGTCAATAGAGGCAATCCTTGTCATGTTGCTGTATAATGTCCGCAGATTGGTATGACCGCCATCTCATTTCCATTAATACGACGCTGGCTGGGAATTCAGATGATTTATACATTTTAAGAGCTACATAGATCATTTACTCTCTCCATGATCGCCGGGAAACAGAGTCAGAGCCAGTGAATGTGTATGAGTCATAAAGCAGCATTGAATATTTCAAATTGAAGTTGTAAGGTGGCTATCCAAAAGCATTCATACAGTACAACTAGCTTAGGTTGCATTTAAAACTCGAGGAAGTCCTAATTCAATGCAGCTTTTTCTATAGAATTCAATTTTATAGTCTGAACTCACTTTTTTTAATAACCTTTTAATTTTTAATTGAGCAATTTATGCAATTTATTCGTAAGAAACGTGCTGAACTATTATTAATGAAGTATAGTAACCTACAATAACGAGCATTTTTTTTTCAATATTTTTTTGTTTATTTGTTATTTTTCTTATGAAAATGACACGATTTAATTTATTTAATTTATTTATGCAAATAATGTAGCACGTTTTAAAATAAATTTAATATGAAATAAGTTCAAAAGTTAATGCGTTGCATGCGAATTCAATCAAGTAGAATGGTATTTCTGCATCATTGCATTAAAGACATGAAGCGAATAATGATTTTCACAAAGAGCAATTACTTGTTTTTGTCTTTTGGAAAAAAACATTTAATTGAATGCAATAAATTTAAACAAGAATTCATATACTAGAGCAATTTAAAGTGCATTATATGTGAAAGAGTAGTAATGAACTCAATAAACAGCTGTCGCAGAAAAGTTTTATACTGAATAATAAGGTTTCACATGTCTGTTGTCATTTAAGGCTTTGATTTTGCACAGATTGTACGTTTATAGAGAATTTACTAGTAAAGCCAATTGTGCTAAACATGCAGATAGACAAACGGACGGACGGACGGACAGATAGACAAACGGAGAGTTAAGTAAATAGTTGTGCTGTTTGTTTGGTTGTTTGTTGTTTTGTATGTGTTGGTATGACAGCCTGTCTAAGCGACGTGTCTATGGCTTTAGTCACTCAACTTTAACTCTCGAAAGGTAAAGGTAAATAAAAGCCACGTTTATGCGCTTAGGCAAAATTGTTGTGACTATTTTTGTTATTGTTTTGTTTTTGTTGTTCTCTCGCATGGTTAGCAACTACACAAAATAAGGTCAGACTGTCAACTCAAAATATCTGTACTTTAACAACAATAAGAAGCAGCAGCAGCAGCACCACAATAAGCAACAAATATATTTTTAGTTGTATACTTCAACATAGTTTTTTATTTTCACTTTTCGTGCCATAAGACTCTCTTATATATTTTTTTTATTATTTTGTGACAAAAAAAAGAAAAATAAAAATGTTGGAAAAAAAAATAAAGAATTGAAATGGGTGAGGAATATCGTTAAACAAAAGTTTTGTACAAAAGTTTAAAGTGCAATGCAAAAGGTGAGCAAAAGTTGCAACCCAATGTATCTTTTTTTTTTTTTTTTTAGTTATTTTATAACACGACAGCTAACTTTACCCTTTTCTTGTTCACATTTTGTTTTTTTTTTCTTCTTTTTTTTTAAAAACTGCGAGTAGGCATATATTTTGTTTGTTTATTTATTTTATTTTATTTATTTTTAGTAGGCGTTTGTCTCGCTTTATTGGATTTTACTTTTGGGCAACTTTTTCTGTTTTTTTCTGTGTGACTTTATTGACTTGAAACTGTCAAAGTCAAGCTGTTCTCAAGGAGCGCATATCTTGTGTAGGTTTTTAGTGTTGTAAAATCGAATATGTTTTTTTGAAAATTTAATAAAATATTTTTGCTGTTGAAGAAATAGAAAAAGATTTGAAAAAAAAGTTGAGAAATGCTAGTTGCCGAAGGTGTGGGTAAGAGACAATAGTCCGATACCCCAATTTAGACACAATAATAGGTTTTTAAGGTAGAAAGATAAACACAATTTTTGTTTTTGGGGTGTTTGGGGCTGTATATTATAGTGTGCCGATCCTTATATATAGGTGGTGTGCAAATAGGATGATATTAGATATGTTTTTACCCAATTTGATGTGAATAAACTCATATATTATATGGGGACTACACCTAAAAATAGGCGTGGCACCTTGGTTTTGACATTGATGACATACGAAGTGTTTTTAACCCAATTTGGAGTGCATACATGCATAAATAATAACTGTTTTCATACAAAAATTCGAAAATGGGCGGTAAGTTTGTATGGGCGTCGCATCTTGGTATTGACACTGGATGACACTCAATTGGGAGTGAATACATTCGTAAATAATTACTATTTTTATACAAACAAGGAAAAAAACGTTAACTTCGGTGGAACCGGAATCGGGGATACACAACACTTTTAATAGTTTATATGTTCACCAGGTGCTTAGATTAAATTTCACGATGAATTTGGTCAAATTTGTATGGAGGCTTTATGTTATATTTGCCCGATCCTTACCATATGGAAAGTGTTCACCTAGGTGGACATTGGAATTAATTGAATTCATTCAGAAATAGTAAATGTTTTCATATAAAAACTCGAAAATGGGCGGTAAGTTTGTATGGAGGCTATATATAAAAATGGGCGTGGCGCCTTAGATTTGACATTGGATTACATTTGATTTGATTGACATTGGATTTGGATTAAATATATTCATAAATAATACGTATTTTCATACAAAAAATCGAAAAAAGTGGTAAGTTTGTATGTGGGCTATATCTAAAAATGGCGTGGCACCTTGGTTCTGGCATACACACTAACTAAGAGCACAAAAAGCTTAAGTTTCAAATTTCAGGTCAATATCTTTAAAACTTTTCGAGTAACACTCATCGCAACAGACAGACAGACAGACGGACTGTATATTATAATGGCTTGATTCGTACCATACCCGTAGTATATACCTAGAATATAGTGTTGGAAGAAAGATCACTTTTTTTTCATAGTGTCTTAAAAATCACAATGTCGCACTGCGACTGAGAGTAGTGATTTATGACTTTCTTGTTCCTCAGTGAACATGTTCAGTTATCGTAGTTTTTGTATATCGCTCTCGTGAACATCGAAATGGTTTATTTATCAGTTTTTCTTCGCGAATTGTTCATATTCGTTTGAACACTGAACCTGTACAAATTCGTTGGTACATTTGGGACACAGTAGGAATTTCAACAAAAGGCTTTTAAATAATAACTTGAATATTGCTTTAAAATACACGCTGTGTTCTTTAATTCTTTTTTTAACTATATGTGAAGGGTATAAAGAAAACTATTGTATAATTACTTATTCAAAGAAGACATATTTTTTTTTTTATTTATAACACCTTCAGTTATTGTTTGTTGCTGCTCTTACAAAAGCAGCTTAAAAAGAAAGTTGAAAATGAAATTAATTTAATTAACTTTTCACATTTTCAATACAAAAGAAATGAATACAGACGCATACATTCAATCCTTTACGAGTATATACGTATACATTGTACATATATGTATGTATATATAAATACAATCTGTATCTTTGCTATGAAAATCAAAGTTAACAGCAATGGTTTGTCCGTCTGTGCGTGCGTCTGTCTGTTTAAGTGTCTGCTTTTTATGATTGTTCTACTTGTAATTTGTTAATAAATGCAATAAAAAAAAATAAAGTTAAAAAAAAATATTGCAATTATTATATTTAAAACATGAAATAACACATAGCATATTGCTAATTTATCGTTGCAAAGATGAAAAATAATTAAAATTAATGTTAAAGAAAGATAAATTAGCTTTAGATAAAAGCACCTTACATAACTTGAATGTAGCGCATAAAAGCAATGATTTTGAATAAAATATTTCCGTTTGCGTGTATTTCTATTACATTACAATTAATTTTTTACTGCATACTTTCAGGCGCAAATTGTACTTAAGTAAAATTTAAATACAAAACATGGTCAAATCTCTAAATAATAAAATTATAAAAAAAAGAAGAATGTTTTAAACGCATAAGCTGCCTTTAAAATTTAAATTTACAATTTATTTCTATTTTAATAACTCAAATATAAATATTTATATTACATTTTTATTTTCTCTATTTTCACTGAACAAATAAATATTTATTTGCATTTTATTATTATTTTAATTTGAATTTTAATATATATTGATGTTTTTTTTTTTTTTTTTTTTTTTTTTTTGTGCTATTTAGCTGTGCAACACAAAAATACCTCAACTCGACATTAATTTAAAATAAATTTATATTACATATTTAATTTTATAAATATTTGGCTTTCAAAATAATTTTAATGAGTTCATGATTTTTATTTATGACAAACACACAAATACACACAGACACACACACACATACACTCTTTTGAGTTAAATGCATTATATACTATATAAAACGCAAATTAATTAATCGCTCGGGGGCATCGATTGCATTTTCTGCATCAATAATTTTCCTGCCAATCGCAGCTGTTGTAAATTTTAGTAGGTACTCAACGTACATACATACATATATACTATATAGTATATGCTTATATGTTGGTATATGTACTTATTTGTAAGTATAAATTTATATATTTAAATATTTTTGTAACGATTTGCACTCATTTGCTTCGATTCGTTGGCATTTTGTCGTTATTGTGAACTATTTTTTCCGCTCATAAAATTAAATTCAATTAAGCTTATGATTGTCGTTGCACTTAAAAAATATTGTTTCGCTTGTGCAAATATTTATTTAAGCATTAATTTTGCACAACGCTTATATGCCTCTTATAATATTTACATTCAGAGTTATTTTACAGCTACGCTGTATTGCATAATTAAATATATTTATTTATTGTAACTATATTTTTTTTTGTTAAAATGCATATTAAATATTGACAAACTTTGTATATAGTATGTACAGTCTACATAGGTAAGCATTTATAAATGCATTTGGTAAAAAAAACGTATTTATTTATTTATTTGGCATACTCTATGCAAATCTATAATGAACTATATTATATAATGTATAAATAATTTTGTTTAAATAAAGACAGCGAGGAAGAGAGTAAATTGTTTATTTTTACACCAAATTTAATATTATAAATATTTATAAGAAAATCATTAAAAGTCAACATTCCATCAATATTCAAAAAAAACATTTAATATTTTATTTCAAAATGAAAGCGCAAAAATTATAATGAAACAATGCCTTTTTTCATTCGATTATTCTAAATAAAATAAAATACAAAAAAAAAAAAAAAACAATTTGTTCTTGCAGCCTAGCATGACAAGAGATAAAAAGTGGTTCAATAACGACAACCCAAAACTCAATACAAATATAGAAATCGCTTCTCCAGCACTAACTTTGGATGTAGACAGACGTTGATCTGAGTGCCGATTCCATGATCATGCTCAGTACTTGATGGAATCAAATGGTTATTGGTGCTTTTAAAAAACTACAAAATAAAAAACAAACCATCACGGAAGATTGATATGAAACTTTACTGATGCGCTGACACTGCGCAATAAACTATAAATGGCCAGAGCTGATGCGCAATACACAGGTTAGATTTAGGAAGCTGCGTGCTCATAGACGAGCACTACAATACATAGGCCAAAATGGACCCTTTGTGATGCCACCTAATCTCAAAAATACAGCTCATATACTTACCAGAATTTTGCCGCCTTAACATATTTAGAAAAGACTTCTAGTTTCGATCGACAGAGAAGACCCTGAATTCAATAGTTTCTTTCTCATCTTCATTGCTGCAGCTTCAAAAAAGAACACTGTCATCAGTGACGAAATATCTACTCTATTCAATTTGAGGATGGCATATGACCTCTTACGATTGAACGAGGGCCAGATGATCCGGGATGTGCTGGAAGTCGTTTAGTTTGACCACTTTCTGTTTGCAGTAAGAAGAACCGTTTCTTTTATAAGCAAGCTGCCAGACGTATTCCAAACACTAGCAACTTGCAGGCCAAGTTCGTCTAATATGCAGTTACATTACCAAAATAATATGAATACTGTAGTCTTCAATCACTTTGTTAAGAGATTAATGTGGGAGTCCAACGCCATAAGTGCCGCTTGGTTTCAGAAAAAAAAATAAATATTCAAGTCTATTTTTTTGAAGATCTAAAAAGATTTGTCGCTTCACTTATTGCTATGACCTCTGCCTGATAACCAGTTCCCAGGTTTTCGTTCATCCACAGCTATCTATTCCAGACATGAAGCAGTGATCACTTTATATCTTTTCGTAATATCTACATTTGGAACGCTGCAGTCGTTGTTGGATGGAATTTCTGCAAAGAGAATTAGATATCATGGAGTGTGATTCAGTTGAAGTGCCTTCCATTTCGCAACACGTGAGTCTTATGGCAGCTATTGTGGCTACTTCCAAACCTACCAGATTTAGTGGCGGTAAGCTCAAAACAGTATTGAAAGCTTCAGTTAGAGTTGCTCGCAGTGCTCCACTTATCAATAGCTCCGCACTTCTTTCTACTAAAAGACAAGTGGATAAATGGTTTGGATTAATGAGTTAAGGTTTAGTTTTCTACCCAAGCTTAAATTAAACCCTACCCATCTGACCCTGAAAACGCTGTTTCGAAATACTTCTTTCATTAAATACAATTTTAGTAGCATTTTAAAATTAACAAAAATGCAGCTTAAATGATCTGCACTTTCAAAGTCTATCAATTTAAATAAATATTAAATCGTATTGATTATGCAAACACGTTACTCAAACAAATAAATAAAAATTTTTTCTATTCCTTTTTTTATTTTTTGATACATGGCGTATAAACAATTTCAAAATTTCTACACGAGATAAACTGGGTCATTGCAAATTCGTAAAAAAAAAAAAAAAAAAAATAAAAAAGTTTTCTTTAGTGCACAAAAAATAAACCAAATATGCACTAAATTTACAACAGCGAAAACAATTACTAACCAAACAATTAGAGCAAATGTACTTCTATATTTTTTTTTTTTTTTTATTGATGCAGACAGCAAGCAATGAGGAGAAGACGATGAAGAGGAGTAATTGAGTCTGTAATCAAAAACGCGACAGCATCAATGTTAACATTGTCATCTACAACAACAACAAAAGCGTACCATGATATTGCCCATACCACTAACAAGATACAATATCTTTTTTTATATATATACACACAAGGTATATAGTATGTATAGAAAATCATTCCATATAAACTGAGTACGCACAACTAACAACAAAAAATTTTAACTAAAATAGTCGTTTCCTTGTTGAAGGACAAGGTCACTTGATTGAGATAAAAGCTTCAATGACAACAATGCCACCAGCAACACACAAAAGCTTTCATCCACTCAAATTTTATGCTACACAAAAATCATTGGAAACAAAAAAAAAAAATGAAACGAAACGAAACGAAAAAAATTGAAAATAAATTTCAATGAGTTTTATTGTTCACTCTCAACGCTCGTCGTCGCGCTAAAGTATCGCATTGCACTTGATGCACATGAATGGATGATCCTTGACAAACATTTTTTTCAGCGTGCTTCAAATTTGTCAAGTTATATTCAATCAATAGATGAAAAAAATTAAGTCAAATAATTTTGTTACTACTAAAATGAATTTATTTAATTGATAAATATTTAATGATTTCGTTTTTTTTTTTTTTTACTGAAATGGTTACTTGCATTGTGACCTTTCAATTAAAAACCTGTTTGGGATTTATCGATTGAATGGTTTCAACGTCCTTAGCGGACATAGAAACACTTATATTATTTTATGGGAAAAGTATTGTCAGCGAAGTGCAAAAGGAAGCTTCATAAATGTTTCTAAATGTTAGGGTTGAGTCGTTCCTTAAGCTGATACAAAAATATGGCCATGGGATTTGTGTCACTAATACCATGTAAATATCTTTATTTTTTATTTTTTAATTTTAATAATTTTTCAAAGAATTTAATAATAATAAAAAAAAAGATTTTATAAAAGCATTTCTGTTTGCTAACGTCTACTATGTTCGTATTGCTGCATTTAGTTTTTGGCTACATAATGCCTGCAATCCAAATTATTTAAAAATTCGAGCTAGGCAAACATAAACGACAAAGAGAATGGGTGCTGCAAAGAATTCAAGCGTCCACATGCATGTAAAGGACAAATAGCCGCAGGATATTTAACTCAATATACGATACACATTATTGTTTGTGTGCGTCTGCTTTCATTTAGTTTATTTTTCTATTTTTTTTTTTCTAAGAAAAATTCATTTTATAAGAAAGTAGAATATTTTTGTATCAACTCTTACACAAAATTGTGGTTTCTTAATAAAGCAAAATTTCTAACGAAATAATTGAAATGTTTAGTTTTATTTTAATTTTAAATATTTTTTGAAATATTTTATAAAAACTATTAAAAATAAATGTAATGTAAAGAAAAATTTTATTTTTAATTTAAAAGAGTTTTTTATTTAAATTTATTATTTAAATTTACGTTTTTTTTTTTTCTAATAGCAAACATTTTTTAAACAACCCTCGTATAAATAAATGGCGTAAATAGACGTTTATTTTCTGTATGTTGCCTTCAAATGTAAATAAAACCAAAATATATAGTCTACTTTTGGGCGACACAATGCAATGTAACAAGCAAGCACAAAAAATAAATAAATAAAAAATATTCTAAGCCTTGTACAAAAAATTCAATTGAAAAAAAAAAAGAAAAGGAAAAAACTTAATGGGGTTTATGGCTTAAAAATAGACATGTGTACCTAAAGCTAATATACTTTCATTGTATTCCATATTTATTTTATATGTCCTCAAGCATTTCTTTAGTCAACTTTTAGGCTGCTTAAATTGTGCTTTAGAGACCACAAAAAACATTCTTATGTTGCCTCTAATAAACATTCGGAAAAAAAAAAAAGAATTATTTACTATTGACCAGCAAACATATTTTTCTTCATTTGTAAGTAAAATTCAAGTATGTACGTAAAAAAAAAAAGAGTCGGTTGCATTTAACTTTCATAAAAAAAAAAAGAAAAACAAAAAGGAAAATAACTAAAAAGTGCCTCAAGTGCCTGTGAACATTTATTGAACTTTTACAAGTCCAGCACTACTAACCAATACAGTCAAGTTGAGTTGCTTCAAGTGCCAGCGAATACAAAGGAAAACACAGCGCTTGTCTGCTAAACTTTTCCTACAAGTCCAGAGAATTGAAGAAGAAGAAGAAAAAAAGAAAACGTATCTCTGTAAGAGTTGTGAAAAAATGAAACTAAAACTTTCACCGCTGTGAAAAAAGTTAAGAAAAGAAAAAAAAAGAGGAAAATATTACAGGCTTAAGGTCATACTTTGCATTCCTTTGCGTACTTACTTATTTGTCTTTTGTAACTTTTATTTATTTTTTTTTTTTACATTTTCTATTATACCAAGTCGAGGTTGGTATTATTAAAAACAAGAAACAACTCAACATTTGTAGAAAATTTAATTGAATTATTGCAATAATTAAATAAATAACAACTGAAAAACACTTTTAATATTTTAGCAAATTCAATAGAGCTGTTATAAAATAATAAATTTGTAAGCGTATCTAAAACGATTCATTAACTTTTTAAACTACCCATCAAACATCTTCAAAAAAAAAAAAAATGAATTTTTTGGCTCTTTTCATTTTATTGTTCTTCTTCTTTATTCGTTTTTCTCTTTTTTTTTTACCTATTTAAGTTTGACAGGCATGGTCAAATAATAAATTATAAGTGCTCTAGAGAAAATAAAGCATAGATCGAGCGTTTTCTTTTTTTGGGTTTTTTCGTTATACAAGCTCACGCGTATTTAGGTCAGTTTGACTACAATATTTGCGTAAAAATAATGGGCATTCGTTTTGGCCGCTCATTTGGTAGTTGGGTCGTTCATGTGGCCACTAACTCTTAGATAATTTAATGTATGGCTTTTCCATTTTACCTTTAAATATTCGCACTGGCTACTTTATGATTTTGCACACGTTTTGATTTAAATTGTGCATCGCAATCATTTTTTGTGATTTCCTTTTTTTTTAGATTCAAATTTCATTTAATATTTAATAATTTAATATTTAAGTTAGAATATTCTGTAATTTTTTGCAATTTAAATAAATTAAGATAGGTTTCTCAATTGTAGTTTCTTAGTTCAATTTTAAGCGATAATCAAGCCTAGCAACCTTTTGTCATACAACTGACAACTTCAGCTCTTCCATCGAATTTTCTCAGTCATCGAATAATCTCTGCCATCGAATATTCTCTGTCATCGAATATTCTCTATCATCGAATATTCTGTGTCATCGAATATTCTCTGTCTTCAAATATTCTCTATCATCGAATATTCTCTGTCATCGAATATTCTCTTCCATCGAATTTTCTCTGTCATCGAATATTCTCTGTCATCGAATATTCTCTGTCTTCGAATATTCTCTGTCATCGAATATTCTCTGTCATCGAATATTCTCTGTCATCGAATATTCTCTGTCATCAAATATTCTCTGTCATCGAATAATCTCTGCCATCGAATATTGTCTGTCATCGAATATTCTCTGTCATCGAATATTCTTTGTCATCGAATTTTCTCTGTCTTCAAATATTCTCTGTCATCGAATATTCTCTGCCTTCGAATGTTCTTCTTCGCCTCTGTCATCGATTTTCTCTGTCATTATACATTCTCTGCCTTCAAATATTCTCTGCTATCGAATTTTCTCGGTCATCGAATATTCTCTGCAATCGAATATTATCTGTCATCATATCTCTGCCATAAATATTCGCTGCCTTCAAAAAAATCTCTGTTTTCAAATATTCTCTGCCAACGAATATTCTCTGCCTTCAAACATTCTCTGCCATCAAAGATTCTCTACCATCAAAGATTGTCTCCCATCAAATATTCTACACATAATCACCATGAACATAATTCTTAAATTAAATTTAATTTATTGTAAATGTTGTACGATTGAATTTTCCTTTAATATTTATTCATTTGGTAAAACTTTTAATATGTACCCCTAGCCCTGAAATTACATTGTTTTCGTTAACCGATAAACTAAACCCAATACTTGCTTAGATTCCAACTGTAAGCCATAACCCTGTCTCCAAAACCAATCTGAAACCCTAAACGCTTATTCACATCAATTTTTCTGTTGTCCTTAGTTCAACAAACAATTATGGCCGGATTTTATTGTCAACTCGGAACAGAATTGTGTACTTCAGCAACTGGTTTAATCATACAAGGTGATGTTATGCGCTGTTTCTGTCTCAATATGTTTTGTACCAATGATTGTCATATTGAATGACAAAAAAGGAAAGCAAACCGAAGCATATAAAACAAATATTCCTATCTCTCTCGCTCTTGTAAGACATCAAATTCATTTATTCTCATACGCTGGCTTTACAAGGTACCAATGTTTCGCTTGACATCACCTTATGTAATTGCACACATACTTAAGAACCCCTTCGCGTTTTACTCAAATCGGTTTAAGACTTTGATCAGCTGACTTTTAAAATCTCTTTGGTCTACTTTTTAATCCGAATCGAAAAGTGTAGAAAGTTGCTGCAAAGGAACATATAAAGGCGACCATATAAAGGTTAATTTAATCTAAAATTGGTCCCACTAGTCTGTCAATTATTGGCATTTACCATTTTATACTCCGCACCGTGGTATTAAATAACTCGCAAAACGCTGTTGGAACTCTATCTTCACATGTGAATTGCGATATAATTTTCATTTCGCTAAATAAAAATAAAAAAATATTTTTAAAAAAAATTTTATTTATAATTCTGCGTGTTTAAATCGCATTAAACAAAACAGCAAGCAGCTGCAGACAACAAAACATAAATATGCATTTGTAGCTGAAATGTATTTCAAAACTGATGCTTTTTCTTTGAAAAAAAAAAATATTTTTTTTATATGAAAAAAAAAAAATGCAACGATAATAAACAAGTTGAACAACACGTTTACATCATTACGAATAAAAAAAATAAAAACGAATGTCTTTAGTAGTGAAGTGCACGCAAGAAAAGCATTTAATATTGTGCACCAAGAGCGACAACAAGTGTCAAGAAGAAAATTTCAACTGAAATAACAAGAAAACTGGAGTGGAACTATGACAAGAAAACGCATTGCAACACGCACTTGCAATAGCAGAAGCAACAATATCAAAAAGCAGCGCACAGCAGCGCAAGGACATAGTGCGTGCCAATGGATGACTCTCTTCTCTATGTGTATGTGTGTGAGTGTGTATGTCCTTCACCTACATTTATGCAGCAATATGCAATATGGCAAATAAAAAAATTTATTTAAAAAAAAGATGGTTTGTAAAATACGAAATTTATATTTTAAAGGTAAACATTGAAATGAATGCGGCACACGTTTTTTTTTATTAAAAAAACTAAATGGGTGGCTGTGAATATTGTTGCTACTACGTAGTATGCATTTGCACACAAAACACTATTTTTTTAGCCTTGCGTCGTCAGTCATGGATTTAGTTGCATCAAGTGTGACATAGTTTTTTAGTATATGCTGCAACAGAGTGACATGTAACACGTACAAGGTTAAAAAAAGAAAATGTTAAAAAGAAAAGTTTACATAATTAGTTGAAAAGTTGTAAAAAAAAAAGAAGATGGAAACTACTAAATAAATTTCACAAATCGAATCAATACAATTTGCCACACATTTACAGTAAAGTGTCCTTCAACTTTGACAAAAAAAGAAAGACAAATGAAATTACGAAGTCGAATAGATGAAGACATTTGAAGCCAATTTTCTACCCGAAAATCACGCTGCTGCACGTTATACCTCATCGCTCTTGTCGCACGTCTCCCGGCATTGTCAACGTATTGCATGACATTGCAATTTTTCCACCTGAATGCATGTCATTCGTTTACTCTGTGGTCACACAAATTTCAAAATGTGTGTGTGTGTGTATGAACTACAAATAGAGCTGTAGTAAGATGTCGCCACATGCCAACGGAAGCGAATGGCGTCGAGTCAAGTTGTGCACAACGCAAACATCAAAGTGAGTGAGTGATTGTACACAGTGGACAGTGTCAGTTGCAACAGTAGCAGCAACAGCAGCAGCAGCATCAAGACTACAAATGGACGTACTAAAAAATGAATTGGCAACAACAACAAACAAATCTAGCAGTAACAATAAAAATCCAACAAAAAAAATATATAACAAAAACATTGCATTCACAGCATGCAAGGAAATCAATGTTGCAGCAGTAATTCTTTTAGTATTCTTTTATTTTATTATTTTTTTACCCTTTTTTTTTTTTTTTTTTTGAATCGTTTTGAGATTATTTGACAGGCACCGACGACCTGTCAAAAAATGACCAAACACATTTAAGAAATTAGAAAAGAGGCAAACAATGTTTGCAGCACAGGCAATACTCATGTTGCTTGACTGTAAAATATTGAACAAATTAAGCAAAATGGAGGATATCATTTTTTTTCAAAGGTAGATCGCTGCCTTAAACTTTTAATGAATTCGCTCATTTAAATAAATAAAAAAACAAAAAACTCCTGGATAGTACATGCCACATAAGCCACTAACGTTTATCCTATTCTCAATTTTTTATGCGAATATTCGCAATTTAAAAACTCAATTTCTTCAATTTTCTTTCTGTATTTTATACTTTAATAGCCGAAATTATTATAGTAATAATCCAGTTTTATTTGGTTTAAAAAAATAATTTTTCTAAAAGTAGACCTAGCAATTCTAAACAGCAAAATCAACAGTTAGACTTTTATTTCGATATTCGCAATTTAAAACTAAGATTCTCTTCATTTCTCTTGTTATATTTTATACTGAACTAGCCGAAATACACCTCCTTGCTAGGGTGTTGCAAATAGTTCCTTTCAAATATTTTTGTGACAATAAACAACTTTTCCTAACGCAAACCCTTCCAATCAATCTTAAGCTTAAATACCTGTCACACGAATCTATAAACAGTTTATGTGTGATCATCAGTGACTTAGATAAAACTTCAAGGTGGGATGGGAGAGGGTCATTGGCCCGAGTTTAGACACAATATTGAATTCTAATTTTAAACTGAAAATATGGATCAGTAAATGGGATGCGAGTTTTTATAGGGTCCGATCGTTTCAATTAGAAGTGAATACATTTATAAATAATAAGTATTTGCATAAAAAAATTTCAAAATAATCGGTAAGTTTGTATGGGGGCTATAACTAAAAAGGGCGTGGCACTTCTATTTTTGAACTTAATTTAGCCGTTACCGAGAAAAGCTTAAGTTTCGAATTGCCGCTAAGTATCTCCAATACTCTTTGAATGAATCGCGTTGAAATATGCAGACGGACAGACAGACGTACATGGCTAGATAGACTCGTCCTATGGACGTCTCCTTCAATATTCCCGCTCAAACTAAGTGTGGCAGGTATAATAACTATTAAAGGGTATCATGCGTTCGAGCATACTTGGTTTCAGCGTTCTCTCTTAATTGTATTGCTTTTGATTTAAAATCAAAAATTTTGATTCAAAAGTTAAATCAAAATTCAATATAAAATCAAAATATGCTCGTGTCCCAATACATTTTGGGACCAGGTATCTTGAAATCTTGGGATTTTTCAAACTGGTATTTTTTTACAGCAACGATTTTTTTGGCATTTTTTAGGGTGCACGAACTCGCCAGATCTTTTCGCCCTTTATTGGTCCGGAACCTTTCTGCGGGCTCAGCTGCGCCTCAGCCATACGCATAATCGATAGGTTCTCCCTAGAATCTCTTCGACAATATTAGGTTCAATATCTCTAGTCGTCATGAACTCAGGTTACTTACTGGCTACCTCACCGGTCATAACAGATTGAGATATCATCTCAACAATATTGACCTGTCGCCAAAATTAGAGTGTAGACACTGCTTGTAGGACGATAAAACTAGCACACACATTCTCTGTGAATGTCTAGCTTTGAACCGCTTCAGATACACTCTGTTTAATAGCTATTTTATTACTACTGATAAGGGATACTCTGCTGCCTATTAAAGAAGGCGGAGAGGATTCTTTGTCCAATAACTTAACAATTTCTCAATGCCGGGCTTGGGTACAATAGACTCTCCTAGATTCGCAGTACCCTTTTAATCTAAAGTTGTCGGAGGGCCTACCATGTTCTTGAGTATACCTGACCTTACGCTCTGTCCACTTGTTGAGCCTCCGCTGGCTCTGGGCACAACGTCAGGCTTTTTATGGTTATGGTTATGTAGGGTGCAGAAGTTTTTTGATGTTTCTTAATTTTTTGCGCAATTTTATAACCTTTTTTTCGTAACAACCTTTCACAAAGTATTAGAAAATTAAAAAGAAGAAAAATAGGATTAAAATCGGTGAACTCATTCATCAAAATATGGCATGACCAGCAAAAGGTGCTTTGATTTTACGTATATAAAATACTAAATATTTTTTTAAACGCAATTTTAATATTTTATTGGCTACAAATATTACAAACTATTTTCAAATAAATTTTTACTCATGCACCACAAAAGTTTTTTTTTTTTTTTTTTAATTTTTTTTTAATTAAAACTAAAACTTTCTACCCCAAATTTATTTTATTTTTATTTTACATTAGCAGAATGTATATTCATGTTACCTGCTAAGCGTTCGTAAACATTTGATAAATGCTTTAAAATATTACGTATACGCATACACCGCAAGCAAAATATATATAACGCATGTATCAAATATTCAAAATGCAACCAAAATGCAAAAAAATATTAAAAGCAAAATTTGCAACTAATCTGAACGCTATATAAGATCTAAAATATCCAATTTACAGCTGCATAAATAATTTTCAGGTTAAACGAGATTTTTAACACGGAAAAATAAAACCAGCGAAATGAATACTTGAAATAATGAATGAACAAATGAGAATTTACCTAAACAAAGAGTGCAGCCAGACAAACAAGATGCATTCAATTTCTGTGCAGCATAAATAGGAGTATCGTTGCTATGAAACGTTTTATTTTTTTAGGTAAAAGACATTTTGAATTAAATACAAAAGACTGCATGAGTATGAGTTGATGCAGTGCATAAAAAGATACACACACACACTTATGCACACTTTAATTCATGTAATGTAAATATTTTTTTTTTTTTTTATGAAATGACGATAAAAAAAAAAAGTTTTCATGCACTAAATTATTATTTGAGATGCAAACGTAACGATAGCATCGACATATCTTAAGAAAATGAATTACTATGCAAACCACACACAAAGTACTAAAGCAACTAAGAAACATTTTTCTATTTTTTTTGCAATGCGGCAAATGTCTTGCAAGCAACAAGAATGTTTACAATTTAACAAAAGCGGATACGACGCTAACATTCTATAAAGTAAATTTTGATGGTAAACAGCGATTGAAAGAAACTTGATTACTTGCTGCATACTTTATGAGCTTCGGTAGTAGCTATTGTAAGCGAGTAACGAGTGAAGCACTTAACGCTTGTTTGCCCAACTGAGGTGTGAGTGTGATGATGTACATTGCTACTACATTGATTTATTATTCCATGCAGATTAGTCTTTGATGAAGTTGAAAAATATTGTATGTAGTAAAAATAAGCATATGCATGTTGGTAGTGTTGCTTGTATACTCTTCTTTGATAAAAAGAGTTGAATCATTAATTTTATTGCTTGTGGTCATCATAGCAGTATTTTATTTAAAATCCCGATTGTTTTAAGCGGTTCAAATCTTCGGATTTTAGTAAATCCTGGTGGTGGAGCTGATGAGGTGTGAAGCTGGTCTGTCACTCTATATCGACAGTTTGAAGATGGATTGCGTTGTGGGGTCTGGGCTACTTAGAAGACTTGGCAGTGAAAGAGTTCATTCGACTGCCGACTATCTGTACTGTGTTGCAGGCGGAAATCCATGCTGTGGTAGTGCAACTTACTGGTACAGATGGAAATTGGGGACAGATCGGGTTTCTTCACACGGACAGCCAAGCTGCCATCAAAGCGCTTGATAATCACATTATCAAAGTTAGGGAATGTTAATCTTGTTGGTTGTCATAACACACTTTGCCTTATATGGGTCCCCTGGAACGACCAAACTGACAAGCCAGCCTAGTAGGGGTTCGTCGGGTGAGTCCCAGCCACTCGCGGTACTGATCCCGATGAGTGCTAGGGTTGCCCACATTAGGAACTACTTCACCCCTCTACGCAATAATAAATGGCAAAATCTATAGGGGCAGTAAAGCTAGTTTTGCCGGTTTTTTTGGCAGTTAGAACCGCTGAGCGATCTATCCCTCTTATGTCCATAACCAATCATGTAATAAGGTTCTACACGGAGATGTTTTAGTAGTAACAAAATGGCAATTATATGCTTATTATGTGGGGAATGAGGGTTTCCCTTCAGCTACCTCTCTTCGTTCAAATCAAAGTATTAGTCGGAGTATTCTGAACTGTGATATAGCAACACTAGCGGATAACTAAGCTGCATTGTAGGTGCTCAATTTCAAATTGGTAAAATCGAAACAAGATCATGCACAGAACCAAGGTACGCGGCAAGCTAAGACACTTAAGGAGGAGACAGCACAAAACAAAAACTTATTAACTTCTACAGGGTTGCTTACAGAGTTGCTTACAGGTCACTGTCGTTTGAAAAGATTACTGACTGCAATTGTTGCAAGTCATTAGGTTGAGAGAGCAAGACACTCGTGTAAGTGAAGTCATGGCTACGAGAAGTGAGTCAATACTGGATGGCTGCTGCATGCCTGAAGGAAGGCATATAACAGAATGCAGATATCATTCTTCCAAAATAAAATACTTCACTGTCTTATCCCAACAAAGGCTTTGACTATATTTTTTGTAATTCTGTCTGTTTATACAATTGCATCTTTTCTATCTATCTTTTTATAAATCGATCTTTTGATCGACCATTTTTATAAATCCTGCACTTTTGAAGCGTAGCAGAAGTGTGTCGTGTTACAAACTTTCTATAAAAGTTATACAACCACAATAATGGTGTAAACATACTGAATAAAGCAAAAATAAAGCAGCTTCCCTACTTAACAAGTTTTCACACTTTACACAAAATCTTAAGGCAATATTTACAAAAGTGTCTTTGCTCCTAACATGCAAATATGTGTTGACACCATTTGCCATTACATCAATGAGCTACAACAAGCTACGCATGTATAGAGCAGATTATGAAATGCAACGTATTTCCAAGATAGCGTACCAAAGTGCCCAGAACTATTCGACCATACAAAAAGCAGATGAAAGCAAATGAACCTAATCCACAGCGAAACCAAAAATGCATTTTCGCTAAAGATGCGTTGCGCTAGCAATATTCAAAAACGTACTACATACGTACGTACTAAAGCCATCGACATTCAACCAAAACAACATCATCATCGACATCATCATCATCATCCGCAATGCTTCTTTTAGTTTGGTTGGCGCCAATAACCCTTCAACACAGCATTGCACTCATTTGCAGTTTGACGCATCATTATGCAGCAACAGCAACAACAGCAGCTGCAGTTTAGATACATTTCGAGATGCAGTCTTAGCATCCGGAATGGAATGAAATGGAATGGCGCATATCAGGTAAATGTTAGCGCAACACAAACTGCAACATGATGTGCCACAATAAGGATGACGATGACGATGACGTTAGGCAACAACTCTATACACTACACCAAATATCGAACGTTGGATAATACTAACTGAAATAGTGGTTGCGCAACGAAATGCTGCTTTATTTGATGTCGAATGATGAGCATTTTGATGATGATGACGTCGATGACGACGACGACGACGACGTTAACGAGACCAATAACTGTTTGCAGCAATAGCAGAACACTTCACGCTTAATCGGCTTGAATAAGACGATCTATGAAACATTCTATGTGCAACATTCAAGCTAAACATTGTAGAATTTTCGAATTTGATTTGTCGACAACGTTCGTTGTGCATGCGTTGTGTATCTATTGATCCGTATGCAAACACATCGTATGTATAGATAGAAAATCGGGTCAAACATGACTCAGCCAAACAGAGTTGAAGGTACACGCTTCAAAAGATACACAAACAAACAAAGCGTTAAGCTTGTTATCAAGTGTTGAAGCATATCGTCAAATGCAGCAGCAGCAGACAAGCGTGTGACTTAATGCAACTGCAATAGCAAATTTATCAAGCGACCAACTGAACGACCGACCGAACGACGAATGACCGTTCAACCAACTAAATGACCAAGGGCAACATTTGTCAATGGCAAGCAGCACCAAGAACAAAAAAAAAAAAAAAAAAAAAAAAAAAACGAAACGCCTGAAGATTTTCCAGTGTAAACTGAAACGAGTTATTGCAACAAGCATGGACTGCAAGTTGAACAAATAAACCATAAATGAAGCTTTACACTTTGCTGTAAAGTGAAAATGTTAAACTTTCTATTTTTTTTTTTTTTTTAGGTTGTTCCGGTAGCCACAAAATCAAGAGAGATTAGTTGATTTGGACATGGTTAATTGTTTGGCTATTTGTCTTGTTTCGATTAATTTTTTCAATGAGATATTTCGACACATAATATCAAAACAAACAATTCTTCTTTCAATGCTAATCGTATGCTTTGTAGGGTCTTTCACGCATTCTTCTGTCTGTTATATATTGTATATTTGCACAAGCTAATTATACCCCACCTTTTAACCTTCGGACATGGGGTATAATGAATCGTGGAGATCTGTCGGACATGGATCGAAGCAGTGATCGCAGTGAGTTTAGCGTTTGTGACTTGAAAATAGCAGTGACTGCAAACAGTGATAAAATCGCAGTTCGCAAAAATGATTAGCGATTACTGAACAGGTTAACTGTTCGCGAAGAGTGACACAATAAATCGCCGATAACTGAACATGTTCACTGAGGAATAAGAAATCGCATATCACTACTTTTAGTCGCAGTGCGACATTGAGATTTATAAATCACTGTGAAAAAATTATCGAAAAAGATTTTTAGCCAATACTAATATTAGGAGCTCTTTTAGTCAGGGCAAGCGTATTAGGGAAGCTTAAGACCAGACACAACCAATGCTTTTAACCGAGCTTTGAGTAAAACGTGGTAAAAGGCATATCTCCAAAATGTATTGCTTCATCATCATAAATGAATCTTGCTGCTCTTTGTTGTAACTAAAACTCTCGAAGGAATTCCATCTAATCGCCGACAACTACGTCCCAATTAAAAAGTTAACGAAAATATAAAGGGTCATTACTGGAATAGACAGCTTTGGATGAAAGAAATCTCCATCAGCATATATACGGACGAAGCGAAACTCTACAGCCAAGTTGGGAGAGCTGTCCAATCTCCGGATCTGGGAATTGATACATCCTTCAGGCTTCCTGACAACTTCAGTGTTTATAAGGCGGTTGCCAAGCAGATCTTAAGGCGCTGGACTCCCACATAAATTTAAATCCATTACTGAGTGTCGCAAATCTCTCAACGAGATGGCCAAACACTAAAGTATTCATATTTTTTGGATGCCAGGGCTCAGAAGCAATGAGGGTAACTGCATAGCAGACAAACTTGCCATGGACTTAGATGGGATACCCCTTGCAACTTGCAGGTTGCTAATAAAAGAAAAGACTCTACTTACTGCAGACAGAAAGTGATCCAACTTAACAACTTGCGGCAAACCCAGAATAACCTGGCCATACTCAACATACTCAAAATGAATTGTCACTAATTTTCTAGTAACCATGGGGACACTATCTCATAGGCACTCATGCAATGAGGCTAGGCGTTTCCTTTAATGATTTTTGTAAAAGCTGTGGCAATGATGATAAGGAAGAATATATTGAATATCTTCTCTGTCGTTGTCCAGCTCTGCATTGTAAAAGTTTCAAACATTTGGGAAGGGCTAGAGACCTGGAACCATAAGCTACCACAATTGTGTCGCCTAAACATATGAAGATAGGCTTTTGGCTTCGATCGTGGTTACTTCCGAAAGATCTTCTAAGAAGAACTTCTTGGAAAGTAACCTCGATCGAAGCTTTCTAAATATATTTAGGCAACAAAATGGTGGCTTTTGGTTCTAGGTCTCTGAGCAGTCTTTTGAGATCATGTGGCATCACAATGGGCCTCATTTGACCTATGTTTTGTAGTGATCGTCTGAGCACTCGGCCACCTAAACCCTCATAAAGCTAGGAAGTGTGGCGTAGTTTTTGATGCTCTACAATCTATTGTCAATTAATTTTTATGTTATCAGCAGTTTAAGCCTCAGATTGGTCAATGAAAAAAAAAACACAATATGTCATTTATCGATCTGTCTGCTTTTTGCATACATTTAAATTGTATTGTAGGCTTAACACAATTGGACTTTGTCAATTTTGAAATTATTTTAAAAGGACAAAAAAGGAAACTATGCTGCACTATTAAATTTATTGAATAAATTAGTGGACGTGTAGCATTAAACAGCGACGACATAGAATCAGTTTCAATTAGCACAAACCGCTGCAAAAATATTTAAGCATTTACAACAAACCACGCCCATTGAAAAGACCACGACAAAGCTAATCGGGCACAATACAAAAGAATACACAACAACAACAACAACACAAAGCTATGAACAATTTTTGGCAGGAATTTATATCGCAGCAACAATTTTGCGGTTGTCCATGTTATGTCCTTATGCGGCTGAGCTGTGCGGTCTCTCTATGCGGTAACAAAAAAAATGGCGTCGGCGGTGTTGGCAGTCATATTGTTGTTAGTATTATTTTATGGCACAACAAAAACAACAACAACAACAAGAGCAGCAATAACAAAAATAAATAAACAAAATAAATAAAATAAAACAAAGAACAATGTGCAACAATAAAATTTTTATGACAGTTAATTATTTTACACTTATAAAACAGAGCAAACATTTAGAAGGACATACTCGTACTTTTAGTGGCATGGAAAGCGGATGTTGACTGCAGGCAGTAAAAGAGACACGCGACAAGTTAATATGTGTGGCGGCCATAAAAGCATAAAGTGTATACACGTTCGCTTTGTCTCTTTGGCTACATTTTAAATCCTGTGCTCGTAAAAAAAAAAAAAGAGAAAATATGAAATAAAAAAAAATTGTCGAAAAAAAAATATACTCGTATGTGTACGTATAATCCACATTGCATTTGTCGTCTGTCATAAATTCAGTAAAAGTTGCAGTTAAATGCGAAAATTAATATTTAATGATCAGGCTTAAGCGTACAAATGTTCTATGGTACGTCCGTCCGTCTGCATCATACTTCATACTCATCAAACGTACATATTTTTGTGTTTCTAGCAGCTTTTTTTGCCTTTAGGGGTCACAGTTATGCGCTGCAATTGCTCCAACTCTGTGGCTTTAGTACTGAAAGCACTATGTCCCTAATGAAAACAGGTAATAAAAGCAGCGCGAGCGCTCAATTTAAGTACTTTTTCTATGCTGCTGGGCGTGCTTCATTTTTAGACATTTGTAAAGTTTTTTTGTGTATTTTTTAGTTTTTGTACTTTTTAACTACACAGAGCAAAAAAAAAATATTTAATGCTGTAGCGACATAAAGTATGCCACCTGAATAAATTAATACTCTTTGAAAGTATGCAAACCATTTTGATTTCATGCAATGCAGTCCACGGATGTGTTTCAGGCACATTCTTTCTCTTTTTAGCCTACCACCTTACACCTTATTGTTGGAAAATTCCCGATTCTGGCCAGACTTAAGCTCCAAGACCCTAATGGTTACTTCCTATCCACTGTAAATACCAGTAAAACTTGGGCGTAGCATATTCTCACACTATTCAAAGTGTCTGAGTCAATCTTCCGTCAATTAAACTAACATAACCCATATGCCGGGCTATGGAATAGCCTTCTGGGTTCATTACCTTACATACTAGGTATTGCGGCAGCAATGTTTAAATGAATAAGTTAGCCTGGCTGCACTACAGAAAACTTCGTCTCTTTTTAAAACATGTATTCATAAATGTATGTATATGTATATAAAATAAAACAAAATGTTTCTATGTCCGCTATGGACTTTGAAACCATACAACCGATGAGACCCAAACATGTTTCATTTGAAAGGCAACAATGAAAGTATAATAAAAGACCACTTAAACAATGCATCAGCCACATTCAGTTCATTCATAAAGTCGATTTTCGACTTTTCCTATACAACTTTTTTTTTTTTTTTTTTGTATGTTTTAAAACTAGCCCAACAATATTTTTGTAACACTGCAATTAAAAAGGATATGTTTAGTGCTCTTTTATATGTTTTGTACTAGCCCCAACATATTTTGGTAGAAAACGTACAAAAATGCCATCGCAAAGTGCTGCAATTGTACAAAAAACAAAACAGCAGATGCAGAACAGATAAAAACCGAAAGAGCAGCCGAAATGTAGTACCTACAATTTTGTTGCACATACCGGGTATACGCTATTTTTAAATAAAATTGCTTTTTCCTTTGTTCTTAGGAACGTCTTTTTAAAATATTGAGTATCGAAACATCGTTCGAAATTGCATCTCTCTAATTTCTGGCATTCTTTTACCTCATTTAAAGTTAAATCTTAGTAAATTATTAGTAAATTTCCGCTTGTTGCATAACAACAGTGCAAATTCCAAGCGAATTTATCCAAAATTCATTCTCGCATTCTCATAAAATTTAAATTACAAAACTGAACGAAAAAAAAAAAAAAAAATGACAACTGTTTGCTTTGTCAATTTCCTGAAACAAAGTATGCAACAATTTGTAACAAATTTCCGCTTGTTGCATTGTCAACAGCCGCAGCTGATCATTGTCAGCAACATCATCATCAACACAGCAACAACAACAGCAACAGTGTCAGCAACAGCAACATCATATTAAAAATTATTTTTGAATATGGTTTCATTTGCTTGTTTCTATACGCAACAAAATCGAAAGTTTTTTTTTTTGTTTCTTTCAGTTTTATATGCTCTATCTGACTGGCAACTGTGTATGTTAACCGCAAAATTCGTAACCAAAAATCTGTTAAAATTTCAGTTTTGCAAAAACGGATTTCAATTTGCTTGCACACTTTGGCTAAAGCTAATGCTCATTGCTCAAACCAACAACAAGAGCAACCAACCAACCAACCAACCAACAAAGCAATGCCAACGCCATGAAGCGCCACCAATGCAGTTACCGCTGCCACCAAAGGGCACCATCATAACCATCACCAACACCAATGCCAACGATATCATCATGATCCAGAAATGGTGATGATGATGATGATGATTATGATGACGGCTCTGAGAATGCAGAAGCTACAAAAGAATCAGCAGCGCGACAGCCAACTTTAGCTGCTGCAGCATGTTGTATCCACCACCACACACACAATTTCCGGTTCAACACATTTTGCGGTTTTGAGCGGCGCATTTATATTTAAGCAGCGCTTAGTTCAGAGCGCAAGTGCAAGTTGTAGTTGTTTGCGAGGGCGCTTTATGTGAACCAATGTACAACGATTTTTATAGCCACATTCAACTACATTCTATTTTTTTCATCTTCTCCTTTTTACGTAAAAGCAACGCTTACGCCTAAATGTATGCAACATGTTTGTGTCATTGTGGTCGCGCTGTACTTTTGGTGGTGGGGGTTGGGGGGTGTGAGATCTTCATATAGTAAAGGATACAGTGCTGTGCGGTACTAGTTGCATATTTGCATTAGAATGAAATGCTTGCTCGTATGTTGCATACTTTTTGGAGCATTTACATATTTCTTCTTTGAAAAACACTTTTTTTTTTTTGTCTAGCTTGGATTCTCTGCGCTTGTTAGCAACATTGCATTTGACGCAACTCAAATTGAATGACTACAAACATGTCATTTACATTGTCATACATGTTTTTGCTTATAAACATTTCAACTTTAAGTTGAATAGTTTTGTACACCGTTAAGTATGCTATAAATTAATTGCTTTGTTCTTTTTTAAACATATCCTACGGTGTTGTTCGCAATACAAACCGAATAAAAGTTATAATCAAAGGGCACGAGTACACATGCTCAGAACATGAAATAGCTTCAAGAGGCATAAAAATTGTCTGTGACTAAAAAAAGGGTTAAACTGTATATTGTAATAATAAATGACTGACTGACTTGCTCTATATTTTCGTGCAGTCCAGACCCAAATTTAAAACTAGAGCCTTAAAACTACAGCCGAATGTGCATTACAGCCATATCTATGAAATAGGTATTTCCTAATAAGTACTTCAAATTATTTTACTTGTTTGAGAAATTAATGAAAATAAATATATATAAAATGCTCTGTTTGTTTATACGAGGCTTATAGACTTGAAAAGTTCTGAACAGTTTAAGCCCAAATTTTGACACAACATGTGTTGAGGTTCGGACTCGGTTTTTATCTGCTTTTTATGTTGATAACATATCTGCGTTTGAAAATATATTACCTGCAGGCCGTCAGCTGCCCCTACTGCTGCGCCACCTGCCGGCTGTCAGCACTAATGCTGCTCATAGTTCTAGGTTAAGAACTATGACAAATGGAATGAAAAGTTTTATCATCAAAAAAATTTTCGTCTTTGAAAGGCAAAAAAAAAAAAAAATTGTATCACTTTCATCTATCTCTCATGGTTTTTCGAGTTCTAGGGTGAAAGCTAATAATAAAATACTAATAAATGAAGTCATGCCACCCAAGAGGTCGAATTTGGGTTGTCGCACTCGCCGTATAGAAACACGAAGACGGGAGGTTTTGAATATAACTGAGGGAGAGCGGCATTCGATTCGAGAGACTGAGTGGCTGAGAATAATGCAAATGTACAAAGCGGAATTAGCAGAAAGAAACTACATATAAGTCAATAGACACCGTTGTTCACTCGATCTGCCGGAGGCTTTCACCACACATACTGAAATTGAAGATAGGTGTGCCAATTATCCTGTTGCGGAACATCAATCAACCGAAACTCTGCAAAAGCACGCGACTCGCAGTCAAGAAATTGATAAACAATGAAGTGGAAGCAACAATATTGACGTGGCCATTCAAAGATGAAGATGTCCTCAGTACTCGAATTCCCATAATTCCAAAGGATACACCTGTTCAATTTAACAGATTGCAGTTTCCAATTCGATTGGCATTTGCAATAACAATCAACAAAGCTCAGGGCCAATCTTTGGAATTATGTGGCTTAGATTTAGGTGCGGATTGCTTCTTCCACGACAATTTTATGATGCGTGTTCCCGTGTAGGTAAACCAGATAGCCTCTACATTTATGCCGAGAACGAAAAAACATTGTATACCCACAAATGTTACAAAATTAAATGGATATGTAACTTATGCTTTGTTTATTAATTTTTATGCATGCAACCACGATTTGCCACAGTGAAGCATGGCAGGGTACAGCTAGTATATATATAAAATAGTAAAAATGTTTCTATGTCCGCTATGGACTTTAAAACCATTCAAACGATGAGCTTCAAACTGGTTATTTTTTAAAGGCAAGAATTCAAGTATAATTATAGACCATTAAACTATGAAGTCGATTCTCGACAATATTTGTGCTATTATTATATTCAACAATGATTTATCAAACGGCCCTAATAGTAAAGGGCACACTTTATTGAAAAATACTTTATTTCAATAAATAAATCAAATGTCTTTCGCAAATATATGAAGAAACTATGAAGACATGAATAGATAAATACAATATAAAAGCGTATATTGTGCCTTGTCATACTTTAAGATACAAACAAAACTTGTTACAATAGTGCGCTGACACGCACATATAGACATTATTTACGCATGCAACTAAAGTTAATAGACGCATCAATGTCATGCTAAACATAAATATCTTTGTATCTACATATATGCTAGTAACGCTACTAAGAAGTATCTACAAAATATATATTTTAGTATATTACGCCCAAGAGTGATTTTCTATGTTCATTTGCTTGTAATCGTGTCTGTTATTTGTTGCTTATTAGAACGCAGTTTTACTCATGTTTGTTGTTGTTCTTCTTCGTTTCTTCTTCTTTGTATTATTGCATTTTATGTATACAAGTATTTCTCTAGCTTTCTAGTTTCTTGGCATATGTTTTACTGGTTTGACTTTAATAGTCATGTTAAACAAATGTTTGCCAAGCATGCAGAAAGATATATGAAGAGCATTGGTCCAATTACTTGTAGCAAGCAACAAGAATTTTACTCATTTTGTAGTCAAATCACATTAGTCATGTGCTTAATTTTCTACATTCCCTAATTGTATCTATCTATCTATCTATCTAATTGAATTTATATATAGTATGTATATTTGGAGCAACATTACTAAACGTAACTAAGTCATTCTATTATATATTTTATTGTATTGTAAACTTATACGCATTTGTAACTTGTAAGACAATATTTGTTTCAATACGTATGGTTTCGTTCTAGCTTTATAGTAGTTATGTTTTGTGTACAAATTTGTTTATTTCTTGAATTTTCAGATTATTTTTTAGGTTCAATATTTAAAAGATGGCATAATGTAACTACAGAATAATTCTCGATAAATTGTACAGAAAATTGTACTAAAAACTAGTTTTAAGAAATGTAATGATAATATTTGTAGCTGAGGAAATTAGTAATTCCACCTCCAATTGAACTTGAATCATAAACTTCTTTAGAGGCTCTGGATCTTGTAAAAAAAAAATAAATAAAACTTAAACTATTAATTTATTGATTTTATATTTATCGAAAGAAAAGCAATTAGAAACATGATTCCATAACAAATGAAACCACTTAAGTCAAATATATCAAATAAAAAATTTTACAAAAAAATAAGATACAAATTTATCTATGAATTCATAATATAAATGTAAACAATTTAAAAGAAAAATGCAACAAAAATGTCTATTCTAATAAATTTGAAATTATGAAAAATATTTTTACGACTTTGCAAAAAAATTGTATGCAGACATTTTATTTTTTAGGCAATTTGATATTTTTTTTAGAAGAAAAAAAATTTTTTTGCAAAAAAATATAACCAAAATGTGTAACAATTTATTTTCAAGGAAATATTTTAATAATTTGCCAAAAAAAAAACAACAAAAAAAATAAGAGTATTACGCATAAAGCTTAAAAATCGAACGAAAAATGATTAAATTAAAATTAAATAATGTATGGAAATGAAATTCAAGTGATATGCTTACGTAATTACCGAAGAAAATACCAATAAATGCGAATGGAATTACTGAAGGCTAAAGTAATTTAAACTGTTTATATACAAAATTTATTTGGAAATGTATACATTTTATAGCTAGATGGATGGATTATATAAAAATCAGTACATGGAATTTGTATTTATGTAACAAAAAAAAAAAAAAAGATACATATAGGAAAAATATATTTAACTGCATACCTACGTACACGTTGCTGAAAATCAATCTCGGCATTCAATGGCAATAAAAAATAAAAAAATAAAAAACAAAAGGAAGAATTTATAATAAATTTATAAATAAACTTTGTGTCTGACGACGCCATTTTCTTTTTTTTTTTTTTTTTTTGTTCATATCGAAAGCACAGTAGGCGAAATTTTATAAATCAACAAAATATACGCGTGTATGTGTGTATTTGCACCAAAAAATTTTATACCGGACTATAGCAGCATTCGTCTGGTTATCATCCAACAAACAAACAAACAAACAAACAAAGAAACAAACCAACACGGCAGCCAACATTAACAATATGCAAAATTCATGTTAAAATATCGAAAAAACATAAATATTTCTTTTACTCAATGTGCTGCTGCTGCCTACTTTTCAATCCATGCGGCGCAGTTCAGTAGTAAAATATTTCTTATACATTTTTTATTTAATTTTTTTTTTTTTTTTTTTTTTTCGAAGATAGGTCATCCGACGAGTTTTATTCCCAATACGTAATAGTGTCTGTTTGAATGAATGAATGGATGAATGGAGTCCTTTTCTTTTCATGCTACATACTAAAGGTAGACAGACAGACAGACAGACAGAGAGAGAGAGACGACCGTGTCGGCTTTTATGCATCCATGCCTTTTGTGAAGTAGCAACACATAAAATACAGTTATTTGCGCTATTTGCACATTTTGTAAAAATTTTTATATTCTCAGACAGACAGACTCAACTATATATAGTATACAATACATATGAGGGTAAATTAATAAGGTCCTACAAAACTTTTAAAGTTTTATATGCAGTCAATAAAAAAAAATAATAAAAGTAAATCAGCAAGCAACTACTTCAGTTTACATAGATAAGTTCACGTATTCCGCCACTGTCTCTTTCTAATTTGGTTACAAATTTTGTTCAGTATGCATGCTATGGTGAATTTATATAATTTCACCACATAAATGTCAATTTTTCTGCTTGTTGATTTTGAGCAAAAAGCTGATAAATTTGAAAACTTTGAACTTTGAAACTTTGTTATAGTTTTAATTTAAAAATAAATATTTTTTTAAAGCACCAAAACAACCGAAGCAAAAGTACTGAAAATAAAATGATTGTTTACTTTTACTTTCTTAAAATTTTTTCGTACTTTTCTTCTCCAGTCGTGGTGAAATCAAATATTATTCACCACAAACTAAGTTTTAAAATTTATGTAACCAAAGACTTCGATGTACTTCACCTGGCATAGTTGCGTCATGGATAAGCCTAACACACTATCGCAATTTAAAGAAATATTTTATATAAACGATTGAAAACTCTCCAATTCTCCGTTTCCACGCACAAGTATCGTCGAACGCGCATTGTAGCATTTATAAAATTAAGACAAAGTTAGGTAAGGTTTAGTTTGCATCAAAGGAGAGCATGCCATTCGATAACTTATCGGTTCGACTATTTGGACAATCGTAAGTTGCCCATATCTATTAAAATTGTCGCAAAAATTAAAGAGAGAGAGAAAATGGTTAATCAATTTCGAAACAATTTTAAATTAATATCACACATTTTGGTTGTTTTTCTTTTCAGTACTAATTTTCAATAAAAAACCCATTAGAGAAATCGATTAATCAAAAAACTAACGACTTTACTTACCTTTTTTCTGCTTTCAAAGACTTGTCTTTAGTTGGCGTTGCTTTCGATAACTCAATGTGCTTTATGTGATGTGATGTGAGAAATCGTTTATCGGTCTGGTGTGAATGGTGAACGTTGTAGCAACAACATTTGATATTCTTTGATGATAAATTTTTAATAGTTTAAGAATGCTTAAATCAACTTAGTTCTTCGATTCTGCTAGGACTGTTAGTTTTCCATAATTTTCATGCATTCATTCAATGCTGCCAAAAGTTAACATTTTTAATTTGTTTACCATTTCATTAAGTAAATTTTGCATTTGCATTGTGCTTCCCTCGTAAATATTTGTCTGTTCTGTATTCAAACTTTTAAATGTAACAACCGATCTCCGTCGTAGCAGCAGTACTGAGCATTTAACCTTACCTTTCATCTCACTTCATACACTTCGTCGTTTTCCATTTAACTGTCTGTTTGCGTACAATTTTCATTTTGATTTTTCTTCAATTTTTCATGGCATAGCATTGCTTTTGCCACGTTCTTTTCCTCTTTTTCGCTCTTTCCATTAAATTCTTTTTTTTTTTTTTTCTTTTCCTATTTACAATATTTATATATACACATTTTCCACTCGTTTTCCTTATACGTTTTATGCGATTTTTTCGGGTGCAAAAGCATAAAAATGGCAAATTTTCTGCATTGAGTTTGTTCACTCGTTTGTTATTTAAATCAATTTTTTTTTCTTATATTTTTTCGTATTTGTTGCTCCATTCTGCGATATATTTTCGTTTTATAAGAGCCGCTTTTCTCTTTCGTTAGTTCGCCCCAAAAAAACAAAATGAAAAAAAAAATCAAAATTTCATTTTAGAAGGGTTAACAGCGCTGATGCGCATAGCCTGATAAGGTATTTATAATGGCATGTGTGCATTTTTGAAAACAAATTTGTATAAAATTTATATATGTGAATTTTTTTTTTTGTGGAGCATATAAATCTTGAATGTTTGTATTAAATTGAACGCATACAGCGTACAACGGCGTACTAGTTTATTCGATCGTTACTTTGTTTACAGATTAAGGCAATAAGCCACGATATATACTGTACAGTATGCAAACTTTTAATAAACATAATTCAAAAATGCTGTGGTATACTTTGTAATCATATTTATAATCACAAAGGCTGATAAGCTTTTATTTAGATAGGTACAATGCAATCGAATTTAGAGCGCATTTTATAAAGGGCTCCATTGTAGGAATTTATTAAAAGATGGAATTGAACTACTCTGAGCAGTCTGCTAAGTCTCGCAGTTTAACTTCAGCAAACGACATTTTAAATACCAAGATTTCGCCAGACTCGCCTGTGCAAATGGACTGGCTGATTGTCGGAAGTATTTAAAGTTATCATACCTGCGAACTTCTCCAAAGCTTAGAAAATTGCGTGTGTCACAATGAGAATGGGGGGTACTCGTTAAAATGGGGCTAGAAAAAAAACGTTTTCAAGTGCACACTTGACAGCTTAGGAGAGTATAAGTTTCAAATATGGAAACTCAATTACTTATAGTCTCTGAAATAATCATTTTCGTACACCATGCATCATGACGGACGGACAGACTGGCGGACGGACGGACAGATGGACATATCCCTTCCAATCCTGATCAAGAATATATACACATTATAGGGTCTATCTAGCCTCCTACTGTCTGGTATTTGGGAGTACCCTTTGGATACAGGGTATTAAAATAAACTTCATGCCCGTCGAAAAATGTTGTAAAATTTGTTAATACAATTAACCTGCAATAACTAGCTACAATCGAACAACATAAATATATCTCTCCTTTCGAGACCAATTACAGATGCGCCTTATCAGATTTGGGGCATTGAGTTTAAACCAAACCGGAACAATATATTTTGACAGAAGCTTTAATCTTTTCAGAGTTTAAGCGTATTTCTTCTCAAATGATAACTTCCGCCTACAATCTTTCCCAACAGATGTCAAAAAACGACGCCATTTTGTTTATCTAAAACTTTTAAATTTTAAGCTCATTTTTGACGACATTTTAAATTAATTCAATCAATAAGCAAAAAAAAAAATCGTTTCGCTTAATCTTTTTCTTAAATATTTCTTTTTATATTTTTTTAGGCTTTTACAAGCAAACAAAAAAAAAAAAACAAAAAAAAAAAAACCGCGACATTCTATTGGCTTAAATAAAGAAAAGAGCCTTAACAAATAACACTAACAATGCTAGCGCCTAATAAGCCAACAGACGAAATGAGTGAACGAGCATTTTCAAGGTAAGCAGTCTCAGCAGACCGTGTAATTTACTTAAAAAGCAGTGGCACAACAACAACAACAAAAAAAGGAACTTAAAAGACGTAAAAGAAAAAAATTTGGCTTGATGTAAACCAAAAAAAAAAAAAAAAAAAATCATAAAAATACTTATTTAAGTACAATGAATAAAAGACAAATAGAAAGACAGACAGACAGTCAGTCAGTCACTTGGAGTACAAAAACGTTACACTGAAATGAAAAGGACAAATTGTCAGGTTGGTTGAGCAAGCAAACCAACCACCATTCCAGGCATGCACTAAATAAATGAAATACGGAAATGAAAAAATTTGCTGCACAAAATGCGGTGACATTGAAGCGACAAGACAACAAACTTATTAGAAATAAGAGTTAATGTTAAGTAGTTGGCTATAACAGAAGTGTTAATACGCTTAAATGTCTTTAAAAATATGAACTTACGGCGTTAGATACTGTATCTAGATACTGTATCTCAAAGTCAATGCATTCAAAGCGCTGTTTTAATTTCACATGAATCATTGCTGCATCACAAACTTAATGAAATTCCATTGCTGCTTTTATAAAAAATATTAGCGTAGCGCATTTTCAGTGGTAGAAATTGTCAAGAGGATATCAAGCAAAAGTAATCGTGTAGCAGAAGTCAGTCAGAAGTCAGAAGCTTGCGAGTTCATGGTTAATATTTTTTTTTTTTTTCATTTTAGAGAGATTGTTAACGTTGCCTTGTTTCAGTTTGTATTGTATTCGTTTGGAAAAAAAAATAAAATATAAAAAAAAAAAAAAACAAAATTAATTACTTTGCAGCATTTGCTTTTGATTTCAGTGCTAAAGTAAAACCAGCAGACTGCCAGCCTGCCTATTTGTTTTGGAATTTTTGTGCTTTGTGCTTTTAAATAAATCTTTTTTTTTTTTTTACTTCAACTGTCATTTTTCAACAGAACAGGAAATGAAATAGTTGCATGAGTCTATGCTGACACAAAGTCAAAGCCACTATATACTGTACGACAGTTTGTAGACAGGATATAAAATACAATGGATAAAATCACCTGAGAGACAGCAGGAAAAAAAAATTTAAAAAATATTACAAAAAAAAAAAAATCTCTACAAACTTAAGAAGAATGAACAGCATTTACAAAGTAATTTAGGAAAAGCTTCAAGGAAAAACCCAAAAAAAAAAAAAAAAAAAAAAAACTGAAGAGAAAATAATAAAAGATTCAAAGTAAAATTTTCTTAAAAGCGTCAAGACGAGACGAAACGAGAAAGACTAAAAATCTTAAGAGTTATTACAACAAAGCTTTTTAAGAATTTAAGTGCACTTATGCAACAAACTTTATTGCACCGGAAATTAAAACAGCGCTAGCCAAAAAAAAAAAAAAACAAAGAATAGAAAATGAAGAAAGTAAGTATGAAAAAGCAGTTTATGCGCCTGAAAGTGCGCAAAGTTTTATTATACATATAAGTGGCACGCAAGAAAACTAGTGAAAATTTAAATAGATGAAAGCTTATATGTGTACCTACGTTACCGTAGCGTTGAGGAATATATAGATAGAAAGAATAGTTTGATGCGCTTCTGACACTACAGCTACTTCAAGTCTTGTAGCTACTTAATCGACTTTATGTAAGAACGACGAAGAAGAAAAAAAAATCAAAAGAAAAACATTTTTTTTACCGCGGCAATGCGTTGAAATAAATTTTTACTTTACAACAATTTTTCATGCCTTTGCCTTTTGAGGCGTTTTTAATATGTGTCGACACACTTGGTTTTTTTTTTTAATATATTTTCACACCCTGCGTGCTTTTATAATACAAAAAAAAAAAAAAATTGCGTGAAAATTTTAAAAATATTTTTCAGCTAAAAGCCGCTTAAAATAAAGGTTTGGTCAAAGTGAACTTTTACATCGTCAAAGCATAAACCAAACGCCAAAAGCGTTGCAGCAAGTTGTGATGACTCAAAGCGACGTCAAATTTTTTTTTTTTTCCATAGTCAAAGTGGCGTATGCACAATTTTTTTTCGCACTTTTTTATGTGTAGCTCAAAAAAAAAAATTATGCTATATAACATTTTTTTTTGGGTGTGTTCTTTTGAAGTGTGATAAACGTTGATAAAAAAAGCTTAATAGTAACTTAAGCTTTGAAATTTTGAATACGGATTATCTTACTAACTTGGTTAAGATGCGTTTTAAATTTTTTAAAAATACAGCAATGAAATTCAGCAGAATTTTTGATGGTAAAAATATTTCTAAGCGTTTTTGTATTGAGATTGAATAAAAGTGATATATAGTATGTATAAAATAAAATGATTAACATCAATGATAAGTAAAACGCTTATATTCCAAAAAAACTTTAGGCATTTCTTATTTATTGATTATTTTTTTAAAAATCAAGCCATGAACAATCATCGTTAAGGAAAAGTTACTACACAGTCGGAGACACAAACCATATCGCAGCAGCATAGAGCGCCATCTATTGTATGAAAATGTGTTTTAAACCTTGAATCATTCTTTGCAAAAATGTATGACCATCACCTGGTCTGGGTCTTAACAGTCTTTTTGGCTTTTGCGGGCGTTTATAGTAATAGATTACCTAATGTCGTTAAGATAAGGGTAATACACAGTGTGTGAGTAATATCGAAGACACAAACCATATTGCAGCAGCAAAGAGCGCCATCTACTTTTATGAACATGTGTTTTAAAGCTTGAATAATTATCTCCAATCAATGACAATTACCTTATCTGGGTCCAAACAGTCTTTGACGTTTGTGGGCGTCTATAATTCGAGATCGCTTTAAAATTTTTATATATCAAAGACACAAACCATATCCATTTTGGTGCACAGTATTAGATTTGCTTAATTAAATATTAACTCTATAAAAATTTATTCATAACCTAAATAAAAATAAAAATAAAAAAAAAATAATAACCTTTTTCACATAACAACTCGAAAAAGGGCGTTTGGTTTGTTTGAGAGCTTTACCTAAAAGTGAACGTTGAACTCTGATTCGGAAAAATAATAAGTTTCAATTTCTGCTAAATATCTCTAAAACTTTTCGAGTAAAGAGCATTGACCTTTGAGAAAAACAATAGATACGTTAATAGTTTAATGATCATAATTTGTAATTTTGACAAATTGACTAATCCTCTACTTCGGTTACAGAAACCCTCATCGTGTTCTCTGCCTCATTCCGTTTTCTGCAAAGGCAGTTGGGTACACCCAGGTATGTAAAGTCCTTCCGCCGTTCCCTTGATACTGTTCTCCATCATGTTTGTCAGGGACGACCTCTTCCTAAATGTTAGCCCTGTGGTGCACCTCCTCATTGGAAATTCTATCCTCGCAATGAATACGGAGAGTGCTTCTCAAACAGCGCCTAACAAACATTTGAAGTTTATTGATGATGAACTTAGTTACCTTCCAAATACAGCTTCCGAGGAGTATCAAGGAAAGCACGGAAAGCATTGATTTGAATAGTCTAACTTTTAGAATTGTACTGAAATCATTGTTTCATCAAATGGGAGACATCATATCGAATGAGTTTTGGGCGATTTTTAAACCTGCTGAGGTTGACCTTCTAAGTGCTGCATCCAATAAATTCGAGCTACAACTGGGTTCTCTAATTGCGCCCTGTATTTTGAATTTGTTTATGTTTTGTTCAATACAATCTAAATCAATTTCTACAGGTCCACGCAAAGCAACTTTGCTGTATTTCAAAATTATATATTTGCTCATTTTTGTTTGACAATAATTAAAAGTTGGTACAAAATTAACAAGTTTCTTATTAAATGGAAATAATTATAAATAAATAAATTTAACTACAAATATCGATTCATATTTTCAATGCAAACAACTCACGTTTGATGTAACACATTGCGTATGAGTATTTTAAGTTAGTAGACATAAGAAAAAAGTTTTATACTTGAACAATTTATAAATCATACGTCATGTTAGACGCTTGATTTATTACCTTTCACAAAACAAAAGCAACAATTAAAGTAAACGACTACGACAAAAACATTGTTTGGAAATTGTATATTTTTAGAAAAAAAAAAAAAATAAATATGCATAAAACTAAAAATAGAATTCATAATATTTTGAACATTTATAAAATATATTTTAATTGGCTTAAATTACATATTATTGCGTATACGCAATGTTGACAAATATTTTTTTATTTATAAATATTTTTTAGTTATTTTTTTAATTTTTTTTTTTTTATTTAATATTTTTTTCTTTATTTTATATTTTTTTTCAGTTTTAAATGACGAGCGTGATTTAATTTTTCTTTTTTTTTTTTTGTGTGTGCACTGTACGAGTATGTCAACTGTTTTGCAGCAAAATAGAAAATATTTTGACACAAGTCAAAGATAATAAACAAAAGCATTTTTTATGGATTTGTGGCCTTATCATTTCTCATTTCATATTTTTTTTTTTTTTTTTTTTTTGTTTCTGCTTGCTCAATTTCTGTTTTGTGGGCGTTTGACATATCGATCAAAATATGTCAAAGTACAAAAGCAAGTTCGTTAATAAAAATAGATTTTTTTGTTCTGGTTCATAAAAGAAAAAGCATAAAGTTTTTTCACAAATGCTTTAAAAGCGCTTTGGTGCTCGATTTAAATCATCAGAATGCGTCATTTTTAGAACCTTTCGTGGATTTTGTTTAATGCAGGCATTGAATTTAAGAATAGTTTTTAAATGTAAAATTTGAGGCTTATAGATTGAATTTAAGAAAAAACAAAAAAAATATATTCAAGGGTTAACTCTACTAGATTGTTCAGAAACATCTAACGTGGTGAGCCCTATTTTACAAGGAGTCTCATTTTTTTTTTTTTTAAAAATCACACTTGCCTGATATACACTAAAGAAATCAGAAATACTAATTACTGATGGCAATTCTAGAGTCAGATTAAAAATGTTATGGGATCGTCTGGAGGAGATTTCGGAGACCCACAAATTTCTTTATCAACTCGAGACTAGTCAATCTTGTCATTTCTGTCTGTTCGTCTGTTTGCGGTATTCCAAGATTTTAAATGAAATTTATTTATTTACAAAACTATTGGCTGCATAGTAAGTGAAAACATATCTTATATCAACCCAGAATTACTATACAAAATTCAAATTTAATTTAAATTCCAATTTCAAGTTTTTCTCAAGAAAAAATGATATATTTTTATCTATACAAATATATACAAAATAGTAAAAATGTTTCTATGTCCGCTATGGACTTTAAAACAATTCAACCGATGAGTCCCAAACCGGTTTTATTTGAACGGCAACAATACAAGTATAATTATAGACCACTAAAACAATGGATTAGGCAAATTCGGTTCATTCAAGAAGTCGATTTTCTAAATAACATTATACAATTTTTATACCCGTTACACATAGTGTAAACGGGTATATTCAGTTTGTCAAAAGTTTGTAACGCATTGAAGGAGGCATCGGAGACCCCATAAAGTATATATATTCTTGATCAGCTCGATGAGACGAATCGATCTAGCCATGTCCGTCTGTCTGTCCGTCTGTCCGTCTGTCCGTCCGTCCGTCTGTCCGTCTGTTTGTTCAATGCGATTTATTCGATGAAGATATAAAGATATTGGGCTGAAATTTTAAAGCTAAGTTTCTCGGCAACGACTAGGTTAAGTTCGAAAATGGAGTGCCACGCCCTTTTTAGGTATAGCCCCATACAAACTTATCGATTTTTTTCGATTTTTCTTTAAAAATAGTAATTATTTATGAATCCCGACCGCCCCAATTGGGTAAAAACATTTTTTTGTCATCCAGGGTCAAAAACCAAGACGCCACGACCATGTAACGGGTATTTCAGCTTCGGTTCCACCGAAGTTAACGTTTTTCCTTGTTTTTGTACTTTTTGTCTGTTTTTATACTAGCCCCAATATATTGCCGTCCCGCTGCAAACAAAAAAATAAAAACAAAAATAATCTATTTTTTTAGTACTTTTCTGTATGTTTCCATAGCAGCCTCAACATATTAAAAACGGGTTTTTTAGTATATTTTCATACTAGAACTGCAAAATATGGAAACCTAAAGTTCGCCTGTACAACAGTAGCACACGCCGGGTATCCTCTCGTAATCTATATAAAAACAACACCAATGCTCTTATATCGTTAAAAGTTTAGTTTTCAAAGTACTACAAAGGTACAAAAATTCTTACTAGAGCTGCGGAACATTTTTTTAACGTTGATATGCTAATGTGCACAAAAAAACAGTTTAATGCAGCTCTCAAAATTCTTCATATAATAACTAACAAAGTAACTCTCGCACAGCAATAATTCTACTGCAAGAAAAGAATTCAAAATAAAATATAAACAAATTATCAGCTAAAAATAAAGCAATAACTTTTAGTACATAATTAAAAAAAAAATGGAAACAAGCTCGTTGGCGTTTGACAATTTAATTAGAAATACAAACAAAGATAAAATATAAAAAAGAAAGAGGAAACGATAATCTAAAATACTTGGCTTGATGTTGATTAAAAGCGCCTGAAAGTATGCAACATGAAATGGCAAAACATTAAATGGCAACCATGACCAAAAAAAAAGAACACAAAGCAACCACAAAAAGATCAAACTCATTATTTTAATTTACTCAAACCCGAGTTAAATAATTTTTATAGCACTGTAGGCTGTCAATGATACTGTACTGGACTCCAAGAAGGATATAAAATGTTCTCTTTAACGCTCATTTTCGGCAATGGAAACAAAGCGCATCAAATTTCGATTAAACGTAAAGAACATTCTTTTTTTTTTTCTATGGACTTTTAGGAACTTAATAAATGTCAAAATTTAATGTGAAAAACGCAAACAATTTATGCTTATCTTCGATGAATTGCTTCGCTTTTGTTTTTGTTTTTGGGGTTTTGGTGTGTTTGTGAAGTTTAAGACATTTTACAGACAAGAAAAATGGTTGACAAAAACAATTGGTTTTGGGCATTGTCGCGTCTGGCATGAAATAAAATTGACATTTTGTCATTTTTATTAAGAACTTTGTGGATTTTTTTTTTTATTATTATTCACGTTTTTGTCTTTGTTTGATTGTCAAGTGGAGTCGCAGCAATCTTGTTCTGGCAAGTGTTTACCTATTAAAAATTTCTTTTGACACTTTTCTGTTATTCGAAGTTAGATTTCTTTGACGTTTGGCCACAAATGGCGTCAACCGACATTTTTATTGGTTTCGTTTTAATTTTATTTTTACTTTTTTGTTGTAAATTTAAAATTAGATTTTTTTTTTCCGTGGAGTTTATATTTATTTCATTTTTTTTTTTTTAATCCTAAGAAAATTAAGCTATTTTACAAAGTTGCCAATCAATCTCAATTTTTGGAACGCACCTGTCCCATCTATCCGCCCAATCATTTGCTCTCAATGATTGCGTTCCAGTTTTAGGCCACTCTACTACTTGGTATGCTTAACGTATAATTTTGACATTTCCTAACCATTTGCTGTGCTTATTTATCACCGGACAATGTGTCCGTAAGTCAGTGTGTCCGGATTTTAGTCTCGGTTCGCACGTACAATGCTGCGACAGATTTTGAAATATTACTCACTCGTCGTCTTCTTTTCATTCCCATTCCCATTTTCATTTTCGTTTTCTTTTAAACTGCTTCGTCCTTGACAGCATTTCCTGTTTGAGTAATATGCACGCTTAGCGCGACAATTTCATTTATTTCAACATCGCAATCGCAGTTGTGTCCTTTTGCTTGAGATACTTGCAGCAACATTTATCTCTCACTCTCTCTCTCTCTCTCTCTCTCGTTCTCGATTTTCTTCAGTTTTGTGCTTGACATTTGCGTTTAACCTATTTATGCTGATTTTATGTTTGCTCATAAATAAAATTTTAGCCAAATCCATTCACAGTGTTCAGCAGCAACATTCATCCTCATACTTAGATACATTTATCTATGCGTTTTTACGTTGGTACGTCGTTTTTTTTCTTTGAGGGCTATCAATGCTGTGAATCATTAGCTGCAGCCACAACATTATGCCATTGGCTTTGACGTTTGGCCATGAATTGTACCGAAAATGTCTGTTATCATTTTTAAGTAAGTCAATTTTGTTTAGAATCGTTTAAAATTTAGGTTAATGTGAAATTGCGGCTTTGACTTTTTTTTATATTTTTCGGTGGGCGTGGCATTTCTATTACAATGCGTAGTTTTAATACTAAGCATCACTAAAGTTCATTAGATAATTTAATGAAAAACAATTTTAGTTTATTTCTATTTTTAAAACTTTATTGTATTTTACATAATTTTATTAAATTGGTTAGAGCGCTACGTTGCGATAAATAATGAATCGATTTCATGTTACATAATATGTATACACTTTAGGATGGGTCAAGTTTTTTTTCTCCACAAAGCGTATAGCAGGAAATCAATATTTGGGATGTTTTAAAAAAAATTTTTCATATTTTTTTTTTTTTTATAAAAATACTTTTATATGGCAAAACGCTTCAAGGCCATCTATCAAACCCAAAAGTTGCATAAAATAAAATAGAATCGTCACGGGATGCCTGGTAAATTAGTCGTAGTGTGGGATCGAATGTGGTATATGTGCCACCAAAAAATTGGGATATGTAGTTTGCAGTAACTTTCGTAAATGGTGCAAGCATATCATTTGGGCCACTGCCGACGTCAAAACTGACCGCAGGTCGGTAAACATGGGAAATTCCACCGCACTGTTTTTTTCAGCATTCATTTTTTTTTTACCCGATCAAACGGCTACAGTTAGAAAATTTTGACCAGTAGGTCCTTTAGAATGAAAATGAGCACTATGAAGGAATTTTGGAAAAGCCATATCACTGGGACGGTAAGAACTCGAAACAAAGCCATATCTTTGGGAAGGTAAGATCTAGAAACTTAAAAAAATTTTAGCGTATTTGCAAGCGACTTACAAAATTTTGACTTGGGAACCTGCCGGAGGACCAAAAAATGGTATTTTTTCCACCTTTTTTTTTACTTTTTAAAAATTGGACGATCGGCGATTACGATTTTTAAATATACCCAGAGACTTTCACTTGGGGTGCTATATCTTTATCATAGGTCAACACATTTGTGACAACCGGAAAAGCCATATTTGGAATGAATAAATATATAGACTGGAAATTGAGCGCATTTGAAAGATGACAACAAAATATTTTTGGCGTGTTCATGGCACTTCCAAAATTCCGACCTTGAACGCAAAATTGTTTTTTTTTTTTTTAATTTCAGGTGAGCACCAAAACGTAATTTGAAACCGGAAAAAGCCATATCTTTGGAATGAATATACGTAGAGACTTGAACTGGGCTATACTTTATAGGTGAACACTAGGACGAGATTTAGAAAAATTTTGGATCTGGGGCTCAATGAGGGCCATTAAACCGGAGAAACTATATCTCTGCAATGAATGGTCCTAGGGGCTTAATATTAGTCGCATTTGAAAGATGGTATTTTGGAAGTGATCAATGGTTTTCTGAAATTTGGACCTGGAGCCCAGCGGAAAACGTAAACCCCGAATAAAGGTGACTATTTAGACCAGATTGTGGGACTCAATGGGGGCCTTAAAACCGGACAATATATACCTTTAGAATGAGAAGACCCAGAAAAACCATTTGTTAAACATGGTTTTTTTAGTTTACCTACAATTCAAAGTAAGATATAGGCGATTCCATCATCAAGATTCTTGGAAAACTTTTATTAGGGGCTCAATAGAGAACTTTAAACGGGAAAAGACATATCTTTGATATGAGAATACCTAAAAACTTAATATTTGGCGCATTTAATAGATGCTTAAAAATATTAACATGTTCGAAGGGTTTCCGATAAACTAAAAACTTGATATAAGGCTCTTTTTAGGTTCAATGTTAAACTTTGCTGTCACATCTTCGATTGATAACTTTTTAGGTATTTATATATCTTGACACTTCCTCTATTTAGAAGAATATAATTTTCATCTGTCAAACAGTAGAAGAAGACATATGGGGCAGTCCGACAAAACCTTTTAAATTTTTTTTAGTGTTAATACGTAGTTTCGTTATAAAGTGAAAAATATTCAATATATCGATATAAAGCACTGCAATGGTTTCAATACTAACCAACTTAATAATTTTCTCACTTTAATGTTTTATCTTTTTTTTTTTTTTTGTTGCTTTTTTTCAACTTAAATCCTCTCGGCTGCCGCCAGAAGTGATTAAAAACTTTTTCGCGTAAAAGTTTTTAGCATCGACGAGGTCGGTCGTCTTCTGCAGCTTCCATGGTGTCATTTTCAATGACGCACACTGCTTCAAAATGTTCTTCGCTAGTACAAACAACATCATCATCATTATTATTATTACTATTATCATTATCATTAACATTCAACGCTTGACTTGGCTCATTATCTTGCTAGCAAGCTACCAAGCAAGCAAGCAAGCAATGCCATTCGAACTCACAGACTGAATTTTCAAGTCTTTCACAAAATTTGAGCAAAAAATTTTGCGTATGTAATGACGCAGAAATATGCGCGCATAGAGAAATTAAAACGTGAAATGATTCGTAAGAAAAACAATGAAAATTTTCTAAAGTTCTTAGCTATCTGTGTGTGTGTGTGTGTGTTTGTTTGGCAAAGTTTTTGCCGTTTGCGTTTATATACTTCGGAAAATTTTTCGTTCGTTCAAGACTTAAATGTGTCACTTGGGTGCAATTTCAAGGCGACATAGTTTTGTTGAGTTATTTCTTTGTTTATTTTCGATTTTTAGATGTTTGGTGAATTTTTTTTTTTTTTTTTGTATTCAGTTTAAATAAAGTAGCGCATAGGTCAAGGTTATATATTTTCATCATATTCACAATCAGGCAATTGTATTATAACACTTAATTAAACAAATTAAATAACTCAAATCTAATTACTAAAAACATCAAATTAACTGAATGACTAAATTTCGAAAAGCATGCATTCAATCTACAAAAAGAGAAAAAAATATATCAATATATGCGAAACATGTATCCATGTATAACCCGTCGATTTTTTTATATCTACGAATCGCCACTGTCAAAAACAGCTGCCAAAGCGTTTCAACTGATAACTAAGGTCACGTACACACATACGCAACGAAATGACAAACTAATCGTACGTTGAAATGTACCGTGCTCAACTAAAAAAAATACAATACAAAAAAAAAATAGAAAAAAAGGACATGCGAATAAAATCCAAAGAAGTATAAATCCATGGCTACGTGTCAGCCATCAACGCTTTGGTCAGTTTATTTCAACTTGATACTTGGTTGGTTATGCCTGCTAACGAAATATTGATGGTACAGGACAAAACAAGGACATGCCAACGAACTGATGAAGCAAACTAAGTCGAAGCTCAACGAAGCAGAAGTGTACAAATTGTTGTGATTTATTTTAACAGATTTTTCGTGTTCGTTCAGTTAAAGTTGTTCGAATTTTAGTTATTGTTTGTGTTGCGTTTCTTGCTCCTTTTTTTTTTTTTTTTTGGTACTCAAACATATATTCGGGATGTTTTGCTTTTTCGTTGTTGTTGGTCAAAAATTGCTATATTGATTGTTAGAATAAATATAATTTAATGCGTGTCAACGATATACAATAAATATGATAGACGAATTGCTGCTAAGCAGGTATTCCAGAATTGATTCAATAGTTTCAAAAATTCAGTCAAATAGTCGCATACAGTGACATTTCTTAGGCTGTAAAGAGACTTAATGCACATTTTTATTGCCGAAAACACATTTTTTCTAGGACTATACTTTTTCTCTGTGTAGGAACATGTATACTGAATTCCATTTCACTTTTTCAATTATTTTCAAAATTAGAATGAATTTTTTTTCGCTTTTACGGGGTCATGCCCAATTTTTTAACTTTGCAGGACCAGTAACATGTATAACGAAATTTATTTCTCTTAAATTCTTCCAAAACGACAAATATTCTATCTTTTGAGTTTCATTGAAATCGATTGAGTTTTTTTTTCGGAAATATTCGATGAATTTATAATCGATTCTATAGGGCCACGTCCAGTACCCCATTAAGGGAAATAGTTGACAAACTATTCTCAGACTTACAGAATAAGCACACAATGTTTAACAACAAACGGTCAAGTCGTTTCAGAAGATTTGCAAACACTGTGACAGGAGAATTTTATTTACATTATAAAATATATAAATACAAAACATATTTCTATGTCCGCTATGTACTTTGAAACCATTCAACCGATGAGTCCCGAACCAGTTTCATTTGAAAGGCAACAAAGCAAGTAAATTTAAATTCCATTAAACAATGCATTAGAAACATTCACACATTTAAGAAATCGATTTTGTAATTTACACATAGAAAAATTTTTCATTTTGTATTTTGTTTTTATTATACTAGCCCCAAAATTTTAAGGGACTCGCTGCAATCAAAAAATTAAACAAACAAGAAAAAAGCAGAAAATATTGCAGCGCGTTCCTGAAAATATTTTGGACGCGTTACAATGAAAAAAGAAACTGGTATTTTTTGTATGTTTTTATGTAAGCTCCAACATATTTTGGTTGCGCTGCATTAAAAAAAAAAAAAAAGTAAGTGAAAAAGAACTGCAAATTTCAGATGTTTTCCAAGAAATTTTAAATCTTTAGGTTGTATCAGACCTTCGCAAAAATAATTAACTACGAAGTTTTGTATGGCAGTATTTCAGTTTGAATTTTAACAAAGCTAACTTTTCGTTTTCTTATTTTTATTTAATGAAATTAAACTTTTATAACTGACCATCTTAACACAAAATGACATTTTGAATATAAAACTTTGGTAAAAAGAGTTTTTTTTTTTTTTATAAAAAATAGGTAGCCAAGCATAATTTATCTTTCACTTATTTTACCCCAACTTAGCGTTAAATTAATCTTTTAAATAATTTATTTTATATTCTTTCCAACAGCCACTTAAAAGTTTTTCCATTAAAATAACAAAAAAAAAATTGGTTGCACAAAACTATTTTGACATAAATTAAAATTTCAGCAAACATTGCGTATACATAATATAAAATTTTTATACAAACTACTACTGTGGCAGCTAATGTAATCAATCAATTAGTCGGCAATTTAAATAATAATTATACAAAAGAATGTAAAACAAAGAGTTAGCAGGAATAAACGGAATAAAAAAGTTAAATACAATAAATTAGGGTCAAAATCTAACCAAAAGTTTATTGACAATTTAACGATATCATCATCCAACAATAATAATTTATATTGCAAAATATTTTTGAAAATCGATTTTAGGCAATACAAAACAACAAAAAAATTATAATAATAAAAACGAAAAAAAAAAATGCACAAATTGTTTGATATTTAAAAAAAAATGTTTACATATTTCTAGATAATTTTTATAATTTTTTTTTTTTTTTTTTGTTCCTTTAGTAATAATTGCAGCCATGGCAATTTATAGAAACTTATTTTTTTGGGCAGCATCATTGTAATTTATTAAATCATTTTGAAAAAAGGAAAACAATGCGCTTTTCAATTTGCATCAATATTTTTTACAAAAATTTTACATACCACTTGTATAGAATATTTTATTTAGAGTCGATTGTGTTTGTTGAAACATTTAAACAATTCTAAAAAAGATTGCGGAGACAATCGACCAAACAACCGTCTATTGATACAACAGTTCTTCTAAACATCATTCAATGAGTGCGTTACTTCGGCTCGGCTTAGCAAATGGCAAACCATTACGTAAATCTCTAGTCGAGGCATTGAAAGAAACAACCTGTAAAAAGGCTGAACAATCAATAGTGCCTACAAGAAGGTCTAATTTTTAGTGTTTACACCCGAAATTGGTTTTCTGGATCTGCACTAAACTAGACAAATGGAATAATCTAGGTACCAAAAAAAAAAAAATTAAAAGCAATGTGTTTGATGTTTGTAACATCGCAATGCCTGCAATGTGTTTGTTGTTTTATGAATTGAGCTTGTGTGTTGTAATTACAGTTATTATTTAGCATCGGAATTCAGGCAATATATTTGTTATTCTACGACTTTGTTATGTGCAGTGTTGTGCTCTTTTGTGTGCCTTACAGCGAATATGAAAATAAAGAGTGAACAAAAATATAACATTTTACTGTATATGTTCAAAATTTTGGTTTTGTTGGTCCTCGATTAATTTCTGTGTCCAGCGTTGCTGTTGATGTATACACCCAAGTTTTTACTCCAAAAAGTAGAAGGATGCAATAAATTCTATAAAATTTGGAAAAAAATTGTTCTACATCAGGGCTGTGCAAGTCACCCAAGACCTTTTTAGAAAAGTTTATACATCATATAGGCTAGTAATGATTATTAGGGATATTTACAGAGTCGGGTCAGTTCAATTAGACCCTTTTTAATCGAGCTAGTCAAAGTTGCCTTTAGTCATGGTCAAAGTGTGCAGAGCGTATCCGTGACCCATGGCAAGCTATAGTAAGTTACAACAGACCCACGAGCTAGCTAGCCTCAATGCTTTTTTATCTATCCCATTTTTTACATTACAATGTCCTAAATAAAACTGACGCGTCCAGCTCTGCAAAGGCATGGGCTGTTGCTAACCAGCAATGGGTCGTCTCTGCATCAGCCTGGGACAGCAGCTGAGATATGTTACCCAGCATTGGGTCGTCTCTGCATCAGGCAGAAGGAATCTTCACTGAAAGACCCTTCAGTGATATATATTCTTGTATATCTATTCTATACCAGCATTGATATGAGAGTCGATCTAATTATGTCTGTCATTCCATCCGTCTGTGTCTGTCTAGCTGTCTGCCGTATGTGAAAGATTATCTTAGAGACTATAGTTATTTAAGAGTTAGACCCACCACATAGTGATCACATACAAACTGTTTTTCTCTAGCCCCATTTTAAAGGGTGTACCTCACATACAAATCTATCCCAAATTATTGGTTTTTATAAAAACTTCTTTTTTTTCTTATTAATTGTGCCAATAAGAGTCCCAAATGAAATATTCCAGTATGAGAGGCTAAATTTAACTCATTTTCTTGAGTTTTTTGTATATAATTCCAATACAATAAAATATGGTACATAAGATACATAAACATTGGGTACAGGTTATCATCTTCAGCGTTCTTTCTTGTAATTATTTCGATTCCATTTTCCTCTATGGTATGTACGTCTAAGTAGGGTATATTATAGTCGTATAGCTTGTCACAAATGCTTTCAGCCTACTTTTTTTTATACATAAAATTTGTAATTACGTTCATTGAAAAACTCAACGCTGCGGCTGCAATTATTGCATGTAGTGCTCAATTGTAATCCTCTAATAAAATTTCCAAATGTCAACGCGCTGTTTTTATGGTTAACCAACAAAGAGCACTAAAAGTACATAGACGAACATATATAGTAATATAGTATGTATAGAAAAAAATCGTACGCAACATATAGAGTATTTATTTAAAAAGAAATATTTAAGTTTACTAAAGTATTTTGCGTATTTTGAGCGCAATCAGTAATATCTATTTTAAAATAGAAAAACAAATATTGGCAACCAAATAAAAAAAAATAAAAAAAAAGGGCAAATATATGAAGTTGTAATCCTCGAAATCATTTGAATGCGTTTTTTGACTAACCACACAAATCAAACACACACACACACACACCCTTACATATACATTGTTTTTTTCCCTTCTTTTTTTTTTTGTTCTTTACATGCATTTTTAGTGCAATGCCAACCAAAACTATTTGTCAAGTTTTGCATACAAATGCTATGCAATGCATTGATTTAAAAAAAAAAAACACACAACTAACATGAAAAATAAAATAAAATAAAATATTATTTGTTATTTTTTTTTTTTTTCATATAGAATTCTGCATAGTTTTGCATTTAGTGCAACGCTTGCTGCTGGCATACTTGGCTCAATTATTTGTTTTGCGGCATGTATGGTAAATATTTGGTTGTATTGAGCTTTGGAAATAATTTCTGTTTCAAATAAACTTATAAATTTTAAGTTTATACAAAGCTTAGATACTCTTAATTATATTAACTTTGTATAGGGTGCAAGTTGGCATTATAAAAGATTTTTTTTTGTTTTTATTTTTCTTGACAAATTTTTGAACAAACTAAAATACCTAACAATCTCAAACTGATTGAAAAAATAAATAAACAATTCGAGAAATGATAAAAAATTATTTTATTTTTCAAATGCACATCAATATAATAAATTTTTTTTAATATTTCTGTATTTGATGTTCGTAGATAAATTTTTCACAAATAATATCGATAATTGAAAAAAATATTTGCGATGCATATCAAAAGTAATGTGTACTGAGTGAGAATGAGTCGAAAAGCAAACAATGCTCGGCCTTTTGGAATAATTTCCAATGTACAAATTTTTTAAAATAATTAAATTTTCGTATACATACCAACTTTTGCGATATGAAATTGAAATATAGATAAAATTTTTTATTGTTTTGTGATAGAAGTAAAAGATTTATATTCGCTTTTTTGTGATTAAATGACTCTCTTCTTTGTAAATTTTGGGAAAGTAAAGCATTTTATCATGATTTAAAATTTTATGTTTTTTTTTTTTTTTTTTTTTGTTATAATTAATAATATTTTGTATAAATTTATTTTTTTTTTTTTTAAATATTTTTTTAATTATATATATGATGGATGATTTAATATACACATGATTCGAAGTCAAAAAGTGTAATTGATTCAAATTTTGAAAAAACACGTAGATGGCGCTTTTGTAACTGATTATGGTTCGTGTCTTAGAATTTATTTGACGCACTGTTTAAAATAGGAGAATGAGAGCCATACCATTCCGAAAAAAAACTATTCTGCTGCATTTCATTTACAAAATTCTTTAAAATTGCATCCCATCGACCAGGCTTATTGATAAACGGAAAGAAAACTGTCTGGTGAGATACGGGTAAGGAATACTTAATACACTGACTAAACGCTAAGGTCAACTGAAAGATACCCTGTACCCAATCTTTATGTTAAGTTAAGTTCCTATTAGTACCAAACTTTATTGTATAACATTTTCATACAAAAGTTCAAAAAAATGGTGTAAATTTGCATGGGGGCTACACCTAAAAAAAATTGGGGTTCTTTTTCATATTAGAATATTTCATTGGGACTATCAAAGACATGATTTATACTAAATTTGAAGTTCCTAGAATAAGAAACAATAACCCAAGCAAAAACCCATAATTTTGGGGGCTACCCTTAAAATGGGACTAGAGAAAAACCGTTTGTAAGTGCTTGGCGGCTTAGGAGAGTCTAAGTTTCAAATATGGTGTTCCTATCACTTATAATTTTCGTACGGCAGGCATCGTGACAGACGGACAGCCGGTCAGATAGACAGACATACAGACAGAAGGACGGATAGACGGACAGATAGACGGACTGATAAACGGGCGGATAGAGGGGCGGATAGACGGACGGATAGCTGATCAAGGATCATAGAGTCTACTATGCTTCCTTCTGCCTGTTACATACAATTGTACAAACTTAATATACCCTTTTACCCCTTGGGTACAGGGTGTTATTATCGTTTTTGCAAATCAGGCGTGAGCTTAGATCCGGGCTCGAAATTGATTACTTAGACTTCCTATTAGTCTGGCGAAAAAAGCTTCAGCTTAATCTGTTTTCAAAGGAGCTTGGGAATAACCCTGTACGCTTATTTATGTTGATTTTTTTAAATCGATTTTTTTCGATTAATCGATTATTAAAATATTAAAATTTCTTAAATTTCTTAATTTTCAAATACAAAACAAGGAAAAACGTTAACTTCGGTGGAACCGAAGCTGAAATACCCGTTACATGGGCGTGTCGTCTTGGTTTTGACCCTGGATGACCAAAAAAAATGTTTTTACCCATTTGGGAGCGAGTACATTCATAAATAATTACTATTTTAAAAAAAAAAAATCGATAAGTTTGTATGGGGGCTATACCTAAAAATGGGCGTGGCACTCTCATTTTCGAACTTAACCTAGTCGTTGCCGAGAAAAAGCTTAAGTTTAAAATTTCAGCCCAATATCTTTATATCTTCATCGAAAAGATCGCATAGCAACAAACAGACGGACAGACGGACAGACAGACGGACATGGCTAGATCGATTCGTCTCGTCGAGCTGATCAAGAATATATATACTACATGGGGTCTCCGATGCCTCCTTCAATGCGTTACAAACTTTTTGACAAACTGAATATACCCGTTTTACACTATGTGTAACGGTATAAAAAGGCATACAAAATAAAATGAATTATCAAAATGAAGTACAAAAAAAAAAACTGTATTCATCTTATTGTTAAATCGATCAATTCAACTTTCTTTAAAAAAAAAAATAATCGATTAAATTGTTTTTATTAATCGATTTTCTTAACTTCACCGGATGTGATACAAGGAACAACTTATCGTACATCTTGCAAGACTCATTAATTTTTTTAAAGTTAAAATTTTATTTTTTAAGTTTGTTAAAAAATTTTTCTTTATTTAAAGAAGTTATATTCTTATTTAAAAGATAAAACCTTTTTACTTTTAAAGTTTTTGAATTAATTCTTTCAAATAAAATACTATCGCCACTTTAATTTGTTTCTTTTTTTTTTTTTTTTTCAACAAATTAGACTCCTTTAAATAAACTTAGTCGCAAGTATTTAATAAGCGCATTTTCACGCACCTATTAACGAAATAAACATTTACAAACAATTCCACTTTCTTTTTAGCTGTTCTTTTTTTTTTATAACTTTTTTGCTTTCAACGAAATAGTTTATATACTAAATTAAACTAATTTAAATGACCCAGTTCAAAAGCGAAAAGCAAGAACACACTTTAATTTTAAGTATTTTGTAAAAGTAAAATACACACACATACATACATACATATACATATATGGTACATATAAACAGTCAACTAAGTACAAAGTTGATTAACCTCTGTACTAAAAGGAGTACTGTGAGTACTATGAGTACAGTGAGAACAAATACATAGTTGACGTTGACGACAAATGCTACGTTTGCAAAACTCTTAACAAAAAGCGACATGGTCGACATAGTCGTCGTCGTTCTCGTCGTCGTCATCGTCGTCGACGTCGACGTCGTCCACTTCAAACGAAAACCCAAATGTGCATTCAAGTGTTGATACTTTTGAGTGAGCACTAGAGTTCCTGACAAAACACACACACACACATACACATGTGCTGAGTTAAACATTCGAACAAGTTGTAATTAACTCTAGCAAGCTTTACACTCTCGTTGTCGTCTACAACTACTAACCACATAAATACACACGTATGTATGTGTATATACGCACACACATCTTTTGCACATAGTATGTAGTGTGTGTATCTAAAACTTTAATTGAAAATGTCGTATTTACTTTAAGCTGGCTTTGCTGTTTCGTGCAGATGTTGTTGGCGTATTGAGTCAATGAGGCTGCCTTAAAAAAAAAATAAGAACACTGCCATTATTATTTATGAAAGCAGCAGCTATAAACGTGTGTAAGCTTCATGGATTGCAAAAACAAAATAAAAAGAAAAGTGGTTGAAAAAAAACTTAGTGCAAAATGCGTACATGAATGTCCTGGCATGATACTTCTTGCCTGACTGCCAGTATGTCAGCTTAGCACACGTTGAGAAGCGTGAGATTGCAGCGACAAAATTCAGCTACGATTGTAATGAGCGACAGCTGTACATGGGAAAAAAAGATACTTTGTAAAGACATTAAGCAAAAAAAAAAGTATCTTAGAGATGCATTTTTATTTGACGTATTTTTAGAAATTTATAACAAGGAAAAAACGTTAAATTCGGTGGAACCGAAGCTGAAATACCCGTTACATGGGCGTGGCGTCTTGGTCTTGACCCTGGATGACAAAAGAAATGTTTTTTTTACCCAATTAGGAGCGAGTACATTCATAACTGATAACTATTTTTAAACAAAAAATCGAGAAAAAAATCAATAATTTTTTAGGGGGGGGCTACGTAAAAATGGGCGTGGCACTTTCATTTTTGAACTTAACCTAGTCGTTGCTTAAGTTTAAAATTTCAGCCCAATATCTTTATATCTTCATCGAATAAATCGCATAGCAACAAACAGACGGACAGACGGACAGCTAGATCGATTCGTCTCATCGAGCTGATCAAGAATATATATACTTTATGGGGTCTCCGATACCTCCTTCAATGCGTTACAAACTTTTGGACAAACTGAATATACCCGTTTACACTATGTGTAACGGGTATAAAAATGTGAAAGACTTTATTTGTACCTCAATCCAATACATTTGAATTCTAGTGAAATACTTACCTATTCTTTTGAGCGTGCAGAGATCACTGTTCCAACTAAGAAAGTTTCTATTGGAGCTATACTACATATGGAGCACCTCATTTGTAACTGCCCAGCTAGGACAAGAAAAAAATTATCTCAGTACACCTCGGATCGCATCGGCCAGTTGGACTCATAATAAACTCCTGACAGGAATATTAAGAGATAACAGCAATACCTGAACGGCCTCCGCTATCGGTATCACTAAGGAGTATATTGGTCTATATGCGACCCCTATAGGGTCAACCGGCAAAACCTACCTACCTACCTACTTCAAATTGGGCCCATTCAAAAAAGACTTAAGACAATTCTGCAATAAATCAGTAACTCAAGCATATGAGCTGAGTTAGTTGTACAAGTCAAATTAAAAGAAAACCTTAGCAAGTGAGAGTGACATTCATTCGAAATCAAAGACTATACGAGTTTTGTCTTATGAATACTTTCGAATGTGAGTAGCTTGTACTCATAAAAATGACTCATGCAAAGCTAATAAGTGTTAAAATTTTGAGCTCTTCAGAAAATGCAAAACTTTAAAACGAACTAACAAAAGAACATATAGAATGAAGTACCTTTAAAGATGCCTGTCTGCCTGCCACCCACGAAACTTCGCAACAATCGAAAAAAAACGATTCATTAATTTAATTAGCAAACACTTTATACCATAATTTTCGTTCAGTGCACTCAGCAGAGCCCATGTGCCAACCAATGTGAAAAGCATTAATCTCAATTATATCCAAGAAAATGCAATCAGGTGCGTTACAACGAGAACGACGAGAACGACGACGACGACGACGTGCCATATTCCACTCCAAGTAAAATGCTACAAACGCTTTTGTACACATTGTCTAAATTGATTACCTACTGCATTAGCTGTTAATATCTGCTGCTGCTGTTGCTGCTGCCGGCTGAGACGATAAAATGAACGGAAGCAAAAGTTAAAGAAATAAATGAACGTGCATGCACACAAGTATAAATGAAAATGAAATAATATTAAAACAAATCAAATTAACGCGTAAAAGTTTTAAGCTACAATATCACGTATGTCTGTCTGTCTGCATGTCTGTAGGCGAATGTACTATAACACAAAGATAGCTTTGGCATACGTTAACATAAATTTTATGATTACAAGCATTAAAATTGTCATAATTGTTAAGCGTATGCTTTTAATTGCCAACAGTTAAAGTCAGAGTGGTAAAAATTTGTGTGTGACTAAAAATGGCACCACCTGTAGCGATATAATTTTTTTTATTTTTTTTATTCTTATTATTTTTTTTTTTTTTTGTGCGAGTTGGTTAATAACTATTCGTTATTCTATATATTTTGTAAATTTTTTTCTTTATATTTTAGAGAAGAAGAATCTTTTCTTAAAGAGGTACAAGATTGTACCGAAAAAAGTATAGGCTTGCAGGTTGCCACTACTTGCAAGTTGCTACTGCTTCCAGGTTGCCTTGTGGTACTCTAGCTGTGACAAGACCAAAACTCGAACATCGAAATAATTGCCAATTTTTATTCATTTGTTTTCAAATTGTGTCAAAAATGCAGATTGCCATCCGTATTGTATTGCAAGTTGCCACCCTTACTACGCTTATTTACTTTAACAGGCCGACTTTTAATATTATTTGCTGTTAAATTGCTTTAAATAGGGTAGAATAACTTAAATTTTTCAAAGTTTCCACCAATTTTCAGGGAGTGGCAACCTGCAAGCCTAAATTTCAGAAAATCAAACTTTACAAATTTCTTTCAAAATTTTTATTTCTTGAATATTTAAATAATTTGTTATTTAAGAATGCGTTCTTTTATTTGTTATAATCAAAAAACACTATGGGTGGCAACCTGCAAGCTTCTCAACTACTTTAAACGAGCTGCAAATTATTTAATTTGTGATTTAAAAATGCGTTCTTTTTATGTGTTATAATCAAAAAACACTATGAGTGGCAACCTGCAAGCTTCTCAACTACTTCAAACGAGCTGCAGTATATACTCTAAAGCATTCTTCATGATAAGTTGAGACATATAGTATATATATATTTTTATACAATTATTGTACCAAACATTCACAAACTTTTGGTTAGCCCCTCGCTAACATGTGAATTATACATGTATGTGATTTTATATGCAACAACTTAAAGCTCCTATTACCTTGGTAATCCTTTTGACAAATGAAATTGAACGCGCAAAACATAAAGAGAAAGAGATAGACAGACAGACATACAGAAAAAAAAAAGAAAGGTTATGGCATTAGTTCGAAAGAGAGAGAAAGAGAGAGCGTCCTTGAAATTCATAGAGAAAGTGGTAATGCAATAAATGCGTATGTGTGTGTGTGTGTGTGTGTAAGCCAAAATGAAATGAATGAAAGCAAAAATCGTATGGCACATGGCAAACGTTGCGTTTACTCAACATGCACACACACACACATACCATATCATATGTCTATGTTACATGACGTATACGCGATGTAGACGCATTTAGCTTGTAAATCCTTTGAAACACACGTAATCATCATAGTCACAGTCATAGTCATCGTTGTCGTCGTCATCGTTGCCATTACTTTTGCTTTTGACTTTTTTTTCGCTTTTTGACGCTTACAATTTTACTCTTTGAATCATTTTTTTTCTAACGCGCACACACACATACACACAATTTGAACTCCATTATGCATGAAAAGACAATCACAGGAAGTTGTGCTTTTTTTTTTTTTGAATAGTGGTAAACCAGATTTGCTAGCAGCATTTGAAGCTTTTGCTAAATCATTCATATTTTATTTAATTTATAAAATCTTTACATACATTGGATATCCTGTCAGTCCGTCCGTCTGACTGGTAACATGCTCGCTTTGACTTTTAATAAAATATTTATTTATTTGCCTTTCCATTTTTTTTCTTCGCCTTTTAAGGTAACTTTTAACTTCTTTCATTTCGCTTGTTTGTGACACGTTGTATCCTTTTTTTTTTTTTTTCTTCTTTTAAAACTTTTTATTTCATGTTTATTTTGCAACTTAGTCGTCTTCTTTATAAAAAATTAATTTCGTTAAACATTTATGAAATTTCAAATTCAATTTACAGATATGCAACAGTGCCACACAATATCTAAGAAATTTATTTAAAAAAAAAAAACAGCATTGAATATTCGCAAAATGCTGTACAAAAAAAAAATATTTAACTAAATAAAGAAAAGAATGTCCTTGCTGCCTTGAAGCAAGTGTTTGCATCCTTACAACTAAATGACATACATATACGCGGTATTTCATAAATTTCTTTGCATATTTTTTTTTTTTTTCTTTATTTTTTGCTTTGAAGTAAAAATACTTGAGCAAAGTCTTTGATAAAAATGCCTAAACTTATATTCTGTAAAAAATATTTTTCATAAAGCAGTCTTAGTTTCTTAAGTATGCACAGAACAAGAGTGATTTTGAGTGTATAAAGAAAATTAATGAAAGTTTTAAAATAAATGTAGTACTTTGATGTGGTTGCATAATTATAGTTTTTAGAATCATTTTACAAATGTAGTTTTGAAGATAAATCTTGTTTGTGTAATTAAAAAAAAATACTTAAATTTTAAGGTACGAAATTTTGAACAAAAAATCTGCATTAGTGTTGAATTTAAGCCCAAAATGCAGTTGGCTAACACTTAAAGCAATGGATTCCTGTCTGGTAAAAATTATTTTTGAGCTCAGCATAGATGGCCCATCCACATAGTGTACCCAACACATCTGTGTCTGAGTACACAGTTACAGAAAACGAAACGAAATTAACATACAAGGCGGGGCACAACGACCGTAATCGTTCAAGGAAAGGAGTCAATCGGAATGCCCTTGACGACATACTAGTTGATCTTAAAAAGAAATAACTATCACAGCTGCAGAGGAACCATGGAAAATGACTAGAGCAGATGTCTGAATATTGATAGGAGTAACTGAGAGTTACTGTCTTATAAGTAGTTACACTAGGAGATGGGTGTATAAATGCTAGATATTTGCAGAAGCTTCGACGACAATGACATAGTGCCATTGTCCATCCCTATGCAAGACAGATTCAACAGATTCTGGATGATCATTGCATCTTCGCATACCAAAACGGGATCTGTGTAGTATATGGACCACCGCTTTTGGTTTAAGTGGGGTCAATGCAAAACTCAGTTCTCCAGAACGTGTGACAAGTTTTTAAAAAAAAAAAATAATTTTTTTTAAAAAAAAATTTTTTTTTTTAATAAAATTAATTAAAAAAAAAAAAATTTTTTTTTAAAAAAATTATTATTAAAAAAAAATCAATTTATGCATTTTTTTTCAAAACCCAAATTTTTGAGGTAGATTTGTGTGGGGGGTTACCCCTGAAAATGGAGCCAGAGTACGCACTTGACGGCATAGGAGAGTGTACGTTTCAAATTTGGTAGCTCTATCTCTAATATGTAGTCTTCGAGATAATCGTTTTTATACGGACAGACGGACATAGCTAGTTCGCCTCCCTTTTCAATGCTGAACAAAAATATATATATTTTATAGGGTCTATCTAGCGTCCTTTTGTGTGTTATATACATTCGCACAAACATTATATACACTTTGGGTACAAGGTATATAAAAATCGTTGGTACTATTTCACTGAACGCAGCTGTACGTATGTACATAGCGCTTTGTATTTTTGTTTCTGCAAAAATGCACACTAGCTGCAATTAGAAACCCATTCTAACATAAGCTAAGAACAATCTCATTATAAATTTAATAACACCCTGTATTGTTATGTATGTTTGTGTAAATGTTTATGACTTACCGATGAATTTATTTTAAGCTGTCGTGAGCTGAGGTCATGCTTTTAATTTTTTATATTTTTATTAAATCACTATTTATATAAATTTTATTTCATTATTAAATTCCACACCAAAGAGAAAAAAATAAAAAAAAAATCGTTGATGCATTTTATACTTTTAACACACTTTTTATTTTCTTCTTCTTCAATTTTTTTTTTTTTTTGCTACGCACTTTGCAAAATTTTTTGCATCGATTTTAATTTCACTAAAATCACATTTTTTCACTAAACTTTCACTGCACCTATGTAACACACAAAATGCTTAAAGCATTTCACTTATTTGCTAATTAAATCAAATTAATATTTTCTTTAAAATAACTTTAAATTTAATTAAATTGCAAAACCGCATGCATCAATTTTATTTTTTAGAACTTTACTGCACAAATATAAAAATATCACTGAACATTGAAGCGGTAAATAAATATCAAAGATCAAAAAACAAAAACAAAGGAGAGAGAGAGAGTTTCATAGCGAACATAAGTTAAACTGACTGAACGATGTAACGGGATTTGCGTTGCTAAGAAAAAAAATGTGTTATGAAAAAAATCGAATCATTGTTTTTGCAAAAAAAATTGTTTGCATGCCGTATTCAAAAAATGTTTAGTTCAGTTAAAAAATTTTTAAGTTTAAAACAAATTTTATTTGTATTTGTAGATATTAAATGTAAAAATTAAATAAAAAAATTTAATAAAAATAAGAATATATTTTTTTATTCGATTCATTAACTTTGTATTTTTATATCCGTTATAATATCCTTCGTTTTATGGTTTCTCTGAAAGTTTGTAAAGCATTAAAGAGTGCATCGTAGATCCCATAAAGAATGATATATTCTTGATCAGCTTGATGAGAAGCTTAGATTTAGCCATGTCCGTTTTTCTGTTTATTTCAACGCGTCTGTCTGTTCGCCTGTCTGTCAGTTGCGATACGTTATACTCAAAAGTTTTAAAGATATTGACCTGAAATTAAGCTAGGCACTTTGTATGTTAGAACAAAAGTGCCACGCCCCTTTTTGGTATAGCTTCCAAACAAACTTTCCGCCTATTTTCAAGTTTTTGTATGAAGACACTTAATTTTTCTGAACGAATTCAATTAAAATTTTGTAAAATCACTTCTAATGTCCACCCAATTATATATTTACGATATGATATGAGGATCGGGCCAATTTAACATACAGCCCCCTTACAAACTTGATCAAATCCATCACGAAATTTTATCTAAGCCCCTGGTGAACATATAAACTAACTAACGAAGTTAAAATGGATATCAGGTCTTGTCGTGAAAGACGGTAGCTATGCAATCTTGGCTCACTACATATTATTTTGGAACCTGGCCGTGCGATAGTTGCATTTACTTATACCAAGTAACGCTTCCAGTTTCACGTCTTAAAAACTGCTTTGATGACTAAATCGTTGAACTATCGAAAAGTTTCAGAATACTACGAAAATTTTCCCAATACAAAGTTACAAAGAAATAATGACTTTCAGCTACAATAAAACAAAATTGATAGATTATGACAAAAATTCTCTTAAAAAATAAATTAAACTGAAAGTTAATTTTTTTTTTTTTTTTTTACCCAAAGGGTAAAATAAGTTTAATAGATGTAACAGACAGAAGGAGGCAAGATAGACCCTATAAAATAAATATATATATGTATATACTTGATCAGCATTGGAAGGGGAGTCGAAATAGCTATGTCTCTCCGTCCGTCCGTCTGTCTGTCTGTCATGCTGTCTGCCGTAAGAGAGAGATTATCTCGGAGACTATAAGAGATAGGGCCACCATATTTGAAACTTAGACTCTCCTGAGCCGTCAAGTGTTCCCTCGCAAACGGTTTTTCTCTAGACCTATTTTAAGGGGTACCCCCATACAAATGTACCCCAACATTTTGGGTTTTTGCATAAAAACGTCATTGTTTTTTATTCTAGGAAGTTCAAACTTAGTATAAATTATGTCTATGATAGTCCCAATAAAATATCCCAATATGGGTAGGACCAACAAAATTTTAGGTACAGCCCCCATACAAATTTACCCCATTTTTCAAGTTTTTGTTTAAAAATCCAATACAATAAGGTATTTACAAAGATAGGACTAACTTACGGTACATAAAGATTGGGTACAGAGTATCTTGCAGTCGAGCATACTCGACTTCAGCGTTCTTTCTTGTTAATCAATGCAATGTAATAATATTTTTAAACAAGAATGATACCGTCTTAGGTTCTTTTAATTTACGCTTGTTTATAAATTTAGAGTTCTTTCAAAGGTTGCTCATGGATAAATAACCATGTACACATATTTCGGCGCGTAGAATAGTGTTCAATAGTGTTCACCAAGACAGGTTTCACCTAGATAGATTTCGCCAAACCGAGGCTTTAAGATTTCGTAATGAAATTATACTCATTTAGAAATTTTAAAATTAATTTAAATTAATTTTTTCGACTAAAAAATCGACTATTGTTTTAGTGTTTCAAAGCTTGTTACACAAAAGAAATACCTTTCAGCTTTTTAAAGCTATCCATTCTTAATATTTCTGGTAATAACTGAAAATAGTACCAAAATGGTAGCTTCTTTTGAATTTTACGTTCCAAAATACATGGAAATTGGTCCATGAGAAACCTTCTCTTTTTTTTTTTTTTTTTTTTTTGATGTTATTAAATAAAAATTGCATTAAAAATAATAATAAATTTCATCAACATTTGTACACGTACGTATCTATTTCAGAACTCCTTGAACCAGCATAAAATTAAATGATTGAACTATGTATTTGCCTGCCTTACAGCTTATGGTGTGTATGCAAATATGCAACGAAGTGGAATAAATAAATGCCTTAAACTGTAATATTTGTTTGCTAAACTAACATATGATCCTTTGAACGTGTGCATATTAGTTATTGTTCGACGCATACACAGGACTCGTATGTAGTCCTGCTCTAAGCTTTTGTATGTATGTGTATGTCTTATCACGGAATTTACAAATAAATCCATGAAACGACTAAATTGTATGAATAGAATTCAAAATGGACAAACTGGTGACCCGACTACTACTACTACTGACTACCTTCATCCTCCTGCCACACCAATTTACTCGATTTTGCTTCAGCTTTGTGCAATGCAATCATAAAATCAACAATAAAATATTTATTTCTATTTGTAAGTAAACATTTATATGAATGTATTTATTTATGATTATTTTGTATGTTTTCTAAAGCAGCAGCAAACGGCAAATATTTCTTCGACTGCATCACTTTGCTGCTGCTACTTTTGCTACGTTGCATCTTTAATGCATTGTTTGACTGTTCTAGATACTTATTTGTATGGCATATGCGAAGAAAAAAAAGCGCAGCAATTGTTAGTGTAACAAGTCTTTTGTTCAGAAGTTTGTTAGGTTGTTGGGTCGTTCGGTCGGCATTGTTAAATTGGTTTGTTGCTTTGAGCAGGCATAGAAATGCTTAAAGAAATAGTATAATTCCAATATAAAGAGTTGAAATTATTTTGCACAATATGGATATTTCCTATGGGTTTTAGCATGGTTTAGTTTTCACAATTCTAGCATATGGCAACAAGAGTTGCATTTGCTCTACTTAATCGTTGCAAATTGCTTAGAAAATTTACAATTCAAAAAAAATATGTATTTAGATTTTGTTGTTTTCAGTAGTTTTTTATATTAAATGGTAGAAAATTTTGTTGCTTTATTTGTTTGAATAAATATTTTTTATGTCTTTATGTTTTTTTATTAAAGTGATATTATTTTATCTCTTTATGCCCTTTACTTGTAGTCGTTAAGGTTGTAATAAATTTACACAAAAGTATGCAACATATACGCGGAAGCAAGGCAGACCATAAAGTACTTCTATATTCTTGATAAACACATCAGAAGTTTATTGTGTCTATAGATAAAAAATTTGTATTATATGGTATGCAGCACTTTACCTTTAAGATGCATTTCGTTGAAGTACGATTAAACCGTGGAATGACTCTCTCACAGCTATAGACAACCCGCTCATCGCTTGTAACTTATTCTCTGAATGCATCCCAAGTAGAAATAAAACAAGGAGAAACGTTAACTTCGGTGGAACCGAAGCTTATATACTCGTCACAAGTATTTTTAAATTTTTAATGTGTTATCATCAGTGGCTTTTATAGAGCTTCGAGATGGGATAGGACGGGGCCAAAGAGCTGATACAACTTACATTGTGTGGGGCCTATTTCAAAAAGATGGGGGGGTGTATGATATTAAAAGAGTTTTACCCAAGTTTGAGTCAATTCATTACTAAAAAATAACCATTTCCAGACAAAAATTTAAAAACGGCCGGTAAGTTTGTATGGGGACTTTACTTAAAAATGGGCGTGGCACCTTGCTTTTGATATTGGATGATATAAGATGTGTTTTTAGGCAATTTGGAGTAGTTACATTCCTAAAAAAAAACAATTTTCATACAAAAATTCAAAAATGGGTGGTAAGTTTGTATGGGGGATATAACTAAAAATGGGCGTGGTACATTTGGTTTGACATTGGATGACAGTAGAAGTGTTTTTACACGATTTGGAGTGTATATGTGCATAAATAATAAATATTTTTATACAAAAAATCGAAAAAAAAACGATAAGTTTGTATGGGGGCTATACCTTAAAATGGGCGTGGCATTTTCATATTCAAACTTGACCAGTTCGTAGCCGAGAAATGCTCAAGTTTCAAATTTCAACTAAATGTCTCTGGTAGTCTCCGAGTAAATTGTGTTAAAATAAACAGACAGACGGACTGACAGACAGACAGACGGACAGACATGGCTAAATCGATTCGTCTTGTTGAGCTGATCAAGAATGCCTCCTTTAATGCGTTTTAAACTTTCGAAAAGTGTTTCGGGTATAAACATAATATTGAATTGAATGTCTATTATCCCCATTGGGATCTCGTACAAGTTGTCGTTATGTTTTTACTGAATTTTATTAGCTTTGCATAATCGTAGAATTCAAGAAATCGTTGGTAAAAAATATGTTGCTTCATTTGGAATATCTTTGAAAAACAGGAAATATCACTGCTCGAGAATTCTCAACTCCAAGAAACCCTGTGCCAAATTTTTATTTTGTACCTTTCTTTATTGAATTTTGATTTTTATACAAAAACTCCAAAATGTAGGTCAAATTTGTTTTGGGGCTACACCCATGGTGGGATATTTCATTTGGACTATTGTAGGCATCATTGTTTCCATATTTAGATTTCCAAGATTGCATTACACCGGAAACCGTGGCAATGGTGGCTCTATGCTCTTAGAGTCTCCGAAATATTCGTTTTTATACGGCAGACATTAGGACAGACGGACTGATGGTCGAACAGATGGGCGGATGGACAGACGGAGCCTTGGAGAACAAGGTATAATAAACCTTCACCCTCGATAGCCTAGTTCCCAATTTCACATCCACAAAATTTGATCGAAAGTGCAACGCGAGCTTTTACCGTTTTTGTGAACCGAAATTATTATTTCGCCTTGTGTAGGGTCGTCGCGCGCTCTTTACTATATAATTTCTCGAGACAATCAAAAACGATGTTCTGAAACTTACCAACACTGGTACACCTGGTATAGTTGAAACATGGCTTTCACTAGTTTATTGAATTAAGCTAAATTGAGAGCATGGAATAAACTACCTCTTTAATTTTTTTTTCCTATTGGCACACTAAAGCATTCACTACAAATAGAAAATTAAGAAAAAAAATCGAAAAGAATGTAAGTATTATTAACTTTGTTTATCAAACGATTTAACGAACAGTTTACCTTTGATTTGCAACTTTGAGTGGAAAAAGTTTTTGATTAATGCTAACAAAACCTTTCACCTTTTGGTGCTGACAGAATAAACCAAACAGAAAAAACAATAAAAATGCATAAAAAGTGTTTGTGGAAAAGAAAGTAAAAAAAAAAGAAAATATTGAACAAATGAACACTTGTAAATTGGTAACGTTTTTTTGTTTTTTTTTGTAAGGACTGTCATAATTTTGCGCGCTAACGCAAAAAAGGGCAGACAGACGGACAAAACAATAAAACCAACAACAGCTGTTAACTGTCATGTTGTGCAACAAAATACCAGACATAGATAGAAGGAGACAAAATATACAGAGAAAGAGAATGAGAGAGAGAAGTACGGAAGAAAAAACAATATTTTCATGCTTGCAATATCAATAATTCAAATTCAATTTTGATTTGCAGACAACGATGAACAAAAAAAAAAAAATAAAAATAAATAAATAAAAACAAGGAGTAACACTGTAAATAAATAAACAATACTGCGGAATACCCTCTACCAAATGGAATATAAATATATGTATACTAGCTTGTATCCGCGGCTTTGCTCGATTTTGAACCCAAAAGAGCCTAATATCAACTCTTTCGATTTTAGTGAAAACCTTCGAATACGAAAATATTTTTTTATCATCTTTTAAAAGATATAAGAACTGGATTATATATTGTACGTTTGTAAGGTGATATGCCTAAAATTGGGCCTGGTTCATAGATTTTAGCATAACTTTAAAATTTCATTACAATTTCATTAAAATTGAGCGAATAAATCGCACAGAAAAAAAAAACGGATAGACGTCGGACGGACAAGGCTAGATAGATTCATCTCGTCGAGGTGTACTTTATGGGGTCTCCGATGTCTCCTTTAATGAGTTACAAGCTTTCGGATAAACTGATTATACCTGCTTCACACTATGTGTGAAATAAACTTTGTAAGAATTTAAAAGATTCAATCTCTATATATATATATAAAGTAAAAATGTTTCTTTGTCCGCTCTTTACGTTGAAACCGTCCAACCGATGCGTCGCAAACCGGTTACATTTAAAAGAAAACAATGCAAGTTGAGTTTTAGGCCATTAAAACAATGCATTAGGCACATTCGGTTCATTTAAGAAGTCGATTTTCTAATTTTTCCATATAAAAACGTTTTGCTTTTTTAACATAAACAAAAATCAAAAATAAACAAGAAAGAACGCTGAAGTTGAGTATGCTCGACTGCAAGATACCCTGTACCCAAATTTTATGACCTTAAGATCGGTTCTATTTTAGCACCATACCTGATTGAATTGAATTTTCCATACAAAGACTTAAAAATTCGGGTATATCTTTGTATGGGGGCTATATCTTAAACTTTGTTGGACCTACTCATATTCGGCTATTTTATTGGGACTATCCTTCTCATAACTTATACTAAATTTGAACTTCCTACAATAAAAAACAATGACGTTTTTATGCAAAAACCCAAAATTTTGGGGTACATTTGTATGGGGACTATACTTCAAATTTTGTTGGTCCTACCCATATTGGGATATTTTATTGGGACTATCTTAAACATAATTTATACTAAGTTTGAACTTCCTAGAATAAAATACAATAAATTTTTTATGCAAAAACCCAAAATTTTGGGGTAAATTTGTATGGAGGGTACCCCATAAAATGGGTTTAGAGAAAAACCGTTTGCAAGTGAACACTTGACGGCTCAGGTGAATCTTAGTTTCAAATATGTTGGCCCTATCTCTTATAGTCTCTGAGATAAACTCTCTAACGGACGGACGGACAGACAGACATTGCTAGTTCGACTCCCCTTTCAATGCTGATCAAGAAAATATATACTTTATATGGTCTATCTTGGCTTCTTCTGTCTGTTACATACATTCGCACAAACTTAATATACCCTTTTACCCATTGGGTACAGAGTATTAAAACAGCTAAATGCAGCTTTCCCCAATTTTTTGTATATATTTTTAAGTCAGCCCCAACCCATTTTGGTAGCGCTGCAAACAAAAAAAAAAGCAAAGAGTGAAAAATGCTATAGAATGCTATAAAATGGGAAATGGAAAAAATCTGAAAGTGTAGCCAAAACGCCCGTACAACGTAATAGCACACGCCGGGTATTCGCTAGTTTTATATAATTTTTGTCTAAGAAATGCATATAATAGGTACCAAAAGGTGTGTACCATCCGTATTAGTCAACTGGTTTGTCACGATCATATCTTTGTTCCCAAAATTTGAAGTTGATGGCATAATTTTTTCCAGGACATTCCGTCCATTGAAGCAACTTTGATACTAAAAGGCAATTCCAGAGTCTTTGATATTTATTAGGTAGCTTTTTCGTTTGTAAATATTACCAAACTATTTTCAATTAGTCAATTCCGCTCAAAAAGTAAATAAATAAATAAAATAAAAAAAATTAAATAAAATATTTCAAAATATTCGCAATCAATTTATTTCGACACTTAGAAAACACTCTATTGCCGACAGACATCAAAGTGCTGCTGATTTTAATAGTTATTGAAATGAACGATACAATTTAATTTCTATGCAATTAAAAGTAAATACACACACACTCAAAGCATATACGCACACAATTTCATGTGAATATATTCAAATATTTTCTAAATTTTAATTGAAAGTCATCACAAATATAATTACAACTAATGGCATATTTCGTTGCGTATCAATTACGCTGACAAAGAAGACTCTTTACGTAACTAGAGAAGAGACACTTAAAAACATCGAAAGCACACACACAGCATTTAGTTAAGGACTCAAAGCGATGAAAGTAACTTTTTAATTGTTAATATTGCGCTTTTAAGGAAAATGAGGCAGAAAAGAAATTAGTGGCCTCCAAAAAAAAAAAAAAACAAATTTGCAAAAAGTTTCAAATATTTTGAAAAATAAAAAAATATAAAAGAAGAAATCTTAAAAATTAGCACAATATGCAAAATACTTTTTTATTTTAAGCACATAATTTACTGCAAAATTTATTTAAAAACATAAATCACGATCTTTTTCTTTTTTGTTTATTTTTGGTGTAGACAGCCATTTTGAAGCAGCTTAAGTCTAAGAAGACATTTAGCTATGACAACAAAAGTAGTCTGCATGCACCAAGAAGCCTTAGAAGGACAGATGGACAGACGGACAGATACACTTTACACGCCCCTTAAATGAGCTTAACAGAATTTTTTGTATAAAAGAAAGACTTCTAAACTTTTTTCGCTTTATTTTTGCAACAATTTACATTCATTTGTATTCAATTGTCATCATATTTTATAATGTAGGCTTCTCGTTTTTTTTTTTTTTTTATGGCGCTGTCTTTAGCAGTTTTTTTCAGTTTCAGCTTTTTTTCGCATTACTCGCCGAATGTGTCTTTGTCTTTGGCAGTGAAGCGTTTGTTAAATAATAATAAGAAGCAACGGAAAAAAATTCCGAGACTATTGTCCTTAAAAGTAAACTTGTAACAAGTAGCAACAGCAACAGCAGCACAATGACTTTCAAGTACAATGTTAAGCGTTGGAATATAGCTCTACATGGTAGCAACTTCTATAAAGATTATACCTTTTTTTACATGACACCAAGCCAAATGCTTCAGTTTTTGTTTAAGCATTTCTTTTTCAATATATCTTCTTTTTTCTAGCTTTAGGTTATGTTTTTAACTTTTAAACGTGCATTATACTTATTTGTTCAAATTTATAAGAAAGTCAATCTAGCGTTAGAGTCGAATCTTCTCAAAATTCTCAATGTTTTTCGATACTATGAAAATTTTCAAATATCGATATTTCGAATTTAATCATTTTCTTAGAAAAGGCTCAAAAAAAAAACAAACCAAAAAAAAAACTAAAATTTGACAAAATTTTGAATGCTGACTTCAAACTGAAAATTTATAACAAAAATTTTATCACCACATCGAAATTGCATCAATTAAATCTGCTTGGAAAAAAATAACTAGAGACCGATATTATAAAATATCGATTTTTAAATAATTTTCAAAATTATCTAGCCAAGCCTGTCAGCTTAATCAATCATCGAAACTTTATAAAAATGCATTTAACTTTATGTTTAAAACTAGTTAAGCCCGGTTGTATCGCTACCATACTCATGTTGAAATGCAATTAAAAACAAGGAAAAACGTTAACTTCGATGGAACCAAAAAACCCGTTACACAATACTTTTAATAGTTTATTTGACTCCCAGGGGCTTTAGTTATATTTGCCTGATTCTTACCATATCGATAGTGATCACTTAGGCGGACATTGGAATTGATTTTACCAAATTTTAATTGAATTCAATCAGAAATATCAAATGTTTTTATACAAAAACTCGAGAATAGGCGGTAAATTTGTATGGGGGCTGTACCTAAAAATGGCCGTGGAACCTTGGATTTGACATTGGATGACATAGGAAGTGTTTTACCCAATTTGGAGTGAATATATTCATAAAAAATACATTTTTCATACAAAAACTAGAAAATGGGCGGTAGATTTGAAGATGGCTATGCCTTAAAAATGGGCGTGGCACTTTGATTTTAGCACTTGAATTGACTAGGACCAAAAAAAGCTTAAGTTAAAAATTTCATGTCAATATTTTAAAAATACTCTGAGTAAAATGCATCGCAACAGACGGACAGACAAGGACATGGCTAAATCGATTCGTCTCATCGAGCTGATCAAGAATAATTATATACTTTATGGGTCTACGAAGCCTTCATTTATGCGTTACCAACTTTCGGACAAACTGAATATACCCTAAATTTAATGTTTACACTATATGTAACGGACCTCAAGAACATTTATTTCGGACCTCCCACTGAGTCCCTGATCCAATATTTCAAAAAGTATTTTCTAAACGTCTTTAATTTGTGTTGAATTTGAGATAAATCTGTCAGTAATATGAAATTATTTTTTAAAAATGTGGCCAATTATTCCATCTACGGTCCCGTTACACTCTGTGCAAATTTCAGGAAGATCGCTCTTTGTGCATATGGTAGTCCAAAAAAAGTTGTTTATTATTCCTTCCCGAGTCCTAGTTACAGTATGTGAAAATTTCAGGAAGAAAAGTCTAAAAATCTGTGCTCCATGTCTGGGCGCAACCCCCACCCCCCGGGTTAAAAATTTCTCGGTGTTGTAACATGTGTACCGAATTCAAATTCTCTAGTTCATTTATTTAAATCAAGTGACCAAGAATTGATGGACTTCATGTGTATTTAGTGGTCAATTTCTTTTTACTACTTCATTAGTTTTTAAAACGTCTAATTTCAATAATATCAAAGGAATGAGTCTTTTTATACTAATCAAGTTCTCTAATTGTAACTCATTACGATTATCGGGAATCATTCAAAGTTGTACAAAGTCATAAAGGCTTTAGAATTCAAGAATGCTTCACAAATTAGTTTGCCACATTAAAAAGACAAAAACAATCATGGCAATTTGCCTTTCTTATATTTAAACTAAAAAAAAAAAAAAAAAACAAAATTCTATTAAATATAAATTTTTAAAGACTTTGTTTCTTCACATCATTTATTTTTATCTATAATCACCGCAAACTGTCCTTTCAAGCATAAATTCCAATTTAAAGACAACAATTTAAGTAAGCAACACAAGAAATAAAGAGCACCACAAAGTGTTACAGAGACGCCATTAAAGCCTATAATAAGAAATTTATTGCTACTTATTGATATGTATTATAGTTAAAGATTGCGTTGTATTGTATACAAAATATATACAAAAATATAAAGAATAAAGAAAAGCCAAACAATAAAGCAACAGTAGCAACTCGACAAAAAATATATATAAACGCGCATTTAATATGCCCCTGATAGCACATAAATTATGCACACGCTTCTCGAACGCACAAAAGAACTGAACTGACGACCAAAGAGGTATAGTATCGAATCAAAAAAAAAGAACAGTACAACGGTGTACTTCAAGTAACACAACGAAAGGATAAAGTCAGCAGAAATAACATTCAATATTAAATTGCAGCACATTTACCTGTCTCGAAAAAAAAATGGCGAGGACTAAGAAGCAAGGCTTTGTATACCGAATCTAATAAAAATTAAGTTAGCAATAGAAACCAATTTTTTTTTTTTTTTTGCATGATCATGCATATCAATGTATGGCATATTCCCATGCTACCACATACACACACACACACATTTCAAAAATAAAAATACTCTATCGCTTTCATTTTACCGCCAACGTTTATGACTATTTCCGGTGTCATTGCGCGCTCTTTTTTTATGCTTATTGAATATGCCATTTCATTGGAGTTTGAGTTTATATATTCGATTGCATGTGTATACGAGTATATGTATTATTTAAATGGCCAGACTTCCGCTTTCATTATTTTATTACAATGGCATTGTATGTACATTTGCACATATACATACATAGACGATTGCAAATATAGACATAAATATACTTTATATTTCATATGTACATTCATTATGTAACAATATAAATAGTAAAATTTATTTCATCAGCAGCGTCATCGCATCAATGTTGCTGTTTTTTTTTTTATACCCTTCTATTTGATATAATGGGTAAATTAATTTTATGAAAAACTGTTTTAAAAAAGTGAATTTGATAGTTTTTACTAGTGTTGTCAAAAAAAATTACTATCGGTGATTTTATCACAGTGATTTAAAAATCGCAAAGTCGCACTGCGATTGAGAGTAATAATTTGCGATTTTCTTGTGAATCAGTGAACAAGTTCAGTTATCAGCAAATTTGTGTATCGCTCTTCGCAAACAGTGAAACTGTTCATTTAACAGTGATTGGTGATTAGATCACTATTTGCTAATTGTTCATATTCGCTTTGAACACCGAAACTGTACAAATTTATTGGTATATTTGCCAATCACTTGATTCGTTAAGACGTGCAATTAACTGAAATTGTCTTTCGCAAAAATTATTTTTACAATAAAAGCAGTGTTTTCTTTTTCAATGAATTAAAATGAAGTTGCTTTGTTGGAGTAAGTAAACAGCTCAGTAAGCGGCGATTTTGAATATCACTCTTAGCGAACAGTCAACCCGTTCAGAAATTGCCGTTTGTTTTTCATGAACTGCGATTTTATCACTGTTTGCAGTCACTGCGATTTTCAACTCCGTCGCTAATCACACTGCAACTTAAAAATCACTCTTTTTGCAAACACTATTCTAAATTTATTTTGCCCGTGCGGTTTCGGCTGGTTTTTTTCAGCTCTTGTCCGTTTCACATTCGCTGTTTGTGCAATTACAGCACTTTTCGATGGCATGTTTGTATTTTTTTTGAAACGTTACCAAAATATGTTGCGAGTAGTATGAAATACACACAAAAGTACTAAAAAATACCTGTTATTTTGTTGTTTTTATTTTTCGATTGCAGCGAGACAACCATATGTTGGGGCTACTATAAAAACATACAAAAAAGCAAAAATATTTTGTATGGTAAAAGTTGAAACGGATTTCATGAATGGACCGAATATGCCTAGTGCATTGTTTTAGTGGCCTATAAATATACTAGCATTGTCTTCAACTGAAACCGGTTTGGAACTCATCGGTGGAATGGTTTCAAGGTCCATAGCGGACATAGAAACATTTTTACTATTTTATACATATTGATTGATTACTCTTCCATATTTTTGGTATTCAGTTGAATGTTTCTCTATAAAATACCATTAAAGTTGCTAGTGATAACAGTCAAAAGGACTTTTTGTACACATTTGGACAATACTTTTGCTATTGCAAAAACAGTACAAATAATCCGTTCTACGCCACTGACAATCATACATTTATTACTTATTTTTATGTCAACGCAGGCTGCTTGAAATTTTGTGTGACGAGTATTAAAACTTCGGTACTACCAATGTCAACGTTTTCCTTGTCTTTTTTATATTTGTTTTTTTGTTTCTTGATTGCTATTTGACATATGATTTCAGCGCGTACTTCAATCTGAATAATTCCAACTCCAAACTTAAATCCTTTTAACTCCTTTGTTCGTGACTAATATACTATATATGTTATGTATGAATGCATGTATTCATCAATACATCAATTGTATCGTTATTTGTGCGCCTCCAAAACCACTTTAGGGAATTTTATATACATTTTCGGATTGTCAGTATTTATTTGCTTTATTGCATAAAAGTATTTACTGTTACAATCAATATATTTTTGGCGTTGTGCATAAATTTGATGTCGTCTGCTTGTTTTCTTTGGAAACAAAATTTATTGTGTTGTTTACGATTAAATAATGTAACAGATTTCATTATTATATACAATTATGTAATATAGAGAAATTGTCATTGTCATTATGCGCATCATAATGTCATAAAAGTGAATTTATTTGAACGATACATAAACATAGAAACTAAAAGCTGAATTAACATGGAATAGAGTAAGACAAACGGATATGCTTAGTAATATCTTGAAAAGTTAACAAGCTGACTAAGCATATGCACCATTTTTAATTAAGGCCAAATAAAAGTTATGCTTGAATTAACTATCTTAGTTTCGTATTTGTTATATTTATGAATATAATTGTAACCTAGAGTAAAATTTAATCGACTTTTTTTCTCAAATTTTATCAGATTCGAATGAAATTGTTATTCTGAAATTATATTGTATTGAAAAAAAAATCGACATTTTGGTGAAGTTTTTTAAATTTAATACTTTTTTTTCGGAAAACCCTCTACAAGTTTACTTAATTTTTTTTAAAGTCTTTTAGAACAATTTTCATAGAGAAAAAGATCGAGCCAAATTTTTTGCTAAATTTTTAAATGGAAATCAACGCAGGAAACACTGTTGCCAATTTAGCTAGCCTTCATGTGTTCGTGTACTCCATGTGTTCGTGCGAAAGAGAAAAAAATAAATAAATTGGTAACAATGTTTTGGAAGATATTTTATTTTTAAGCAAAAAAAACATTTTTAATTCCCAACTTGATTTTCTAAGTCTTTTTTTTAGTTTTGTAAAAGTTTTCTATACTTTTTTAGAAGGTTTTATGTGTTTTTTCTTTTTTTCTAAAGCCCACATTTCAATGAAATAATTAATTAAATCTTTTTTCTTAAACTTATAAACTTCGAACGTTAATCCAAATTATAATAAAAACTATAATTAAAATAAAGGGTGATTTTTTAAGAGCTTGAGAACTTTAAAAAAAAAAAAAAACGCATAAAATTTGCAAAATCTCATCGGTTCTTTATTTGAAACGTTAGATTGGTCCATGACATTTACTTTTTGAAGATAATTTCATTTAAATGTTGACCGCGGCTGCGTCTTAGGTGGTCCATTCGGAAAGTCCAATTTTGGGCAACTTTTTCGAGCATTTCGGCCGGAATAGCCCGAATTTCTTCGGAAATGTTGTCTTCCAAAGCTGGAATAGTTGCTGGCTTATTTCTGTAGACTTTAGACTTGACGTAGCCCCACAAAAAATAGTCTAAAGGCGTCAAATCGCATGATCTTGGTGGCCAACTTACCGGTCCATTTCTTGAGATGAATTGTTCTCGAAGTTTTCCCTCAAAATGGCCATAGAATCGCGAGCTGTGTGGCATGTAGCGCCATCTTGTTGAAACCACATGTCAACCAAGTTCAGTTCTTCCATTTTTGGCAACAAAAAGTTTGTTAGCATCGAACGATAGCGATCGCCATTCACCGTAACGTTGCGTCCAACAGCATCTTTGAAAAAATACGGTCCAATGATTCCACCAGCGTACAAACCACACCAAACAGTGCATTTTCGGGATGCATGGGCAGTTCTTGAACGGCTTCTGGTTGCTCTTCACTCCAAATGCGGCAATTTTGCTTATTTACGTAGCCATCCAACCAGAAATGAGCCTCATCGCTGAACAAAATTTGTCGATAAAAAAGCGGATTTTCGAACATTTCGAACCGAACACTGATTTTGGTAATAAAATTCAATGATTTGCAAGCGTTGCTCGTTAGTAAGTCTATTCATGATGAAATGTCAAAGTATACTGAGCATCTTTCTCTTTGACACCTTGTCTGAATCCCGCGTGATCTGTCAAATACTAATGCATGAAAATCCTAACCTCAAAAAAATCACCCGTTACAATAAATAAAAAGAAGAACTACTATACATCAGAACTGTGAAGATACAATATATATTACGTCTTCGAGAGAATTGTAAAATTCTCTTTTTTTTATGAAGAATGCACGTTGTAATATTGTAAATTTATTTTTGTTCAGGCAGGGCTAAACATGATGTAATTATATCAGGTGGTGCCTTCGTAGTCTATGACTGCTTAAATTGTCAACTAAGCCAAAAAGAATGTTGAGAGCGTAAAAACACAAGAGAGAAACTTTCTTGCAAACTGATAACATACTACTGACCATGTTGGAATTATTTAACAGAAGTGTATTCGTCTTCTTGAGACATTGTTCGAGTGCATAGTAAAATGATCCATGAACAAGAGAACGAAAAAGATATATACTTTCGGTACATTTCAATTATACAATGTTATGTTAAGCGCTCTTGTTCTCTCAACGTTTTGCGTACCAACGTCAGCCGCATTTCAAGAAAGAAAAAACAAAAAAGAAACAAGAAAAAAAGTTAACTACGGTTGGACAGCTTATATACCTATTACACATCATTTGACGTTGATAGACCTTCGTGTGCAGCATTTGTATTAAATTTCATTTATAAAATACTAAACAAATTAAAAATATTTTTAAATTCGCGGTCCGATTTGAACCAATTTTAAACTAAAGATTTGTCATGATTTACGAAGCATTTGTACCATATTTGAAGCCATTCGCTTTTTAAATACATTGTTTTCTTATAAGAACTTGACAAAATGTTGTACTTTTATATGGGAGCTATACCTAAAAGTGGGCGTGGCACATTGATGTTAACATAGAAAGTACACAGGACCTAGAAGACTTAAGTTTAAAATTTCAGCTTAATATCTTTAAAACTGAGCGAATAAATTGCGCAGCAATAAACGAACAGACGGACATAGCTAAATCGATTCGTCTCATAAAGCTGATCAAGAATATATATACTTTATAGGGTCAACGATGCCTCCTTTAACGCGTTACAAACTTTCCGACAAACTGAATATTACCTGTTTTTGCACTATGTGTAACAGGTATAAAAAAAAACCAAAATTTCTATCTCATTCACACTTGGAAAGCGGTTTGCATGGTACCATCGTTTCGCTTAACACCATGCTACCGGCTTTGGTCGTCTTTGTCTTAAAAACCACGGCTGCGTTACGTTACGTTTTGAATCATTGAACCCAAACAGAAGAGAAAAAAAATTAAACAGAAGAGAGAATAAAAAAAAAAAAAGGTCGAGTACACCACCTGGTATAATTGAATCATGGCGCTATCTAAGGAGAACTTTAAACTTTAAAGAGATAGAGATTTATATTTTTCAGTTACCAGTTTTATGAGGTGTTTATTAGCCAATAATATATTGTATATTTAGGAGAATTGATGTAGTTAATAATTATAAAAAAACTATAGATAAAGGATTTAAATATTCTGTTTTTCAAGAACGCAATAAAAGGGATATCATTTTGTCGGAAAGTTTGTAGAGTATATATAAATACTCTACTCTTGATAAGCACGACGAGACGAACTGATCTAGCCATGTCCATGTACGTCTGTCCGTGCGGATTTTCGTAGTTACACGTTAAAATCCCTCAGTTTTACTACCCATTTTCGAGCTTCTATATGAAAATATATTTAATTTTTTGAAGCAATATGCTAAGTTGTTATTGTTCTTAGGTAAACCCATGGTTTCAGTTTCAATTGGGTTAAGATCGGACAACTATAGCAAATAACCCTCATACATAACTACCAACCATTTTCGAGTTTTTGAATATGAAGAATATTATTATTAATGTATTGTATTGACTCCAAAATGGGTAAAAAAACTCTTCTATATCGAGAAACTATAGCATACAGCCTTAATTTAATTTATTTTTTATAATTGCAAAACTACTTTATCTAAAATAAATATTAAATGCATTCAATAACTCACTTATTTATCTTGAAACGAAAAAAAAAATCGATGATCAAATTTTAACAATTCAATTTTTATCAAGAGCAGCAACAACAACAAACACAATAATTGCAGGCATTTGCTGTCAATTTGATTTTGTTGAAACCAAAAAAAAACGCCACTTGGTAATTTGATGTTTATTGAATTATAAAATGCAGTAAAATATATTATATTGTTTATATACGATTTTTTTCAAACTAAATTGATTGAGTTGTTTGCCAAGTGATAGCAAAAGATAAAATGACAGACGGCAATTTTAAATAATTTCAAAAGCTATTTAAAATTTCAAATTTTAATATATTTATTTACGCAAAATATTAAGAATATTTTAAATAATTTTCTAGCTATTATGTACATTTGAAGAACAATCAAAGGATATAAACGATAGTGATACTATAAAATATATAAACAAAAACAGCAACAATGAACTAAAAATACTCAAGGACATTTGCTGAGAAGGCAAAAAAAAGAAAAACAAAAATTCGAAAAATATTTTGTGCAAAATTTTTCTGTCTTACCAAAGACAGAAAAGCGTGCAGAGTAAGAGTAAAAAGCATTTATTGATTTAGTTATTAAGTAATTATGTTTAATTATTATGCGTCCTTTGGGTGGCATTAGATGTTGACAGACAGACACACAGACAGATACACACAGACAGACATGTATGAACTAAAATGTTGTCTTTAGTCGTTCCGTATTATTATTATTTTGCTTGCCTTTTTGCTTAAATATGAAAATACGCTAGTGTCCTTAAGTATGCAAAACATAATTGTTGTAGTTAAGGAGTAAAATATTTTTGCTCTTATCGTTGTGCTTGGTACAACATAGCGTATGAGTAATAAATGTGTATGTATGTATATATTACGTATACGCTTAGTGTGCTGGCACAAAACATATTTTGCATATACACACACACACACACTCACAGATATGTAGTTTTGTATTTTGTTTATAAATTATGCATTACTGCGTTTTAGCTTGAATAGGAAGTAAATTAATTTTACTTCCTGCCTATCTTCAAAATAGACACAATTTTACACACACACATACATGCGTACATATGTATTAAGTATTAAATATAAATTAAACAAAATTCAACTAGAGTATATATACAAATCATTCAGTTTGTTATAGCATTAAATCGTGTATATATGCGTAGTTTTGGTATATGAAATGCATTTATGTATTTATTAAGGAAATTGAATTTTTAAGCAGTGTCATGTATGCTTTTAGTTCTGTTCTGCTCAGTTTAGTTTAGTTTGTAATTGTTTATTCGCTTGCAATAACAAATCTCAACGCGCTCAACTATTATGTTTAGTGTAAAATGATTTGTTTTATATAAAGTTCTAATTTTATTGTTGCCGTCGTTGCTGTTGTTGTTGTTCTAATGCTTTTCTCATCAATAAATAATTTTGTAGTTTGTAGTTTAAACTAATTGATTTGGCACCATTGTGTATTGTTTGCACTTGCAATTTAAAGTTTGTAATAATATATAAAATACATAGAATGCATTGAAAATAAGCATTACAACATGCTATACATTTAGTAATATCGTTGACAAAATCAATTTATAATTTGTTTCAATTAATAATAAGAAATTTTCATTTTAATTAAATTTAAATAATTGCATTGCAGTGTTAAAATGACAAAAAAAATAAAAAAAAAATATTTAACCATTGACAAAACTCGAAGTCATCCAGTCGATGACGTGGTCACTAATGACTGATCGGTGATATGTCTCATCGGTTGTGTTAACATTAGTTATTTCGCCATTACACTGGCGAAGCACAAATCTGTTTGAAAAATCGAAGCCTTGATTTTCGTTATCTATAAAATTATTCATTTTTAATTTTTTTAGTCTTTTTGTATGCAAAACTTTGTGATATTTTGATAGAAGAGCAGGACATGTCATGCATGAAGTCTTGCAAGACTTGTCATCCAAGATGTCTAATAAGACTTGTCATGGATAAATTCTTGCAAGACTTGTCATCCAAGAAGTCTTGCAAGATGTGTTATCAAAGACATGCATAAAAATGTCGCCAACGACTGGTGTGGGGCTGTCTTCGGTATGTCCTTAAAGAAAGAGACTAGGCACCAACACACCATTAAAGCCGCGTTGATGACTTTCCCTCTGATATGGCAGTAGTAGTCGAACGAAACTAAAGTTTGAAATTTCAGATATTTATTTAAAACTGATACAATGCAACAAGCAGACAGACGGACAGACTTTGCTTATTTATTTATTTATTTTGATTTTGTTTCAAGCTGTCTGAGAGCTGACGTCATATTTGTCTTCACATGCTTTTAATATTTATATTTTTAAATTTTTCAATTTAGTATTATTAAATTAGAGAGAAAACACCAAGAAAACAAGAAAAAACGTTAACTTGGTGGAACCGAAGCTGAAATACCCGTTACACAACATTAATAGTTTATATATTCACCAGGTGCTTAGATTAAATTTCTCGATGAATTTGGTCAAATTGTATGGAGGCTTTATGTTATATGTGCCCGATCCTTACCATATAGAAAGTGTTCACTTAGGTGGACATTGGAATTGATTTTACCAAATTTAATTGAATTCATTCAGAAATAGTAAATGTTTTGATATAAAAACTCGAAAATGGGCGGTAAGTTTGACAGACAGACAGACTTTGCTAGATTTTATTTATTTATTTTGATTTTATTTCAAGCTGTTCAAGCTGTAAAAAAAAGTTGCATTTTTTGCATAAGTAAAACTGACTGAACGATGTAACCGGATTGCGATGCTAAAGAAGAATTGTTCTTTTGGACTATTTTTTAACACCGATTTATCCGGTCTGCTTCTGAGCCATACATCACGACCCGGAAGAATATTATTGTTCTTGGATGCCGCTGTTCCTGAGTAGTTAACGTTTTCTACAACATCGATATTGAATGTTCCACTCTAACACATTTTCCAAGTCGTGTTGATAAATACATATCAATTACTTCGACTTACTCGTACACTGCTAGACCCATTGAGCGGAACTCCCTTTCAATCTCCCGAAAGCTCGGCTATATTTCAAACTATTTATGACAATTTATTGGTTTGGAGTTGATGTCATAACGAGTTGATTTTTATCGATTGTCCCGATGCGAGCAGCATATTTTCTTTATACAAGATCGTGCCCGAGCGTTCATCGCTTCGACATTGGCATAGTATATAAACCAACAGAATATTGAAGAAATCGCACGACACCGCATTGCTCTGTCTACACCCTTTCTTGGCATCAAAGGAGTCGGAGATATTTTTACCCAACCAAAGAACGCTTTCATACAGAGGCGACTGTTCCAATACCAAGTTCAATACTTCATGATATTAACTTTAAAACTATTTAAGTGTTTATAATTCACAATTAGTTTTTAATTGTTTTCCAGTAAGTAGTGTTTGCACTATTTAATGTTCAGTAGATTTTTTTTTTTTTTTAAATTTTTTGTATTATTGGCACCTTGGATTTATAATGACCTTTTTTTATATAATTTTTCGAATCTGCTGTTCGAAAAAAATGCTCATCGTAAACTTTAATTAATATTCGATGACCCTCTGCCGGACTTTACATATTATAGTTAAAGTAATAGAAGAAATAGAACTCCCTCAAAACCACTACGTCTGGTAAGAAATTCTACATATTCCATTTGATGCTTTAAATATTTCAACCAAATGTCACAGGTTGTAAAAGATGCTCATTCACAATAAGTTTTAGAGGTCCTTGAATACTGAAATAACTTTTCTTATACTCGTGGCAACTTACATTATTAATTAAGTTTTTTTTTTTTTTTTTTTTCAAATATATTTCTTTGCATTACGAATAAATTCTTCTAAACTAGCTCAACTGTATTTTTGGACCTTGGGACGTTTGGTGAAATAACGAGTTAAATGCTTCTTTAAATAATTTAAAATTCTAAGCGCGAATACAAAGAATTACGTCCAAAAAAAATGGCGACAATATGTTGCAAATTTGTTTATTCTCTTTTTTTATACCCACCACACATAGTGGGGAGGGGTATTATCATGTTTTTTTTCTCTTTATATTTCCAATAAAATTATTGCAAAATTTATTTTATTTACCAAAAACTCGCTCATTAGGCTTCAATTAAATATTGCGCATACGCCACGTTTACCAGCAAAACGAAAAATATCAAAAAATTTCAAAATTCAAGCCACAATTGTTTTTGAACTTTGAGCATAAAAATAAAAAAAAAAATAATATAAAAACAATCACAAACAAATGTTCTAAAACAAATGCCACACCCGCACACATAATATCTCCAATTCAAAAGGACAAATAGCTTGTAAAACACCTGATACAACTCGAACTCGAACTGCATTTATACACAAAAATGGAAATGGAAAATATTAGTAAAACAACAACAACAATGCCAACTTAAAAAGCAAAACAATACAACAAAATTTATAAAAATCGTGACAAGCATACGAAAAAAGTATTAAATTAGCAAACAAAAAATGGTGTCGAGGTGTGCTGCTCATTTTTAAAAAATCGCAGCAGGAAAATGTAAAACTTCCGCTATAAAAACGAAAAAAAAAAAAAAAAAGTGTTGAAATAATTTTAAATTGCTGACGCTGACAAAACGAGGAAAATGAGTATAAAAGCAAAAAAGGTTACGCTTAAATGCAAGTGTGACAAATTTCATCGACACCATCGGCTCTCAAAAACTCTGACGACGAAAAAACAAAAGCGAAAAGTGCGTGATCAAACAAAGAAATCACAAAATTACGTGCAAACGAACATCAAAACTTTTTTTTTTTTTTTTGCATGACAGCTTCAATTTTTCTATTTTTATATCCTTTTTTTTTTTTTTGTGGATGCATGCTGAGATTTTAACTATTTCCGACGACGACGACTTATGACGGCAAATCAGCGCAACAAGCCAAAGCGTGCTGTCAGCATGCAAGACTATCAATCAATTTCAGCAGCTTTTATGTTACCGCCTACAAATACCATAAAAAAAGGGTTACCAACAGCAAAAAAAAGTCACAAACAAAGAAAAAAAATCTGTAAAAAAAATCACTCAAAGTCATTGGCTTTCATCATTTTTGAGTGACTTTTAACTTTCCTCATGAGTTATCGACAACAACAACGCCAAACTATAACAGCTTTCATCAACAACAACAACAACAGCGGCAACGGCAACGACTGAGCATATGCATAGTTAAGTAGTTTACTTGGCACTTCCTGTCGAAAGCGTTTGTCAGCAGACTATGGTACGCAACGCTAATGACAATGATGCCAATGCCGATGAAGATGATGATGATGTAGCGCAAATTTGTCCCACGACATCAATTTTGATGTCAAATCATGTCAACACGTTGCTTAAGTGGCTTCTAGCATTACTTAAGATTTCATAATAGCAAAATAAATTAAAAAAAAAAAAAATAAAACTATGATTTTAAACAGACCGCAGCAATATTTTTTAAGTAATATGCTGTCAATTGCTTCTCATGCAGGAAATTAGCTAATATTAGCAACAAGAAAATTATTCTAGATACTTTATCTATTTATTCGAATGTAATTTCCACATTGCCAAACATTTCTTGTGCTATGAGCAAACGTGACACTCATATGAATGTTATGTTTGCAATATCCAAACTATTTATTTCATGTTAAACCAATTTCATTAGAGAACTTTTTAAAAGTTGTTTTACAGATCCATCTAGTATCCGGATTGAACCATTTCGTATAGCTACTGCAAAGAAAAACAAGGACCAATCTGTAAGCGAGACCGCCGAGAGCGACGAAAGCGGAGACAAATGCTGCAAACAGTGCAGAAGAACTGGAAACTGGAATCCCATTCGATAATCGGTAGAGCCACAAAATAATTTTAAAAAAAATTAAGGATAACAAGGGCAGTCATGAGCTACCAGCTAATTTATTTAAGATCGATGTCGAAGAGTTGGTTTTTTTAATGAAAAATATGGTGAATGCATGCGCCGCGATTGAGCCTTAGCGTTCTATATTTTATAAACCTGGAATAAGTTTTAATGCAAACACGTTCTGTCCCTCGAAACAAAGTGTTTGATCATAAGAAACGTATAAAGACTTTGCCAAAGGGACTGAATAGAGTAAATGATCTGAATTTTAGGGGCTGCAAACCGGTTTTGAACCGAACCAAAGACCTTTTAAGTGTTTGCTTCGAAAAAATAAACAAGGAACAAGAAAATACGTTAACTTCGGTGGAAGCGATGCTTATTTTTAAATAGTTAATGTGTTGTCATCATTGGCTTAGAAAGAACTTCAAGATGGCATAGGATGGGATAAACGCAATATTGGTATCAAATTTTAAGCTAAAAATACTGATATTCCAAAAACTCGAATCCAGTTGGTAAGTTTGTGGTATATCTTTAAGTGGGCGTGGCACCTTGGTTTTGATATTAAATGTTATTAGAAGTGTCTTTTATTGAATTTGGAGTCAATACATTCGTAACTAATAACTGTTTTCATACAGAAACTCGAAAATGCGCGGTAAGTTTGTATTGGAGTTATATCTAAAAATGGGCGTAGCACCGTGGTTTTGTCATGAGATGACATAAGAATAGTTTTTACTCTATTTGAAGTGAATACATTCATAAATAATAACTTTTTCCATGACAAAACTCGAACATTTGTATGGGGGCTATATTTTAGAATTTAACATACAAACTGCCTTAAATGGAGAAAAGCTAAATTTGAAAGTCTCATCATCATATCTTTAAAATTAAGCGTATGAATTTCCTCGCAACAGACAGACGGACATGAGCTTTGTTGGACTTGATAATGACTAAAACATAAAAACAGTAATGGTTAAAAGATTTAAAGGGGGTTTATACTGTTCCAAAAATAACAGAACTTCATAAAATCAAATGATTTCAGCGATTCAAATGTAGCACGAAACTTCATAACGACTTAAAATATCCTATGAGTATGAAGAATTTTAAAACTATGTTTAATTCACTTCGAAATAAACTAATGAAGTTCTCTTGCTGACCGGATACTTGAGAAGTATAGTTCTTCCTCGAAAAAAAGCTTTATAAGTTCCTAATAAAACCTATTACAGGTGGCAACGATTTTCGAGTTCGATAAGCCAAACGTGCTCTTCGATTACATTGTCATAGCAATGTGGCGCTTAGCCTCATAGTATGAGTGCCTATGAGACAGTGACCCGTGGTCACTGTTATCAGTGAAAAATATCTGATCAATATATTTTGAGGATGACATTACGATTGTAAACAGGCCATGAGTTGAAAATACAATACAATAAACAATGGAACTTAGTTAAAACTATAACATAAGTAACATAAGGTTTGGGTACAGGGTATCGAGAAAAAAAAAAGTATAGTTTTTTAGATTAAAATATCGCAAAAGACAAAAGGAAGATAGAAAAATTCTGGGAACTCGGATTCGGAATCAGCATGCCAAAATCCATATGATACACAATGTCCAGTTTTTGGTTCTGAAAATTGTTGACCTGTGTAATTGTTTAGTTTGAGTAAGACTGTGACTTTTTCTTAGGATCGAAGACATTCAGTTTAAAGCATATTGGCTCAGCTTTCTTTGTTGATCAGAAATATGTTTTATGGTGACTGTCATGCCTTTTTTATACCCGCCACACATAGTGTGAAGGGTATTATCAGTTTGTCGGAAAGTTTGTAACGCATTAAAGGAGGCATCGGAGACCCCATAAAGATATATATTATTGATCAGCTCGATGAGACGAATCGATCTAGCCATGTCCGGTCTGTCTGTCTGTCCGTCTGTCCGTCCGTCCGTCCGTCTGTTGCAATGCGTTTTTCTCGGAAAGTTTTAAAGATATTGACCTGAAACTTTAAACTTTAGCTTTTTTTGTTCTCTAAGCAGTTTGTATGGCAGAACCAAGGTGCCACGCCCACTTTTAGATATAGCCCCCATACAAACTTTCCATTTTTTTCGATTTTTTGTGTGAAAATAGTTATTATTTATGAATGTTTTGACTACGAATCGGGTAAAATCGCTTTTAATCCAATATCCATCCATCCAACATCAGAAGAAAGGCGCCACGCCCATTTTTAGACATAGCTCCCATGCAAACTTACCATTTTTTTCGATTTTTTGTATGAAAATTGTTATTATTTGTAAATGTATTTACTACAAATATGGGTAAAGCACTTCTAATGACATCCAATTTCAAAATAAAGGTGCCACGCCCATTTTTTTGGTATGGCCCTCATACAAACCAAGCGCACATTTTTTTAGATTTTGTATGAAAATAGTTCTTATTTATGGATATTTTCTCCCCAATCTGGGAAAATTCCCTTTTCTTTTTTTCTTTATAAATTTCCTTTCTGACAAGAAAAGGACCAAAACAACATAAAACCCAACCAAACCCTACTCAAATTTTCTTTTTTTTTTTTTTTATTTTTAAATAAAATTAATGGAGTTTTGTTTTGTGGGGTTTTCGAGGTTCACGTCCTTGTTGTTTTTTTTTTTAATTGATTTTTTTTATGAGAATATGAGAAAGAGGGTTCATGGAACTAGATTCTGCACTTCTGAAGATTGTTAAGCAAACTTTTGTTTGTAGTTTTTTTCAGCAAACTCGCCAAGCTTTTTATCTTAAATCTAATTATTTATCATAATTGTTTCTAATGGATTAGCAAAGTGCTTAGCATATAAAATAAATAGTCAGTCAATCCCCTTGTAAATTATTGTATTAGGTAATTCATGAAGTTTTAAAAGAATTAAATAATTTACTCGTAGCTTATAAAAACATTAAGAAAACATAAAAAAAAACAAAACAAAGAAAAAAAGAAGAATAAATCTTAAAATGTATAAAACTCATTCAAAGACTTTTATTCGCTGCGCTAATCTTTGCTTACCTTTTAGTTAACTCTTTATTTTTTTCTGAAGATTTTCTTTTTAACTTATTTCTTAGCTGCTAATTTATTATTTCAAAATTTTTTTCTTTCTGCTTTTCATTTTTTTTTTTTTTTTTGCCGCGCTTTTCATTTGAGAAATGTGTTGATTGTGTCGTGTTCTTAGAGTTTTTCCTTTTTTCTTTATTCACATTTTATATACTTCTTTTAGTGTTCAGTTGAAAGGTAACAACACTTTGACAAGGGTCACTCGTTTTTTTTTTTACGTTCTTGAGATGTGGGCTCATACTGCTGAATTTCTTGAGAAAATTTTATGGAGAAAATAATTTTATGAAACATTTTATTTAGTAGGTATGCAGCAACAGTTATTCTGATTGTTTTCTCTTTAATAAAATTGATTAATATGTTTTTTGATTTATTTGTAAATTCATGAATATTTTTGTTTTGTGCAATTAGTTGCTTAGAGGAATGGAAAAAGTTTAAGGATCGAGTACAAGCAACAACTTAATTGATACCGAATTTTAGAAGAAAATCAGGGCCAACCATGGCACGCTTCTAAGTTAGTTTTTTCCTTTCAGAGATCAGCAGAATAAAGTCTGTGGATGAAAGAAAATTCCATTAGCATATAAACGGACAGATCCAAACTTAACAGCCAACTTGGGGATGGGATCGGATCTGGGAATAGACATATCCTATTGGCTTACTGATAACTGTAGTGTTTATCAGGCAGAGGTCTTTAAGGCTCCATGAACTCCCAAATAAAATCAATTACTGAGCTTCGCAAATCTCTAAACGAGATGCTCAACACTACAATATTCATTTTTTTTGGGTGCCAGAGCACAGTGGTAATGAGGGTAACTGCAAAGCAGATGAACTTGCCAGAATGCCTCTTGTGCAAATTTACTTTATTACATTATTGCAAGATCTTGTGAATGTTTTAGTTGTTGAAAATAAATAAGTACTACTGTGAACAAAAGGTAAGGTGAATTTGTTTGTAAAATGAAGAATCTTTATTTATTCTTGTAAATCAATTTCATTCCCTTCAAAGTAATTCCCTCCCGATAAAATACACTTATGCCCAAATTTTTTCCAATTCTCGAAACATGCCAAATAATCCTTTTCCGGTATAGCCATCAGCGCCTTTTTCGATTCAGCTTTTATCTCCACAATCGACTCGAAACGCGTTCCCCGGAGTGGTCTCTTGAGTTTTGGGAATAGCCAGAAGTCACACGGAGCCAAATCAGATGAATAAGGTGGTTGCGAAACGATATTGGTTGCATTTTTGGAGAAAAAGTCATGAAGAATCGACGCTGTTTTTCAAGAAAATTCACCATTTTTGGTACCAATCGAGACTTGACACATTTGAAGCACAAAACTTCTTTCAAAATGGTATAAATTAATTCTTTCGATACGCCAATTTCATCAGCAATGTCTCTCATAGTTAATCGACGGTGTACAAGCACTAATTCTACTTCTTTTTGGATCGACCATGGCGCTGTTCGTCTTCAACGCGTTCTCAATCTTCTTTGAACAATTTATACCAATCAAATGTTGTTGATTTTGATAAAGCTCGGTCCCCAAAAGACTTCTTCAACATTTTTATTCCATTTATTCCGTTCAGAAACAAAATTTGACTCTGCTCAATTAAATTGGAAATAAGTAAGTTTTATATTGTATTTGTTGTCATTTGCCTTTATATATTTTATATAAATTGTATTCCAACGTCTGCAAAATTTAATAAATGAATTAATTCCAAATAGAACACCTACATTTTTTTTTTTTTTTTCAACTAAATCAAAATTGAAATTTCTAGCTCAGTGATTTGACAAAATCCAAAAGCTTAAATACAACAAAACGAAACGAAACAAAACAAAACAACTAAATTACGCGTCTAGTAAACATTGAATTGAATTCAATTTTTAATTTCGTTGTTCGTTCGTACAACAAATTCGGTGTCTACATTGAATTGAATTGAAACGAATTGAATTGAATTGTAACAAATGAGCAGAGCAAATAATTTAAACCAATTTGCAATTGACAGTTTAAGATTGCAGCTAACAATTACACACACACACACACACATACCTGCATCACAGCAACATTTCTTTAATTTGCTTTTTCATTTTCGTTTATAATTTTTTTATTTTTTGTAAATAAAATAAAATGATTCAAAGTAAAATGGAATTTATATTATATACACATAAAGAAGAAGAAGAAGAAGAAGTAGAAGAAGAAGCAGATGCCCAGTATGAAAATGTAAGAGCAGATCCTCATCGATTGTAATTGAAAAGTACAAAATTACTTTTTCGCCTCTTTGAGCGTAAATATGTTGGTAGTCATTTGCTTACATCTTTCGCTCCCTGTCTCCCTCTCTCTTATTGTAGCTTTTATCTGTCGATGACTTTTCTACCTCAGCGATTGCTGTTGAGCCTGCAACAGGCAAAAAGGACCAACAACAAAAACAACAATGACAACATTACCAGAAGCAATGAAAGCAAAAAAAAAAAAAAGAAGACAAAGTTAAGTAAAAAGCAAGAATTTAAATAATTGTGTAAATACTTTTTCAAATTAAATCTTGTTACACTGGCACACTGTGTCAGTAAGTAAATATGAGAAAGAGAGAAAGAGAGAGACAGAGAAGAGCAGTCAAATGAGTTTGAGTGACCTTTATAATAAGCCTTCGCTCCAAGTTTAAATAAAAAGTTTCTTATTTGAGTTACAACAACGACGACGATGACGATGACGACGTCGATATTTGTAGCATTCACAGAAGACAATTTTACATTTAAGCTGCAATTAAATTAGAAATTGACAAGACAAATATATTATATCTTCCTTTCTATACTCTTAATATATTCCAAATTGTTCATTAATTTTAAAATTACGTTTTTTAACTTTACTGACTTTTAAATGTATCCATTCCAGCCTGAAAATTGTTCTTTAATGACTTGGTCACTTGTGACTGCTTGGTGACATGTTTATACAAATATTCTTAAAGCGGTATGGTTACAGTTCGAAGCCCCCGAATTGTTTTGAAAATTATAATATTTATTTTAAAAATAAAAACGATAGAAGACATACCCATGACAAACACACAAGACGCCTTGCAAGACATGTCACGCATTAAACCATGCAAGGCATGTCATTTATGATATCATGATAGACTTGTCATGTATGAAGTCGTGCAATTTATGAAATGTATAAAGTTTTGCTAGACATATCATGCAAGAAATCATGCAAGGCTTGTCATGCATGAAGTCGTGCCAATTTATGAAATGATCATGAAGTTTTGCGAGACATATCATCCAAAAGAACCGCGGCATTTGTATGAAAATGTTTTGCGGGGCCACGCTCATCTCTTATATTTTTTAACTTTCAAGGTCCCAGTAGCATGTATATCAAACCTTATTTCACTCAAATACTTGTTCATTCTATGGGGACCACGCCCATCGCGCATTTTTCTAAAACTTTCTGGTAAGTTGGACAAAAAATAGACATATACAAAATGTCAATAAAATCGGATAAGTTATTTCGGAAATATTAGACTGATTGATTCTATAGTTGCCACGCCCATCAACCCTCTTAGAGGAATGAATAATAGTTTACATTCGATTCTTAGACCTACTGAAAAATAAAAAAGGGCAAAGCTGATTCGACGGAGTTAGATGTTTTAAAATCTTTCAGACATATACAGTAGTGCACCCACTTCGAAATTCACAGAAATTTGAGATTTAATTTTAAATAAAAAAATATTGTGCGTGCAGCCGATATTTGCATTCCTATCCCTATTTACATTACAATGACCTATATAAAAGCTGTCCCTTCCGCCTCTGTATTTCTCGAGACCCTGCATTAACTAAGCCAAGGGGTTAGGAGTACTGTGACCGAATCATGTGCGTCAATTATTGTCATATTTTTTGGGATGAACCATATGGGAGAATCATTGAATGTCCCTAGTATTTCCGAGCATTCAGATACTTCTTCCTATCATTTTTTAAATAAACTTAGGAATTAAAATGTTTCATTTAACTTTAGTAATTTTTATGAAGTCGAAATTGACATGTCGTTATTTAAGTCCTTCTGTCTTTTAAGTACCTCCACCATTTCGCAATCAATGTTCAAAAAAGTATGCAACACATTTTATTTAGTAAAAAATTAATGAAAATATCTATCTCAATCTGGCATTCAAGAACAAAATTATGCAGCGTATCAATTAAATCAGACGTATTATCCATAAAACTTATTTTTTTTTTTATCAAATCAAATCTAAAATGCTGCAACAGCAAAAATTTGGATGCCAAGAACGTTAAACATTTCCATAAATTCTTGATGAAACTGCTTTTGTCTCGAACTAAAAATTTACAATTATTAAAATAGTTTTGCCTGTGCAATTAAAAATACTACCCAAGTTTATATATCAGTCTAGCGTTGAAATTTTTTTGGCATTTAGAAAACAGCAATAAACTTATTTTGCATTGGCTTAAGTCCAATTTTTTATCACACGAAATTAATGTTAATTGTATGCAGTAAGTTTTTTTATTTTTTAATTTTTTTATTTTTCTTCTTTCTACTTTTAACGCAGTTAAGTGCTTGAAAACGAAATAATTAAGTCTTTCGTTTGATTTTTTTTAATATTGTACATGGAATTTTTTGTAAACTAAATTGCAGCATTCTTTTAGGAGTTATTGCAAGCCTACATATACATATAGTGACATCTATTTATGAGAAGTTGCACTAAAGTCAAAAAAATTTACAAATGTTTAGCTTTTTTTAAGATTTTTATCCTACACACTCTCTAAAAAGCTTTTCTAGGAAGAGTCTGGAGCTTTGCAAATAGCACCTCGATTAGACTTTAAAAAGTTTGTTTATGGCTTGTGCATCAAACCATAAATCCTGCTATAAATTAGAGCTTTATTATTAAGCTTAAATCATTTAGCAGTTCAGAGACATTTAATTTAACAGACAATCCACATTTTAATAATTCCCAGTATATTTTTTAAAAATTCCTTTATGGCATTTTGTACAGTAATTTCAATGCCCTCTTTCATTCAAACCTTGTGCAACAAAAAAAAAAAATAAAAATAAAATAAATAAATAATAAAGGGAATATTCGATTATGTCCTTTTATCGGTTTTCTCATGAAATTTATTCGGAAATATGCTTTAATATGCTTTTTCTTTTTTGTGTATTGAAGTAATATTTCAAACTAACCAACAAATGTTAAATGTTAAGCATCTTCAGCGCTTACAAAAATATTAGAAAAAGACAGAAATGTAATTCTAATTTAGCATATTAAGTTTTATTAAATAACAAAATAAAAATTAAAAAAAAAAAACCAAAAAAAGAAAATAATCGAAAACTCCTTTAAAGACGCATACTAAATTTAAAACATATTTAAGCTACTTGTGAATTTTAACAGACAATACGTTTTTGATTTCATATTACAGTCTTCAATGTTAAAAAATAAAACTTATTGAGCGGTGTCACACAAAATCTCTTTTTGGATAGTTTCAAATTTATTCTAAAGTTCAATGAAATAATAAAAAATATCAAAAAATATTTTATTTATTTTTAAAATAATATTTGAGCTAATTGTTATGAACTTTCATTATTTCTGATAGTGATTTATTATTCGTAGCTAGTTCTTCAAATGTTGACAACACTAAAGCTGTTTGCTCAGTGTTGATTTGATTAAGTAGAATTTTAAAATTTAGTTTTAGACTAAACTCTAAGTTCGACATTTAATTTGCACTTTGGTTTTTTTTTCGAAGTTAAAATTCTGTCTTCTTTGCAGTTTTCTTTATCGAAAAACAGGTTGGAAATTTTAAAATTAAGATTAAACGATTTTATTTTTATTTAATTATCAGTATAGTGTTAGCAAAAACAGTGATTTTTGTATCGCAGTGTGATTAGTGACTGTGACTTTAAAATCGCAGTGACTGCAAATTTCAGTACAGCAATTACTGAACAGGTTCACTGTTCACGACGAGCAATACACAAAATACAAAAAAAGAAAATCGTAAATCACTACTTTCAATCACAGTGCGTTTTTAAATCATTGCGAATTTTTTTTTTAACTTAACGTTAGTCTTAAAAACTTTATGAGTCTAACATCAGAAAAAAAATGTTCATTAACTTTTAAAAATAACTGAAAATTAAACTAGAAAAATTCCGATTTCAGCTTCGTATTATACGAAAAAAAAAAATTCTTTCAGAATCAGGTGGACATTATATTTTAACAAAATCACTGTTTAACTGTGTTATCAGGTTTTTATACTTTATTTATAAAGATTTTTTATTTCGAATAAGTTATCGTATATACAAATATTGGTTTTTTACTTCATAATATCTCACTTAAACGGAGTTCGGTATTTAGATATCAAATGCTATTTAGGTATCATAAGCTGAATTGGGCGTCGAGTAAATCGATACTACGATAAGTTGACTGTGTATCGATCTAAAATTACCACTAGCTGAATTTATGAAATTAGGATCTGGGATATTGCGTCTCTTCTCTCTCTCTCTAACATTCAAAACTAGTCCCTGCGATATATTACTGGTACGTCAGAGTACTTCAAAAAGGTCTAGTTCCTGAGCTGATTAACCGACTTAACACCAAATATAATGATCAACTTAAAGCTCGTATTCGCCGATTGGTTCTGGCATTAGCTACAAAATCTGGTCGATGGAGACGGAAACGACTTCATCCCAGCAACCTATACGATCTCTCATCTGGCTCTCTCGTGTTCTTCTTAAGAAATCTTCTTAACTTTAAGTTAGTCTTGGCTAGAGATGGTTATGGTAAGTGACACGAAAAATATTTTTAAAATAATGGAAAACCGGAGCTTAAATACACGTTATACAAATTTTTTTAATAGTTTGTGTGTGAGTATCAGTGGCTTAGAAAAAGCTTCGAGATGGGATGGGTGTGGGTCAATGGTCTGATACCACCCAAGTTTAGACACAATATTGATAGCACTTTTTAAGCTAAAATAGAGAAATATCAATATTTTTTGAAAATATCAGAAAATGGGTGCTGAGTTTGTACAGGACGAGGTGTAATAGTGCGATACTTATCATATCAATCAATACCAATTTGAAGTAAATACATTTATAAATAATAATTATTTATGTACAAAAAATCGAAAAAAAAAAAAACAGTAAGTTTGTGTACCTGGGGCCAAGAGATGCTTAAGTTTCTAATTTCAACGGACAGCCAGACAGACGGACATAGTTAGATCGATTCGTCCCATCTAGCTAATAATAATTATATGGTCTCCGAAGTCTCCTTTACAAACTTTCGGACAATCTGATAACACTCTTTCGTACCATGCATATTAAAAAAAGCCCAGCCACACATGATACAAACAACTGAAATGTTGGGGCCGATATGATAATTTTTTAAAAACAAAATGAAAAGTGTTTTTTTTTTTATAAATATTTTTATAACCATTCAGAAAACACCACTTTGGCTTAGTAGATTAATTGCATTGTCAATTGTTTTGAAAATGCTTGGTTCAAATATCGGTGTGTCTTAGTTTTTTTTATGGGAGCCCTTAATATAGGCGCGCTCCTTGGTTTTGACATACAAACTGCCTAAAACCAAAATAAGCTTAAGTTTAGAATTTCAGGTAAATATCTTTAAAACTTTACGAGTAACTTTATGAGACGGAGAGGCAGACAGACAGACAGACAGACAGATAGACAGACAGACAGACAGACAGGCAGATAGACAGACAGACAGACGGACATACAGATGGACAGACAGACGGATGTGGATATATCGATTCGTCTCATCGAGTTGGTCAAAAATATATACACTTTATGGGGTCCACAATGCCTCTTTTCATTCCACTAGATAAATTACCTGACTAGTTGTGAGTCCACCTATAGTACTGCTGGTCATTTAATGATTCGTAAAATGTCTTGAAGTATTGCATTATATCAAATATTATTTTGCTGTCCAAAATTTACAATTTCAACTATAATTTTGCTTGTGGCGCTAATGTTATATCTCAAATCGAGTTGATTATGGGTACTTGTCTAGAGCGTTAATGATAAAGCTGAATGCAATACAGTAAGCCAACATAATGGATGTCTAAAACTGCAAATACAATCTATTTCATGGTTGCACATCAACAAAAACAACAACAACAACAACATTGAATGTAATTTTGTATGCATTGTGTCAAACAGTTTATGCAATTGGATTGATGCCGCTGAAGACTACTTAACGAGCAAAGTGTAGGCTCATTACAAATTTACAAACAAAATAATTATTATCGAAACGTTTTGCGACATAATCAAGTAATGCTAAGCAACATTAAACTAAATACACAATTCATGCCATCTGGCAACATGTTGCCAGTGAATGAATGCCACTTTAAGGGAAATAGCTTCCACATTTATGGATGCTATTTGAGTTCGTAGTCTGATGGTTCTGTGTGATGAACATGTTTGTGCTTAGAGTTTAAGTTGCATTTTTTAAACAGCAAAAATTTATTAAAGGATTTTATTATAGTTTCTAAAGATTTCAAGCTTAAAATCCTTCCACTAAACAATACAAATCAATCATCTTGCTCAAACAATAAAGCAAATATTAAAAAAATAGGATCCAATGTTAAATGATACGTGCAGCCTAAGGCGAATGGTACAATCTATATTTTCCAAAGCAACACGCCCTAATAATAATAATGAAAATGTCAAACAGCAAAAGCTATAAGAGCAGACACAATATTCCTGGTCCTGCTCCTGGTCCTGCTGCTGCTAACTTTAAACAGAAATTTAATTTTTCGTAAAAGATAAAAACAAAATGCAACAGGGGGAGCACGACCCACAAATGCTAAAAATTATTTAAACGAAAAATTGTCAAGCATTTGAAGAAAGGCCAAAGTAAGTCAAACTGTCAGTTAGCTAATGTTGAGAAGAATTTTGCAGTTTTAGTTTGGGCTTTGCTGCCAAACTTGTTGTAGTAAAAAAGGCAAACAATGCAATATCACAGCACAGCACAGCCAGTCATATGCAGCATTTATAGTATAAGCTGTATTATTCTCGTAACTTTTACTCAAGCATTTTCTTTTGCAATAGTTTTTCGAATTTCTTTCTTATGCTTATTGAGCCATCCTTGCTACGTTACGTTACCTTGCTCCTTTGTTCTTCATCACAGCACAGCTCGTTGCTGTGACATTTCATTAGCCGAGTTCAACGTCATCACTCTTGTTTAAAGCAGTGACAGAGTTCGTGAATCCAAAAGAGATTTAAATAGATTTGGTATCGCATGCCATGAATTGGAATGTGTTGCGCTGGCATGATAGACAGACAGGACAGATAGGTAGGCAGGTATGCCAACTTGCTATTTGACATTTGATGGACGCAATTGTCTTTCAGTAATGCGTTCAGTGTGTATTTGTGAATTTAAATAATTTCCGTGTTTATATATTTCAGTTTGTGTTATAAATAATTTCGATTTGATATGATTTGTTATTTAGTTATTTTGATTAACAATTTGGTTAGACATTTCTGAAAAATTCCAAAGAACTTATTTTTGTTATGTGGAATATTTCAAAAATTATTAAGAATATTCACTTTAATTTTTATGCAGCATACTAGCACAGTTATCCTTCTAGTTGTCATAAAATAAAATCATAGCATAAAATCTGTATAAAATAATACTTATTTGTTTGGTTTCCTAATTTTAATTAAGGAATACAATACAATAGTAAATTACATACATATATTGTGTTGGTAAAAATATTACGGGAATTTTTTTACAGTGATTTTTTACAGTGCTTTTTTCGCAGTGATTTTTTCACAGTGATTTTTTACAGTGCTTTTTTCACAGTGATTTTTTCACAGTGATTTTTTGCAGTGATTTCTTCACAGTGATTTTTTCGCAGTTATTTTTTCACAGTGATTTTTTCACAATGATTATTTCACAGTGATTTTTTCACAGTGGTTTTTCACAATGATTTTTTCACAGTGATTTTTTCACAGTGATTTTTCACAGTGATTTTTTGTTTTTTTCACAGTGATTTTTCACAGTGATTTTTTTTAGTGATTTTTACAATGATTTTTACACAGTGATTTTTCACAGTGATTTTTCCAGGGATTTAAAAATCGCAATGTCGCACTGTGATTGAAAGTAGTGATTTACGACTTTCTTTTTTTTGTATTTTGTGTATTGCTCGTTGTGAACAGTGAACCTGTTCAGTAATCGCTGTACTGAGACTTGCAGTCACTGCGATTTTCAATATTTAACAATTAGCTCAAATATTATTTTAAAAATAAATAAAATATTTTTTGATATTTTTTATTATTTCATTGAACTTTAGAATATATTTGAAACTATCCAAAAAGAGATTTTGTGTGACACCGCTCAATAAGTTTTTTTTTTTAACATTGAAGACTGTATGATGAAATCAAAAACGTATTGTCTGTTAAAATTCACAACTAGTTTAAATATGTTTTAGATTTAATATACGTCGTTAATGGAGTTTTCGAATGAATATAATATTTTTTTTTTTTTTTTTTTTAATTTTAATTTTGTTATTTAATAAAACTTAATATGCTAAATTAGAATTACATTTCTGTCTTTTTCTAATATTTTTGTAAGCGCTGAAGATGCGAGCATCTAGTTGGTTAGTTTGAAATGCTACTTCAATACACAAAAAAAAAAAAAATTAAGTTCTGAAGTATACCTAACATTGAAGCATATTTCCGAATAAATTTCATGTGAAAACCGATAAAAGGAAATAATCGAATATTCCATTTTGTTATTTATTTATTTATTTTTTTTTTTGTTTTGTTTTTATTTTGAAAAATTTAAATTAATACAAAAACTATAATACAAATTACATAAGCATATAAATATCCTGAAAATTTTACGTCCGGAGACTTGATTGAAATTTAAATTTTTTTAATTTATTACAATTGTGTTGTTCACGAGGTCTGGCATGAGTGCATAAAAGAATAAGTGCAAACGATTACAAGAACATCAAACACGCAGAAACTCTTTTCTGTGTTATTTGTTGTTGCAATCGTTTGCACTTATTCTTTTATGCACTCATGCTTAGACCTCGTGAGCAACACAAATAATTGTTTATATTAAAAATATTTAATTATTTATAAAGAATTAAATAAATATTCCAATTAACACATCAAACAGTCATATTACTTCAGCCATGTGTTGCATTTCACATGTATCGCAGTTTTTATGTGTTTTGTTTCTGTATAAATGTTATGCTACATCAAAAAACTCGGCACAGTTAAATAAAATTCTTAAACGGCATGAATCGAAGTCCATCGCAAAGTTTTAGTGCGCTCATCAAACTAGCCAATAAAGTTTGTGCAATTTGTGGGCATTGAAATGCTAGTGCCACGCTTTACAATCTTCACATTGAATGCAACTGTTATGTTTTTTATATTCTACACTTTTACATTTATGACAATAATGCGTGAATGGAAAATTCACTGGATGAAAGGTCTTGAGTCAAGCGTATTATTGGGTATGGGTACACAAGGTCTATCCAAATTTCTTACCGGAGCGCTCAAGAGCAAAGAAATCATAAGTGCAAACTTTGTATTAATAAAAATCTATGAAAAGTATGAAAAGATCAATTATAAATATGAGAAAATATTAAATCAAACTGTCCAACGTTTGAAGTATCTTATACGCTTCATCGGACTCAATTATTTAGCTTCGTATGGCTCATATGTATTTTGGCCATTGGCATCATTACTTATTAAAGGCGAACAAATGCTTGTAATGCAATATCGTATACCCTACATTGATGTCGAAACACAATTTGGTTTCTATTTAACATGGATGGTACAAAACATAATGCTTATACTCTGTGGATTTGGTTTGTTTGTGGGCGATTTGTACGTTTGTATATATTTATCACAGGCTTCTATGTTTGTTGGCATAATGGAGTTTCAAAATGTTACTGAAAAAAAATTAAAGCCGCTGAAAAGGATGAAGTTATAAACGAAACTTTAAACGATATTATTAATTGGCATCAGATTTATATGAAGTCAGTTTGCTGCAATTTTTATTTGTGCTGGTCACGAGGTCTAGCATGAGTGCATAAAAGAATAAGTGCAAACGATTGCAACAACAACTAAAGCAGGAAAATAATTGTTTCTGTGTTAGTTGTTGTTGCAATCGTGTGCACTTATACTTTTATGCACTCATGCAAGACCTCGTGAACAGCACACTTGAATTTGAAATTTGTTAATTTATTTTTATGGTTTTCTCTTTGCAGTCACTTTAAAAATGTGAATGCTATGTTTTATCCAGCTATTGCTACACAGATTGTTACCTCGGCCGTAACTATTTTACTATCAATATTTATTGTCCTAACCTCAACTTGGCCAATTGCATATTTCTTTATATTAGTCGCTTACTACAATATGATTGTGTATTGTGTTCTTGGCACAACTATCGAGCACTGTGTAAGTTGTAAGCAGCATTCTTTGCATAATATTTGTATCTTTTTTTTCCTTGTTTAAGGATGATCGCATCGTTTATGCCATGTACAATATTTCATGGTATGAAATGAGAGCTACGCAACAGCGTTGCAATATTTTGATGCTTATGAAATCACAATATCCAACAAGTTTAAGAATTTTCGATGTCTTACCTTTAACGGTAAGCACTGCGTTACAAGTAAGTATGGAATAATTCGGAAAATTTTACTAATTTGAATAAAAATTTTAAAATTCAAAAAAATTACAGATTACAAAACTAATTTACAGTGCAACAATGATGATGGTGAAAATGCTTCTTGAAGATTGAACGATATCAATATTTTCTTTATATACATTTACATAACCATTATTAAACACAATTAATATAATAAAGATCGATCAATCCGTAAACTTATTTTGATGATTGATTTTTCCATGAGACTAGCAGTAGAACAAAACATTTTATAACGCACCAAATGTCATAACAGAGCTCTGTAAAGTTAACATTTCTGGTATGTAACATTAAAATGCGATGTATTTATGTTTGCTCGAAAAATAACAATCTTATAGATACTTAATTTGGCTAGAATTTTAAACGCTACAAGATAGTTGCACCTATGGTTTCGAAGTGTTAATTTCAAGAACATTTATAGCAGAGTTGGCACGCTATTTTCATTCTTAAAGTCTTAAAATAAATAGATTTCAGCAAAATTTCACTTTCTGTTAATTACATTTTACAATCTACATTTAGGCGATTTAGTATTACACTTGAAAAGTTTAGCAAAGCCAAAAACAGCAAACCAGTGAACAATGGTTTTTTAATTACCAACTTGTGTAGAATGCAAAAAACTTAGCCAAAAAAACAAATAAATAAACAACAAAATAAAATAAATATTAAAAAAAAAAATAGAACAATGCCTGACAAACACGCTGAATGCTGCCACCATTGTCGAATGAAGGCGCAAAACTTTTACAACCACAAAAATTCAAAACTTTTGACAGCTGCAGCAGATACACTACACACATACAGACACAAAGAAATGCAGCAGCAGCAAATCAGCTTCCATGCTAAAAATAAAGAAAAAAAATTGCATTTAAATCTTGTCACATTTTGTACTTTTAGAAATTTTTCACATGTGTAGCAGACAAAAGTTTTAAAGTTTAGCGTCTTTAGCAGATAAAGGAAAACATATGCGAATAGGTAGCTTCAATATTTCCAGAAATTGCATTTATGTGCAACAAATGTTGTAGCGATAAAAAATTAACAAAACAAAAAAAAAAAAAAACACACTTTTTGCATGCAACATCGTCGATGGAATTTTAGTTAATTAGCAACACTTTGATTAGCAGCTTTGCTGACAAAATGCAAATGTGTGCGCGTGAGCACATCTGCGCGAAAACTTGTGAAAAATTTACAACAATAAAAAGAACAACAACAACGACAAAGACAAAGACAGCATCTGGGGAATAATGTGACTGACAAGTGCGAAAAGTTTGAATTGAGTTCGCGTTGCATTGCGTTGAGCTGTACTGAGCGAACTAAAGTTTTCTAATGTTAGCGTGTTGCAAAGTACAAAAAAAGTGCAGCATACTATTAGGCGGGCGCCAAACGCTCATAATGCAATCGACTTTTCAGCTTTGAAGTTTAGCATTACGTGTCGCGTATCTCTTTGTGTGTGTGTGTGCGTGTGTGTGTGTGTGTGTCTATCTATACGTACAGTAGCGTTGTTAAATTATATGCAAATAAACGTGATAAAAACTTTAGCAACAATATGCGAGCAACGCATTATATGACAACACTGACACCACGATAAGGATGCAGCAGTCTAGCAAGTATGAGAGTAATGATGTGTATGCCTGTGTGTGTGTGTGGTGAGTGTGTTATTTGTATTTAGTGTGTACAACAGCATGCGTTACTTGCCTTGAAACTTGTAACTAAAGAAGAAAAAAAAATTTGCATGTGGATATACACAAACAAACTTCGTCAAACTAATTAGTGTTCGGTTTGAGTGTAAGCTGATTTAAATACATTTGCATTTTTGATTTAATAATCAATAGAAACGTTATGTTGGGAATATACCTAAATGATTTATAAAGAAAAAAACATTTTAAGCTATAATCTTAAAAATCCTTTAACAGGATTATTCAAAGGTTGATCCAAAAGAGGGACTTTTTATCATTTGAAAAAAAAATCCCATAAATAATCCCATATATATATTGGGTTGTTCAATAAATAATATCGTATTTTTTTAATAGATGGCGACTCTTTAACATATCTTAGGTTGTATTATCGCATCGGGTCATCCTGTATGGCGATTTAAAGAGCACACCCAGAGCTACAAGGACACTCAGACTGTGATCATATGTTTCAGTCTCAAGTTATAGTGCGCCAAAGATGGAGTCCACCAAGCAAGAAATTTGCCATATTTTACGTTTTCACTACCTGAGAGGTAAAAATCCAACGAAGGCGGCCGAAAAAATTTGTGATGTTTATGGTCCCGATGCTGTAACGATTCGCACAGCACAGCGTTGGTTCAATCGATTTCGTTCTGGTGTAATGGATGTCAAAGATGTACCCCGTACTGGTAGGCCAATCCTCGCAGAAACCGATAAAATAGTCGAAATCATTCAAGTGGACCGGCATGTTAGCACTCGTTCGACAACGCTCGGCCTCACACATCTTTGATGACCCACAAGAAGCTACGGGAGCTCGGATAGGAAGTCCTATCGCACATACCGTATAGTCCGGACCTGGCACCAAGTGATTACCATCTTATCCGGGCAATGAAAAACGCTCTTGGTGGTACTACGTTGGCCTCAAAAAAGGCTTGCGAAAACTGGTTGTCAGAGTTTTTTGCAAATAGACAAAAATTTTTTTAAAAAGTCGAAAATCGACTTCATAAATCGAAACTACTTATAAAATTTTCTCTTAGTTAGCCTAATCAGCCTCTTGGCATTGATATTTGGTCCGTGTAGACCGTGTATTAAATTGTAATAATATACAAGTCTCCTGGGGGAAAAAAATTGAAAAAAGTTTCCGTATTGATCAATTTGTATTTAATTAATTAATTCGGTTAATAATGGTCTACATAAAAATAGTCAAAAGATAGTTTTGCATATAAAAAAAAATATTGATATCGTTCAATCTTCAAGAAGCATGTTCACCATCATCATTGTTGCACTGTAAAGTAGTTTTGTAATCTGTAATTTTTTTGGATTTTAAAATTTTTATTCAAATTAGTTACATTTTTTTAATTATTCCATACTTACTTGTAATGCAGTGCTTACCGTTAAAGGCAAGACATCGAAAATTCTTAAACTGGTTGGATATTGTGATTTCATAAGCATCAAAATATTACAACGCTGTTGCGAAGCTCTCATTTCATACCATGAAATATTGTACATGGCATAAACGATGCGATCATCCTTAAACAAGGAAAAAAAAAGATACAAATATTTTTCAAAGAATGCACCTAACAACTTACACAGTGCTCGATAGTTGTGCCAAGAACACAATACACAATCATATTGTAGTAAGCGACTAATATAAAGAAATATGCAATTGGCCAAGTTGATGTTAGGACAATAAATATTGATAGTAAAATAGTTACGGCCGAGGTAACAATCTGTGTAGCAATAGCCGGATAAAACAGAGAATTGACATTTTTGAAGTGACTGCAAAGAGAAAACCATAAAAATAAATTAACAAATTTCAAATTCAATTGTGCTGTTCACGAGGTCTAGCATGAGTGCATAAAAGTATAAGTGCACACGATTGCAACAACAACTAACACTGAAACAATTTTTTTGCTTTAGTTGTTGTTGCAATCGTTTGCACTTATACTTTTATGCACTCATGCTAGACGTCGTGAACAGCACAAATAAAAATTGCAGCAAACTGACTTCATATAAATCTGATGCCAATTAATAATATCGTTTAAAGTTTCGTTTATAACTTTATCCTTTTCAGCGGCATTAATTTTTTTTCAGTAACATTTTGTAAAAATTCATTTACATCTTCAACTTTTTGCTCCATTATGCCAACAAACATAGAAGCCTGTGATAAATAGATGCAAATATACAAATTGCCCACAAACAAACCAAAACCACAAAGCATAATCATTATGTTTTGTACCATCCATGTTAAATAGAAACCAAATTGTGTTTCGACATCAATGTAGGGTATACGATATTGCATTATAAGCATTTGTTCGCCTTTAATAAGTAATGTTGCCAATGGCCAAAATAAATATGAGCCATACGAAGCTAAATAATTGAGTCCGATGAAACGTATAAGATACTTCAAACGTTGGACAGTTTGATTTAATATTTTCTCATATTTATAATTGATCTTTTCATACTTTTCATAGATTTGTATGAGCACTAAGTTTCCTTTTATCATTTCTTTGCTCTTGAACGCTCCAGTTAGAAATTTGGATAGACCTTGTGTACCCATACCCAATAATACGCTTGACTCAAGACCTTTCATCCAGTGAATTTTCCATTCACGCACTATAGTCATAAACGTAAAAATGTAGAATATAGAAAACATAACAGTTGCATTCAATGTGAAGATTGTAAAGCGTGGCACTAGCATTTCAATGCCACAAATTGCACAAACTTTATTGGCTAGTTTGATGAGCGCACTAAAACTTTGCGATGGACTTCGATTCATGTCGTTTGAAGTTTTTATTGAACTGTAGCGATTTTCTCGAAGTGACACAATATTTACATAAAACAATATAAAAGCTATGCATGTGAAATGCAGCATATGACTGAAGTAATTGAATAATGTCTTAGATTATGACAGTTTGATGTGTTAATTAATTTTAAATACTAAATATTCCATTTTTATACAAAACGTCAGTCTGTCTGTCCGTCCGTCATGCTGTCTGTCGTAGCAAAACGTTTATCTCGGAGACTATTAGAGAAAGGATATTTGAAACTTAGACTCTCCTAAGCCATGAAGTATGCACTTACAAACGGTTTTACTCTTACTTCCAAATTTAAGGGGTACCCCCATACAAATCTACCCCAAAATTTTTGGGTAGATTTGTATCGGGTAGATTTGTTTCATAATCTAGGAAGTCTAAATTTAGTATAAATTATATCTATGAGAGTTCCAATGAATTATCCAAAATGGATAGGACCAAAGAAATTTTAGGAACAACCCCCATACCCCATGTTTTAAGATTTTGTATGAAAATCCAATGCAATGTGCTAAGATAGGACTTAATTTATGGTGCTAAGATAGGACTTAATTTAAGGTACATAAAGTTTGGGCGTTCTTTCTTGTTATTTATAAACACGGAAAACACAGGTCGTGAAACAATACAGAAAGTTCAATAAGAGAGACTGGACATAGTGTATGCGACTACGGCTTTCGAGATTTTCTTAGTTAGAATATCCCGAAAATCTGTCAAAATCCGTCGGATGACTTTGTTCAGTTTCTATTTTAAAATGTTTCTATGTCCGCTATGAACGTTCAAACCATCAAACCGATGAATCCCAAACAGATTTCATTTGAAAAGCAACAATGCACTGGTCCAAAGACTAAAAGTTGTGGCAGAAACTCAATTTTTGTTTCAAAAGATATTTAAAAACAATAGTTTATTCTAATAGAGTAGTATTTGGGGCAGTCGTTGTGATACACTTCATTTTGAAGCCCTTCGAATTCAACAAAATTTTAGGCATTTTTATTTTCTGACCTCTCTCATCTATATCTTTCCAAGTTCCTTTCTCTAGTTCCACAACGATGTCTATTGACTTATATGTAGTTTCTTTCTGCTGATTCCGCGTTGTAAGTCTCTCGAATCGAATCACGCTCTCCCTCAGTTATATTTAAAACCTCCCGTCTTCATGTTTCTGCACGGCGAGTGCGACAACCCAAATTCGACCTCTTGGGTGGCATGACTTCATTCATTAGTATTTTATTATTAGTTTTCACCCTAAAACTCGAAAAACCATAAGAGATAGATGAAAGTGATACAACTTTTTTTTTTTTTTTTGCCTTTCAAAGACGAAAATTTTTTATGATAACACTTTTCCTTCTATCTATCATAGTTCTTAACCTAGAGCTTTGAGAAGCATCAGTGCTGACAGCCGTCAGGTGGCGCACCAGTAGGGGCACAGGGAAACGCCAAAAAAAGTGATATATTTGCAAACGCAGATATGTTATCAACATAAAAAGTAGATAAAAACCGAGTCCAAACCTCAAAACATGTTGTGTCAAAATTTGGGCTTAAACGGTTCAGAACTTTTCAAGTCTATAAGCCTCGTATAAACAAAGAGAGCATTTTTAAATATAAAAATAAACTCAATAAGTTCCCAAATGAATATTCCAGATTATAACAAATGTCACAAGCCATATATATTATTATTTATATATAAAGTACAATGTATTCTACATGCTTAATATTTTCTTTAAAATGAAAAAAATTTAGTTTATTCCTCAAGAAAGAACTGCACCATGAACATTGATATGCTATAGATTAGTTTCGTGATCTGTGGATTAATTTTTATTATAAAATGTTTGTTCCACAAATCATTCACAATTTCAAATCTACTTACCCGTAACGCAGTATTTACAGACAGTGGTAAGATATTAAAAATTCTCAAACTTGTTGAATATTGCGATTTCATTAGCATCAAAACGGTGCAACGTTGTTGTGCAGCTGTCATTTCATACCATGAAATATTGTACATGGCATAAACAATGCGATCATCCTGAAATCAAGTAAAAATTATTATAATAATAAAGCCTTTTAGAGATGCTATCATACTTAAAACGTACACAGTACTCAATTGTTGTTCCCAGAACGCAGTAGATAATCATGTTGTAATATGTAACAGCAATAAAAATATATGCAACAGGCCAATCTGAAGTTAGGACAATAAAAATTGCTATCAAAATTGATACTGCCGACGTGACAATCTGTGTGGCAATAACTGGATACCATAATCCATTAACAGTTTTTGAAAAACTGAAATAAGGGAAAAAGGTAACAAATTTTTAACAATGTTTATAATCTTTTAAGTATAATTTAGGTCAATTCCACATAATAAAGTATAAAATGAATCTTCTGGAACTAACACATTCTTATAAGCTTACTTTAAATAAGTATTATGCCATTCGGCAATGTCTTTCATAGACTCATTAACGAATTTTTCCTTTTCAGCAGCATTAATTCTTTTTGTTATTCACATTTTCGAAAAACTCATTAAGATCGAAAATTTTTTGTTCCAGTATATCGACAAACATGTAGGATTGACTCAAAAACACTACAACATATAAATCGCCCACAAACAAACCAAATCCGCAAAGTAAAATCATTATATTCTGTACAGCATTTGTTAAATAAAAACCAAATTTTGTATCAACATCTATGTAGGGTATACGATATTGCATTAAGAGTATATATTCTCCTTTAATGAGCACTGTTGCCAATGGCCAAATTATATACAAGCCAAACGATACAGCATAACTGAAGCCCAAAAATCGTATAATGTACTTCAAACGTTTTATATTCTGATTTAAAAGTTTCTCATATTTATAATTGATTTTTTCATACTTTTTATAGATTTGCATTAAAAAATCATTGTCTTTTACAATTTCCACGCTTTTGAATCTTCCCGTAAGATATTTAACCAAACCCTGTGTACCGGTAGCAAGTAATATGGATGACTCAAGACCTTTCATCCAGTCTATTTTTGTTTCTCGCATTATTGTTATAACCGTAAAAATGTAGAATATAAAAAACATTACGGTTGTATTCACTGTGAAGATCGTATAGCGCGGTACTAGCATTTCGACGCCACAAAATCCAGAAACTTTATAGGCGATGTTGATAAATGCCTGGAAACTTTGCGATGGTTTGCGATTCATTGCGTTTAATGTTTTTTATTTAACTGTTGCGATTTATTGAAGTGACATAATATTTATATAAAACAATATAAAAGCCATACATGTGAAATGCAGCATATGACCGAAGTAGTTGGCTGTGACAGTAACTGTCAAACAGTTTGATGTGTAAATTAAAATGAATTATCTTTGAAATTGAACAGTTTTTTTTTTATATTAATTAAAGTCGCATATGTCCTGGAAAAGAGCAAAGAAAAACAAAGCCACTTTCGATATGCCAAACAGATCAAAATTTTTCAAATGCTGACTGCACTTCGTATCCCAGCAAAAGTCATTCGCCTTTGTATGATGACGCTTACAAAATCTCTCCGACCCCTTATACACCAAGAGATAGGGCAACGACATAGACAAAATCGACAAAAATGATCGTGCAGCCACTGGGGCTTTCTCAGATATAGGAAAAAAAAGTCTCGTCCAATGGGACTAACGGTGAACGAGAGCAAGACGAAGTACTTGGTATCCACCCGCAGACAATCTACACGACCTAAACGGTCTTTGTGGATAGAGAACTTCAGCTTTGAGGCTGTGCGGGTGTTCCGGCTGCTCCTTTGGCTCTATTCCGTTCCGTATCTGCTGTTATTTGTATAATTGCATTTCTTTTCGATGGCATTTTTGTTCTTTTTGTTTTCGAAACACCTCGATAGAGCATTTAGAGATGAAGTTAGTAAGTTTTCATGTGAAAGTTAACATGTGAACCTAGAATCATTAAGATTTTTAATTGTTGTGTTTAATTGTGGAATTTTTATTGCAATTACTCATTTATTTATACAATAAAAATACAAACACCACAGATTAAAAATGTTCTAGAAATTGTACGTACATGCTAGTGCAGACAAATTATTGATGACACTAGCGATTCTTATATTAAAGCAGCTTACAAATGTTTGCCATAAATAATATTAATAATGTTAATAATAGTTTTTAAAAAATTATGCAATTTATGTATATAATTTTCATAAAAACATTAATTTTTCCATAGTGATTTGAGTCATTTTAGTTTACCGATATCATCAAAAAAACGACAATCGACAATCGATAATTTATTATCACTTTCCCACCACTAGCACGTACATTTACAGTTTTTATGCTAGCCTGCCAATTAGTCTCCGAAAAGACAATTTTGCGACATTCTTTTGTTTAGTATGTTTTGTCTAAGAAATGTATTTATTTGTAAATAAAATATAAATTATGTAGTAGAATGCTAATTAAATAATTACTTTAATTAATAAAACCAACCTAAAAGATTTGTGATTCATCTTGAAATTTCTTCTGATTGGAATTTGGTTGGTAGAGATTTCCTGTATAAGAGATAGTTTTAAACTCACTTTTCGATTTTTATTTATCATAGAAAAATTGCACCATCATCATTGTTGTACTATAAATAAGTTTAGTGATCTGTAAATTATTTTCAAATTAAAAAATGGTTGCTCTATAGCTACTTCAAGCAATTTTACCTGTAATGCAGTGCCTAAAGTCAGCGGATATATATTTAATATGCACATACCGGTTGGATATTGTGATTTCATTAGCATCAAAACGGTACAACGTTGTTGTGAAGCTGTCATTTCATACCATGAAATATTGTACATGGCATAAATAATGCGATCATCCTAAGAAAATGAATAAAATAATTATAATGATAAAGCCTTTTTAGGGATGCTATCAAACGAAAGACGTACACAGTACTCAATTGTAGTGCCCAGAACGCAGTAGACAATCATATTGTAATATGTAACAGCAATAAAAATATATGCAATAGGCCAATCTGAAGTTAGGACAATGAAAATTGCTATCAAAATTGATACTGCCGACGAGATAATCTGTGTGGCAATAACTGGATTAAATAATCCATTTACTGTGTCTGAAAAACTGAAATAAGGGAAAAAGTTTAAAATATTTTTTTAATGTCTATAATCTTTTGAGTATAATTTATGTCAATTCCACATAATAAAGCATAAAATGAATTTTGTGGAACTAACACATTCGTATATGCTTACTTTAAATAAGTATTATGCCATTCGGCAATGTCTTTCATAGACTCATTAACGAATTTATCCTTTTCAGCAGCATTTACTCTTCTGTTATTCACATTTTCGAGAAACTCATTAAGATCGAAAATTTTTTGTTCCAGTATATCGACAAACATGTAGGATTGTGTCAAATATATAATAACATACAAATCGCCAACCAATAATCCAAATCCACCAAGTAAACACATTATATCTTGTACGTACATTGTTAAATAAAAACCCAATGTAGTATCTACATCAATGTAGGGTATACGATATTGCATTATAAGAAAATATTCGCCTTTAATGAGCAATGTTGCCAATGGCCAAATTATATACAAGCCAAACGTTACAAAATAGCTGATGGCCGAAAAAATTATGATGTATTGTAAACGTTTTAAATTTGTGTGTAGAATTTTCTCATATTTAAAATTATTGTTTTTCGTAGTTTTCATAGATTTGTATTAGGAAATGATTGACTTTCATCATGTCTTTGCGTTTGAAAAGTCCCGTTAAATATTTGACTAGACCTTGTGTAACTACACCAATTATAACGCACGGCTCAAGTCCCTTCATCCAGTGAATTTTGATTCTCGATTGATTGTAATCGCCGTAAAAATATAAAATATTATAAACATTAACATTGAATTGAATGTAAAGATCGTAAATCGTGGAACCACTATTTCAATGCCACAAAGACCGCAAACTTTATTTGCTTTGTCAATGAGCGCCCGAAGAGTTTCTGATGGACTACGATGATTCATGATTAAAAACTGTATTAAACTGTAACACTTTGTTGAAATGATTCAATATTTATATATGGTATGAAACAATTATAAATATACATGTGAAAAGAAACATATGAATTTAAATGAAAAACAAGAAAAAAAGTAAACTTCGGTTGGACCGAAACTTATATACCTGTTACACATCATTTGACGTTGATAGACCTTCGTGTGCAAACTAAAAATATTCTTAAAAATTTAGAAATTCGCTGTCCGATTTGAATCAGTTTTAAACTGAAGATTTGATATGGAATAAGAAGCATTTGTATCATATTTGAAGCCATTTGCTTTATAAATACATTTTTTTTTATAAGAACTTGACAAAATGTTGTACTTTTGTAAAGGGAGCTATACCTAAAAGTGGGCTTGGCTTAAGTTTAAAATTTCAGCTTAATATCTTTAAAACTGAACGAATAAATAGCGCAGCACCATACAGACAGACAGACAGACAAACGGACATGGCTAAATCGATTCGTCTCATCGAGCTGATCAATAATATATATACTTTATGGGGTCCACGATGCCTCCTTTAATGCGTTATAAACTTTCCGACAAACTGAATATACCTGTTAACACAAGTGTTACAGGTATAATTAATGAAATTCGAGAAAAGGAAAAAGAAATATTAGAAATATTTTATATGAAACTCACCGAAATTATTTCCACCTTTCAATATTAATGCTTATCTGGAACTGTTTTTGAATGTAAAAATAAACTAAAATCTCGGTCAGTTTAAATTTAAACGATTACTTCTTGGTAAAATTATGATGTAAATATTAAAGAAACTCAATATTATTTCAAAACATAATGTGTAATTAAATGGAACTTACACGATCTTCACAGGTCACGATAAATAAAGTACCAATGATCACATTGATATGCACAAACGAAATATATTTACTGTATCGAACACCGGTTACGTCGTGGGCTTTAGCAAACTAAATGCTCCCTCAGCTTCCCTACCACGATTGCCAAAAATATTTGTATCCAAGCAAACGAAATGGTTTCACAGTTGATTAAAAAATACTCCCGAAAAAAACAACTTTTTGCTCCAAAGAAATACGTTTCAATCAATTTTTGACTCTTTTAGAACTTCAAAACATCTTTAATATTGCTTAAGTTGATTGAAATTAAATTTTCACAGCGCTCTTGACGTTCCATAGTGTCTTGCGATGAGCGGGGCAGCTGCAAGTAGTTAGCTAATGCAGAGTCCGTGACGGATGGGTTCTTAGCCATGTCGCTAAAAGTACTTACTTTTATGTATGTATGCAATAAAAATATATACAATGTCTCAAAATTTTCCAAACTTTTTATTAAATGTACGATATGACTTTTTAAAATTTACGATAAATTTTTATATTTTGTTCAATATATTAAATTTTTTTATAAATACACGTTTAAAAATTTAAATAAACTAAAAAAAAGTACAATACGAAAAAATTTCGTTAATATTCGTTCAAAGTGTAGTAATTTTAACGAAAAAAAATTTCGTACAATGTACGAAAGTTTTCCTTTAATTTAGTCAATTTTATTTTTAGTGCATAAACTCCATCATAGTCTCTTGGGATGGGTTATATGGAATCATTGGCCACAACAACATACTTATCCTAACTACTTTACGAGACTCTGTAAACACCACTGGTGATTCCATAAAATAGCCAACGATATAAATTTTTCTTTAATAGTTTTTATCTTACTTTTCAGAAAAAAATTTCACCATCATCATTGTAGTACTATAAATTAGTTTAGTAATCTGTAAATTAATTTTTTATTATAATTATAATTATATTTTGATTATATAATTACACCGAGCAATCTTACCTTTAATGCAGTGCTTAAAGTCAGTGGTAAGATATCAAATACACACAAACTTGTTGGATATTGCGATTTCATTAGCATCAAAACGGTACAACGTTGTTGTGAAGCTGTCATTTCATACCATGAAATATTGTACATGGCATAAATAATGCGATCATCCTAAAAAAATTAATAAAAATAGTAATAAAAAAGACTTCTGGGTATGCTGTCATGCTCAAAACGTACACAGAATTCAATTGTAGTGCCCAGAACGCAGTAGACAATCATATTGTAATAAGTAACGACAATAAAAATATATGCAACAGGCCAATCCGAAGTTATGACAATAAAAATTGCTATCAAAATTGATACTGCCGACGAGATAATCTGTGTGGCAATAACTGGATACCATAATCCATTAACAGTTTCTGAAAAACTGAAATAAGGGAAAAAGTTAAAAAATTTTTAATAATGTTTATAATCTTTTAAGTATAATTTATGTCAATTCCACATAATAAAGCATAAAATGAATCTTCTGGAACTAACACATTCTTATAAGCTTACTTTAAATAAGTATTATGCCATTCGGCAATGTCTTTCATAGACTCATTAACGAATTTATCCTTTTCAGCAGCATTAATTCTTCTGTTGTTCACATTTTCGAGAAACTCATTAAGATCGAAAATTTTTTGTTCCAGTATATCGACAAACATGTAGGATTGTGTCAAATATATAATAACATACAAATCACCAACCAATAATCCAAATCCACCAAGCACCACCATTGTATCTTGAAAGTACAGCGTAAAATAAAAACCGAATTTCGTATCTACATCAATGTAGGGTATACGATATTGCATTAAAAGTATATATTCTCCTTTGATGAGTATTGTTGCAAAAGGCCAAACAATATATATGCTAAACGAAACAAAATAGCTGATGGCTGAAAAAATTATGATGTATTGTAAACGTTTCAAATTTTTATGTAGAATTTTTTCATATTTAAAATTGTTTTTTTCGTAGTTTTCATAGATTTGTATTAGGAAATGATTGGTTTTCACCAAGTCTTTGCGTTTGAAAAGTGACGTTAAAAATTTGGCAAATCCTTGTGTAACAACACCAACAATTACGCACGGCTCCAGACCTTTCATCCAGTGAATTTTTGATTCTCGCAGAACTGTTATCGCCGTAAAAATATAAAATATTACAAGCATTAACACTGTATTAAATGTAAAGATCGTAAAGCGTGGAACCACTATTTCAATGCCACAAAGTCCGCAAACATAATTTGCCTTGTCTAAGAGCGTACGTAAAGTTTCTGATGGGCTACGACGATTCATGATTGAAAACTGTATTAAACTGTAACACTTTATTAAAATGACTCAATATTTATATAGCATATGGTACGAAACAATTAAAAATATACATGTGAAAAGAAACATATGAATTTAATTGAAATATGTATTCAAATGGATGAAAAGAGAATTATATATTAGCAACATTGTATTTTAAAACTGCCATAGTCATTTCCCCCTTATCTGGAGTGTCGAGGGCAACTTTCAGAAAAAAAAAAAACGAAGGAATTTAAAACCAACCCAAATAGATAAAAAGGTTTCTCAAATATCCCAATACAATGTGGATCAATGGTGAAATAGAATGCAAATAGAATGGTTTAATAGAATCAATGGCTGAATAGAGGCACTATATGAAACTAAAAATGCAGAAATTTCAATTATTTTCTTGAAAAATTCAGAGAATTTTGTATGATCAGCCTAGTCAATATTGACCCAAATCCTTATCACATGTGTAGTGGGTTGAAGCCAGAAGTGTTTTTATTCTATTTGAAGTAAATATAGAGCCTCTCTCTATGCACCCCCAATCGCAAAAATTATGCTATTTACTTTTCAAATCGCACATTTTTGGTGCTCCGGCTATCGGAAATCGCAAGATATTTCCGATTTCAAAACGGCAGCGTTTAAGTTATTTAAATAAAGAAATGAATCTATATGTATATAAAATAGTAAAAATGTTTCTTTGACCGCTCTTTACTTTGAAAACGAAAAACAGATGAGTCCCAAACCGGTTACATTTGAAAGAAAACTATGCAAGTAGAGATTTAGACCATTAAAACAATGCATTAGGCATATTCAGTTCATTTAAGAAGTCGATCTATCTATATAAAAACGGTCGTGGCACCTTGGTTCTAACATACAAACTGACTAGGAGCACAAAAAACTTAAGTTTAAAATTTCAGGTCAATATACTCGTACATATTTAAAACTTTCCGAGAAAACGCATTGCAACAAACGGACATGTCTCGGACGGGTCTCCGATGCCTCCCTTAATGCGTCTACAAACTTTCCGACAAACTGATAAAAACCTTCACAGTAAGTGTGGCGGGTATATAAAGCAGCTGATTGCAGCTTTTCCCAATTTTTTAAGTCAGCCCCAACACAAAAAAAAAAGAGTGAAAAATTATATTTTTATTTCAGTATGTGTCGTTTATAAATCTATAGATTCTGGATTCAAATTTTAATTCAATATTTTATTCTCAGCTAAATATGTCATCTACATGTGTCATCCATGGGACAGGAAAACGGCATTAGTACCTACTATTGTAAATTTTTTTATTATGCTATTACAATTTTATTGCTGTCGATGAGACATTTCGTCACACATTGTTTTCGCTACAAAAACTCGGAAATTCAAGGTGACTTTGAACAGGGACTTTATGACCTTATCTATTTTCTTAGATGTTACCTATGCTTATCAAATCTTTATTGTACCCATAAGCCACCTCAAGAAAATTTTACACCATATTTGAAGCAATTAGCTTAATAAATATACCCTGAAACCAAAGGGTGAAAGGGTATATTAAGTTTGTGTGAATGTATGTAACAGACAGAATTTATGTCTATGATAGTCCCAAAAAAAATTTTGCAATATGGGTAGGACCAACAAAATTTTAGGTATAGCCCCCATAAAAATATACCCCAATTTTAAAGTTTTTGTATGAAAATTCAATACAATGAGGTATGGTAGTAAGATAGAACTTAGCTTAAGTTACATAAAGTTTGGTATAAGGTATATTGCAGTCGAGCATACTCGTCTATAGCGTTATTTCTTGTTTTTTATATATCATAAAAAAATTGCACCATCATCATTGTAGTACTATAAATTAGTTTAGTAATCTGTAAATTATTTTTCTATTTAGAAAATTGTTCCTTCATAATGTAACTACTCCAAGCAATTTTACCTGTAATGCAGTGCTTAAAGTCAGCGGATAAACATTAAATATGCACATACCGGTTGGATATTGCGATTTCATTAGCATCAAAGCGGTGCTACGCTGTTGTGAAGCTGTCATTTCATACCATGAAATATTGTACATGGCATAAATAATGCGATCATCCTAAAAAAAAATGAATAAATTAATTATAATGATATAGCCTTTTAGGGATGCTATCAAACTTAAAGACGTACACAGAATTCAATTGTAGTGCCCAGAACGCAGTAGACAATCATATTGTAATATGTAACAGCAATAAAAAGATATGCAACAGGCCAATCAGAAGTTATGACAATAAAAATTGCTAACAAAATGGATACCGCCGACGAGAATATCTGTGTGGCAACAATGGGATAGCTTATTTCGTTTATAGTATCTGAAAATCTAAAAAGGAGAAAAAAAATAAATACATTGAAAGTCAGTATGCATTAAAAAAATCAAACTTACTTTAAGTAAATATTATGCCATTCGGCAATGTCTCTCATTGACTCTTTAATAAATTTATCTTTTTCAGCAGCATTAATTCTTCTGTTATTCACATTTTCAAGAAACTCATTTAGATCGAAGATTTTTTGTTCCAGTATATCGACAAACATGTAGGATTGAGTCAAATAAATAACAACGTACAAATCGCCAACCAATAATCCAAATCCACCAAGCAAAAACATTGCATCCTGTACGTACATTGTTAAATAAAAACCCAATGTAGTATCTACATCAATGTAGGGTATACGATATTGCATTATAAGAAAATATTCGCCTTTAATGAGCAATGTTGCCAATGGCCAAACTATAAACGAGCCAAACGAAACAAAATAGCTGATGGCCGAAAAAAATTATGATGTATTGCAAACGTTTTAAATTTTTATGTAGAATTTTTTCATATTTAAAATTGTTGATTTCGTAGTTTTCATAGATTTGTATTAGGAAATGATTGATTTTTATAATGTCTTTGCGTTTGAAAAGTCCCGTTAAATATTTGACTAGACCTTGGTTAACTACACCAACTAATACGCACGACTCCAGACCTTTCATCCAATGAAGTTTTGATTCTCGTAGAACTGTTATCGTCGTAAATACATAAAATATTATAAATAATAACATTGAATTGAATGTAAAGATCGTAAATCGTGGAACCACTATTTCAATGCCACAAAGACCGCAAACTTTATTTGCTTTGTCAATGAGCGCCCGAAGAGTTTCTGATGGACTACGACGATTCATGATTAAAAACTGTATTAAACTGCAGCACCTTATTAAAATGACTCAATATTTATATATATGGTACGAAACAATTAAAAATATACATGTGAAAAGAAACATATGAATTTAATTGAAATATGTAGAAAAATCGAGAATCTGTGGTAAAAAGGAATAAATGCTAAAGTCTGATTTTACCGTTTTGCAGAAGAGCACTTTCTAAGTTAAGTTAAGCAAATAATAATTTATCCATAACTTTCTGAAAAATCGTCAAAAATAATTCAAATTTTGCATGGAGTTACTTTTCATTATGGAGATCAGCGTAGCATTTTTATCTCAATTTTTTCAATTCGACTTAAGCACTTTTTCCTTTTCATCACAAATATTTTGATATAAATTCTAGTTCCATACATGCAAAAAAAAAAAAATTATTAAAATTTGGGAAATATTTATTCAAATTTCTAGTAAAAACATGAAAGATTTGAAACACAGTAATTTCCCTGACACCTTTAAATTTGTTTCGATTGGAAGAGATTTATCTGGTTGGTATTTTTGAGATCTGGATATTGCTTTAGAACTGTTCACTAATTGCATTTTAAGCAACGCCATCATTATGAACTATAAACAAAGATAAATTTTTATTTTGGTAGAACCGAAGTCCAAATATGGAATTCAATCAAGAATAAGAAAAGAATTGAATAGAATGGAAAGAACCCTTTAGTCGACCTCGAGATACCATGTACACTTTATCAGTAAAAACTTTTCATTTAAATAGTTAAAAACAAAATTTAGTCTTCCATTGACAAGTCGTAAAAAAAAATAAAATATTTTTTTCATCTTTTTTTTTATGTTAGGACTAAAGGTGGGAAATGGGCTGGGCTTTTATCGTTGCCTCATTTATTTCATGTTCGAGCGGTTGCGTCTTCGTGTGTGTTCGTGGCCCGAAAGAAAATTGGGTCAATAAGTGAGTTTTTGATGCTTCTAGAGAATCGAATTATTAGGTTTGACGGTGGTTCTATCTTTTATACAAACAATTTTTGCGATTTACGATTTAGTAAATTCATACGAGTTTGGAATCGGAAATATTTTACGATTTGCGATTTAAAAAGTAAACCCAAAACGTCTACGTTTACGATTACGGGAGCATGACTAATAGTGCTTCGATATAAACGGCTTAATACGTACGCACAGTCTAGGACCAGATGGAAGGAAAGACATGCATATCTAGATCTATTCAGCTGATCAAGACTATATAAAATTTATAGTGTATATCATGTTTCCTTCTGCCTTATGGGCACGTACAGTGTTGCGCTTGGTAAAAAAATTCAGTAGGTTCAAAAACTTACTGCCTAAACTAAATACCCTTTTGGGCATGTACCTTTTTCCTGCTTTCCTTTTTTTTTTATTTGCATTTTCTTTTGTTATTTCATTAAGCCCACCCCACGCAGTCCAGTTAATGCAATACACAACCGAGCTGGCAACTTAATTCGCCAAATTAAGTTGCGTTGCCAGGACGATATACTATATGCATGTATACTATGCAAAAATAAATTGTACAATACCAAAAATGTTTTCGATGCCTCAAAGAGCAAAAAAAAGCAACACACAAAAAAAAGGAGAAAAAAATAATTAAAACGTTGCATTTAATTTATGCGGCATGAGTAAAAAATAAAAAGTTGCATGCGCTTCGTTACCTTCAATTGAACTGAAAATGTAAAAAATCGAATAAAAGTGACAAAGAGAAAAAAATAAAATATATTTGTAAAAATGTAAATACAGGTACGCACGTGTCGTATACGTTATATATTTTTTTTTAATATGAACAAAAGAAAGAAAATAAATCGAACAATTTAATAAATTACTTCTGAAATTCTTGTTAATTGTATTTCGGAAAGAAAAATGGCAGCGGATTTAAAATATTATAAAAAATGTAGTTTCAATGCGCTGTATAAGCTTAATGTTGCCATAAGAAATAAAAATGCAGTTTCATAAAATGTTAATACTCGTCCAATAAGTTCATAGTTCTTGCTTAATTGAGAACTCCCAAATTAAAAAACAAAGAAAATTTTCATGAATAAGAGAAATGGGTAGGTTTGCAAAAAAACTGTTTAAAAGTGACTACCAGTTTCCAATGCCATAGAATATACGTTTGAATTTTGATGCTAGCTACATCTTTTATAATCTCCAAGATACAGAACGACAGACTGACGGTCATAGCTGGATCGACTCAGCTTTCGATGCTGTTTAAGAATATATGCATACTTCTGACAAATGATCAACTCGACTCGACTCGTTTAAATTCGGAACGAGTCGACTTGAGTATGTCAACTTCAACTCACATCGAGTCGGATACTCGGAAACCACACGAACACGAATTACTCGAAGGTCCGCGACGGGCCACGACAAAAGTCTAGCTAGTCAAAATACTAAAAAAATTCAATAACTCGATTTAAACTCAAGTTATATCCGAAAGATCAAATAATCGAACGAATCGGTTATCTTCGGTCGGATAATCGGAACTACGGATACTAGATTTAGAGATTAATCGTTGATTTGTGTAAAAATTTGAGCTAAATCGAAGCGTTCGGTTATTCGACTTATCGGCTCGAGTAAGTAAAGACTCGGTTATATCTGTTTGTCGAGTTAATCGACAAGCGATCACAAGTTTGACAAAAACCAAGCTTGTTTCTTGATTCGCGTACATTTTAAGCTTCCAAAACTGCAAAATATGAAATCCTACCTGATTGTTTTCCCGAGATAATGTAATGTCAAATTTTCGGGTTTTAATTTTATTAAAACAAACAACAAAAAAAAATCAATGTTGAAATAGATGGAAAGTCTTATAGAAGGGATTGTAGTTCTGGTCGAGTTAAACAAAACGGCATATTTGGAATTAGGGGAACACTCCAAAATTAACTCACTCAACTACGAGTCGAAATTTATATTTTAACCAGTTTTGGAAATAAGAAACTTTGACCTTTCGACCAATATATATATAATACTAGCTGAACCATTCGGCCTTGCTCAGGTCATGTACATATGTGTTTACCAAATTTCATTTATCTTGTTAAATTATTTGAAAAATAGGATGTTTTTTTTAATACCCGCCCCTAATAGTGTGAAGAGTATAATTAGTTTGTCGGAAAGTTTGTAACGCATTAAAGGAGGCATCGGAGACCCCATAAAGTATGTATATTATTATTCAGCTCGACTAGACGAATCGATTTAGCCATGTCCGTCTGTCTGTCTGTCCGTCTGTATGTCTATCCGTCTGTCTGTCTGTCCGTATATCTGTCCATCCGTCTGTCTGTCTGTTGCAATGCGTTTTTCTCGGAAATTCTTAAAGATATTGACCTGAAACTTTAAGCTTAAGCTTTTGTGCTCCTAGACAGTTTGTATGTCAGAACAAAGGATTTTTTCTATAAAAATATTTATTATTTATGAATGTATTTAACACATAAACACTTCTTATCCAATATCCATCCATCCAAAATCAAAAGAAAGGTGCCACGCCTATTTTTAGATATAGCCCCATACAAACCAAGCGCCCATTTTTCAGATTTTGTATTAAAATAGTTCTTATTTCTTAGTTCCAATCTGTGTAAAATCACTTCTACTGTTATCCTATGAATATGCTACCGATATGACAAGAATCGGGCCACTATAATATATAACATAGACCCCATACAAACTCACTTTCCACTTTTTTTTCAAGAAAATTATAAATCTTCGTGTTGCGGGTATTTGAGCTTCGGTGCTACCGAAGTTAATGTTTTTTCTTGTTTTTTATCACCTTTATAGGTCCTAGTAGCATATATACCAAATTTTTTCCCTCAAATACTTTTGAAAATATGATGAATTCTGTATCGATTCTATGGAGGCTAAATCCACCGCTCATTTTTCAAAAACGTCAAATATCCTGTCTTTTAATTTGGAAAAAAAAACGCATTTTCGGAAATATTCGATGAATTTATGATCGTTTCTGTGGGGAATATGCCCACCACCACATTTAGGTGTATGAAAAATAGTTTACATTCTATTCTCAGACCTACTGAATATACATACAAAATTTCATAAGAAACGGTCAATCCGTTTCGGAGGAGTTTAATTCTTTAAATGTCACCATAACAATTTTGGTCACAAAATGGCTCTTAGAGCATGGGATATGTTTAGGGGTTGATTCACGACAAGATTTTATAAAAACTGAAATTCTCTAGAGACATTTTATTTTGACCATGGATTCGTGTTCAGCATGAAAAATTTCATCAAAAACAACATATTCCATTCTTATAACAAAATAATAAGTTTAAATGCTTCGGACAATGCTATTAACTACCACATTTCTATAGAAGTTACTTATACATTCACTTTTTCTATAAGTTCGTAGACTTATATGAATGCAAAAAGTATACTTTAAAAGTCTGCACTACAAAGTTAGATGTATCATTGCACGAAAACTTCAATGCAACCAAATAGCGCTTCTATTTCAACTCAGCTTTTATATAAAAATTGAATTTCTTACTTTATTTGCAAATTTCAAATACTACAAATCCAATAAGATATCTGCTATCAAAGTTTAAAAACTACCAAAGATAACAATAGACAAATAAAAATGCTGTAAGCTGATACCAAAAGCACAGATTTAAGGACAACAAGTAAAAAGAGCGACTCACTTAGAGTAAAGAAAATAAAATCCAAAAAATAGAATAGAAAGTAAAGGAAAATGAAATCACTTAACCAAGTAAAATTTGCACAAGTGAAAGCTTACTTTGCTAACACTTAAAAAAGGATATTTGCTTTCTTAAGAGCGGCGACGATGATGACGACAACAACAACAACAACAACGATGTGAACAGCACAGCAAAAGTACAAAGAAAATTTGAAATCAGGATATGCAGCAAGTGAGCGGAAATAAAGTGCGTGCATGACTAAAGCACTTGACTCGTAAAAAGCAGCAACAGAGTAGCAGTCGAATAGAAAAATAAAAAGCAAACATACTAAAAGATATATCACAAGCAACCGAACAGACAGACGGACGAACAGACGGACAGACGGACACATGTAACAAAAAAAGAGTAGAGCTGAATTTAAATAAAATTTCAACAAACTGCGTCGCAGATAATCTTGTATGCAAGTTGACTACATTTTGTTGCAAAAGAGAGAAAGAGAGAGTGAAAGACAGAGAGAGATAAAAATGCCCGGAAGTGCTTACATAACAAACCGGAAACGAGTCAACTAGCAGTCATGGCAGGCAATGGTACATGGTATACTTTTAGTTGTGTATGTGTGTGTGTGTATTTGTGGCTATTCTAAATGCTATTTGTGCAAAATGACCACAAAACAAGACACACACACACACCTTGGTCAATGTCATTTGAAATATTCAAAGCGCGTGCGAAATGATTCAAATGTATTTGTATGCCGGAAGTACGCCATGTTTGTTTTAATTTTTTTTTTTTTTTATTGATTTTTATTGATTCATATATTTACGTGTTTGGCATATTTTGAAAAAAAAAATGCCCTAAAAGTTAAACAAAATTTTTTCTCAACAAAATTTGCATAACTTCAATTTTTATGCATTTTTGTATTGCATTTTAGATGCAAAAGAAATATCGGAAATACAAAGAAATTTAAATCGAAATAAAATTTGTCACGCATGACAAACGTTAAAAAAAATACAAAAAATACAAAAAGAAAAAAATTCAATCCCATTACAAGCCTCACAATGTTGTGAAGGGTTTTCCATTTTCTTTTTGTTGTTGTTTTAGAAATTTTCTCATGCAACATGTGGCTTGTACATGCTGTCATAAATGTTTTGTGTGTGTGTGTGTGTGTGTTCACGTTATGCTACTTGCATATTTTATATATGTATTGTACATACACATACATAGGTGTTTGTGTATGTATTTCGATTTTGTATATTGGCCAGCAGCAGGTGCAATTTTTAGTATGCAAATCGTATTTTTTTTTAAGAGAAACACAAACGATTTGATTATATTGATTGAGTCATAGAATGCTATTCAAATGTTTTGACAAAATATTGATAAAAAAAAAGAAAATTTTGTGTTTGTCGAAAACAGTGAATAAGAAACTGAGACAAAGAAACAATGCCGCTGTTGCAAAATATCAGATAAAAATTTCGATATATTTTAGTGAATTTTGTTGTTCCAATAAAATATCGATCTTCTAGAATGGAATTAGAAATAAAAGAGAATATTATTTTAAAACATTTATAAATATTAGAATGTATTTTGACCTTAAATTAACAATATAAACGGTTCACGCTCTCACTAAAATCGCAATATCTTAAGAATTATTTTTTTTTCCTAAAAATCATTTAAAAAATATTTTTTAAATTTTTTTTTTTTTTTTGGTTAAAATTCTTAGTTTCTCTTTTAATTATTTTAATTTTTATTAAAATTCATCAAACAGCATCGAAAATACTAGTTTTTTGAATAAACACTAACATGATTTTCAAAATGGCGTAGCTAACATAATTTTAAAATTTTTAAAAATCTCCTTTTACTTTTAACACTATCTCACCTAGGACTATTAATTTTCAAAGTTTCAACAAAATGGGAGACCAACTTGCAAATCACTTTTTTTTTTTTTTTTTTTGACAGAGTCTTACCCTACTACTTTCTCCCATCTTTCGGGCAATTGACGCATACCATATCAGATGAACGACTCGTCTCTTGAGGCAATCTATACATCGACCAATTTTTCACAATTTTCTTACGATGTGAACAGCTGCTTGGCTAGGCCATGACTCATCGACTGAAAGAGTTTGTAATCTGGAGAATACAACGGGTGGGGTATGAATTCCCATATCAGTATTTCGAAGTAGGTTTCCATGCTGCAAAATATCTTTGTCGTGTCTTTTTTCGTATTCCGGCCGTTTTTACTTTAGTGCACGGCTTAAACGCTCGAGTTAAGTCCGGTAGAGTTTCCCACTGTAGTCATTTCCTTCGGTTTGAGAAGCTGGTAGAAGATCTCACCGCACTGGTCCCACCAAATATAAAATTTAAGCTTCATGCGATGAAGATTCGGCTTTGCAGAATGATGTTGATCGCTGGTCGTGCAAGAATCATTATTTTTTACGCTTGGGGTTATCGTAATAAAGGGGGGTTCCACCTTTCATCGCCAGTCACAATGTGATGCAAGAAACTCTTTGGAAACCATAAAATATTCTATTCATAATGAACATAGGTTTGAATCAAAGTCACCATTAACTAGCAGGGACTACAATAGATCTTTGACGTTGGAGATATGGTGTATAAAGTATATTTGTCAGATATTGACTGCCTTTCATATAATGTTTTTCAGTGTCCTAAACTGTGCAGTTAAATCGGCTTAATGACTTTCAAGGGCATTCAAATCTATTTCGTGAGCCAAATATGAAACTGGTGTTTAAAGACCTTTAAGCACAGTACGGCTTAACAAATGAGTTTACAAGAGCAAGTTTTCATTAATTTTTTCCTTAAAGTTTAAAATAAGTCAGGGTTCAACATACTCAGGTTTACATAAAATTTATAATATCACACTCCTTTCCTTATCACATTACATTTAGTATAAGTACTTATTTCATTTGGTTTAATTAAGACATTAAATATATTGCAAACCAGACAACTTACGTGTATACTGAATCCAATTAAGTCAATCAAAGCAACCAACAAGTTTCTTACTATTTTCCGCTAATGAAAAAATAATTTTGCAATTAACTCAAAGCAATTTGATGCAACTAAAAATCAACTATGAAAAACTTCTCATTTAATTCTGCACAACACATTACTGCAGTCATCTTACGGCGTCATTTTTTAATTTTATTTTGCCAGACTGATTGTTACAATGAAAATAAAAACCACAACAAAAAAAAAAAATATTGACAGATACAATCGCGTTTAAATGAAACTTTTGAACTCCACACATGCGCAGCGAAAATCTCTGGTAATGAAATATTAATATCAAAGTGTCTGGAAAAGCTCTGAAAAAACTTTAATTATTCAATTAAAAAGTAAAGTTTTGCTACAAAACAATTACGCTTATGCTTAACTTAAATTTGCCCTATAGTTGTGCTTATAAGGGTTGGAGAACTGCTAAAAAAAGATACCACTTTGGAAACAAAGTCTAGAGACATTTTATTTGTGTATTTCTTTTTTTTTTAGAATTCTTAGAAATATTTGAAAATTTTAAACTTGTTTCGAATTCGAAATTTTATTCCAAACTGTGTATGAGTACTGAATTTAATAACTTTTAATCCCTTAACGAGATTATATTCTATTTTATATTGTTTCCTTTCTTGTCTATCTTTAACTTTTTTTTCGATAAAACATTTATGGATGGATGTTAGTTTAAGAAATAGATAGATAGATGAAAGGATGAATGTATAGATACAAGATATCGTACTTAGTTATTAGGTAACACACATAAGAACTCGTATGTGATTTTCGGAACTTAGCTTTGCTACGAATACTGCGGCTGCTGCTGCTACTGTCACAATGCGCAATGCACAAAAGTTAGCAGATTTAATTTAAAACTTTTCGTTTGCCAAAGCTGTCCAAAAAGCGAAAGCCAAAAGAAACTTCTTACGTACGTTTCGTATCTACTTTTGCTACGTAAAGTAAGTCAAGTCTAACGAAAACTTCAAGACATGCAGCTGCCCATTTGACTGAATTTCATGAGTTTACTTATCTTTTTTTTCTTTCCATATATGAAAGAAACAAAAGAGGCGGGGTCTAAAAGTAATTAGGATTTTAAAATTTTAATTAAATTTTCTCTTTGACTGAAGATTATAAGTCCAGTGTCTCTCTTTTAGTAAAGACAAGCTTGAACACATAAGGAAAGATGTTTAGAAATAACTAAGGCTATAGTGCACTCACTTCTCTATCCCACTTGGGTATCTTGGATCTTTTATATTCAATGTACAATTTTTTTAAAAAGTAGACTCTGCTGTCTACTTCAAACATGGAACAAGTCTCTTTCCGTTCTAAGTACTATTCTGCGTATTGTGCGTAGAACCGTATATATGAATATGTGTTAGGACCACACAAATGTGGCTTCAGACCTAGAAAGTTCAACATACTGCGCCAATGCCCAAACGTTAACCGGACGGTAACAATATTCCAAAGATCAAAGTGAATATTGAGATGGAGCCAGCGGTTATTGAGAGTTAGACAAAGCCTTTAATACGACGCAAACCTTTAATACGACTTGGACAATCTGTGAGAATAGAAAATTATAGTAATTTGATTGGGAATTCAGAATCCAATAAACCGGCCTTAGGAGTGTTTGAGAGAAATGTTGACTTGTAAAAGTCTGTCAACGATTTCCGTATTCGCATAAACTATAAGCTGTACGTGGTACAGTGGTTTTTTAAAATTTTTATAATAAAAGGCGAGGTGCGATTTTCATTGTTTTTCCCATCCATTTCCCCAATGGACCATAGCCTCGTCATTACAGCTGTTAGTCCCGTATTGTTTTTACGAGAGTTTTGCAGTAGTGTTCTGGAATGTTTGGGTTCGATCATTGCCCAAATAAGTTTTGCTTCTCTGCAGCTATTCAGATTTTGCCACTTAATATTGCCTATAGAGGTGGTGTGATTCCTAAAGTGGGCACTCATTGAAATCTGTACCACGTCTGGCTGGGATTCACCCGATGAACCCTCTCTAGCCAGCCTGTCAGTTGCTCGTTTCCTAGAATGTCACTATGCCCTGCAATCCATGAAAGGCAAAACGAGTTCTTGGCTCCCAATAAAATTGAGTAGGTTTTTTCAATCCCTTACTAACATAGATTTGATAATATGGTTATACAGTGCTTTGATGGCATCTTAGCTGTCTGTGAAACTGAAGACCGATCTGTCCAGGATCTACAGATGTACTAGTAGTTCGCACGCTACGAATATGCCATAGATCTTTCGTCTGAAACACACCACAAATACTCGGCAGATGCATGAACTCTTCCACTGTTAAGACTTACGAATACACTCCAGTCCGCATTCCATCTTAAAATCGTCGGTGTAGAGTGACAGACCAGCTCCGCCATCCAGTTATCTTGTCAAGGAAGTTTAGTTTTAAGGGACTTACTAAAATCCGAAGTGTCGGACAGCAAGTCAGTGGGGCCAATTAAATCTGTCGGGATTTAAAAAAAAAAAAAACAGCGCCCCTTGACCACAAGCCTAGTTCTTTTAGTCGAAGAGCGCTGAGCTAAACCAGTTGCCTCGATGAATAAGTTAATGGGAAGCAGCTTCAGCATCGCATTTAAGGGTTCAGAGGGACAGGTTCGAATTGGCCCTGTATTTCCAATACAAACTAATCTCTTCTTAAGAGCTGGCCACTAGGTCAGAGCTCCAGAGAGTTCTAGACATGTACGTATTGGGTTCTGATATTTCTCCTAAAATTAAATAGTCACTTCATCGTTTGATTAGCATATAAGAAAATTCTTATTTCTACACTTTTTTTAGATATTAAACAAAAAGGCTTAACTTCGCTAAGCCCTGTATGCCTACATGGTACAGATAGGTTGTCAAATAAAACATATCTTTTTGAATAGAAAAACATACTAGTATTTTTATATTTGCGGATGGTTCCAAAGATTTCAAGTTTTCAGCTCTTCAAGCATTTGTGAGTTGTGTGCAACAAATAACTATTTATCATATTACTTACTAATCCGCCCTCGTTCAAGAAACTACTATCGTATGTATATGTATATGATTGTGTCTATGCGTATCCTGTTTTGCGCTCATGCATTCTTCATGAATTCAACAAATGCAGTTTGAATTTATTTTGATTTTTTTTTTTACATACTCGTACACGTATGTTTGTATGTATGCCACACTACTCAGTGGCAAAACACATATTCTTTCGTAGGAGTTATGGTGCAAAAAGCAGCAGCAGCAGTTTGACAAAGTCCTGAAAGCATACAAAACTAAACTATCAAGTAAAAGAAAATCTCGTTGACAAATCCATTTTGTTGCTTTCAGCTTTGTGGCAGACTTTTTTCTGTTCTGTTCTGTTCATTTCTTTCTTTTTTTTATTTGAAAAACTCTCTGAATTTGTAAATGCGTTTTTGTACAATAATATTTTTTTTTCTTTCTTTAATTTTTTACTTTTTTGTTAAGTTGATATGTAAAAGGATTTTTTTTTTTCTGCAAAATTTGAATTTAATCTCAAAACGACAATAAGTCGTCTTAGTGTCAAATTTTCCAAATAGTTTCAGGCAGTTTTTCATAATATTTCTGAGGATTTAACAAACATTTCCTGTTGAGTTTGAGTTTTTTCTTCTTGTTTTCTGTATGACATATGTAAAGTCTAAAACGTAAGTTTACTGACAAACAAAAAACTAACAAACGAGGCTAGTTTGTTAAGTAATGCAAGACAAAAATTTTAAGCAATACTTCAACTTAAAGAGCAAGCAGCATAAGCGCCTATTAAAATAAATGCAAATTGTAATTAACAAATGCATAATTCAACACCAAATTGCCAAGTGTTGCCATTTTGAAAAAAAAAAAAAAAAAAAAAATTAACATAAATTAAAGCTATTTATGTGGAAAACACTTTGTTTTCGTATGCGTTTATTTATGCATTTGCAATGCTCTTACGTAATAGTCTTCTTGAAGACAGAAAGACGGACGGACGGACAGACGGGCAGTTAAAGCGTATAACTCAGCAGCATGGCACAAAATGCACATGGCACATTTTCTGCACCGTTTGTTGCTTGCTTGCTTCATTTTCAATTACGTGACCTGACCTTTAGACCGTGCACATAGCTACTGTAAAAAGAATCCTTGCGTTTTCCTTGTTTGCGTAGGCTCTGATATTGCATTGCTTCGGTTGCTTCAACTATTGCGCTGAAAGTTAAATTAAAGTTACCTTTTGCATATTCATGAGATGAAGTGGACTTTGAGTGCTATTGCTGCTGCTGCTGGTGATGCTGTTGCTGCTGCAGTTACTTAACAATCGTGCACACAGGACAACAAAAAAAATGGGTTCTTTATCATGAAAGGGTATTACCAGTTTGTCGATAAGTTTGTAACACATTAAAATGAACATCGAATAGACCTGAAGCAGTACATATATTATGGATCAGCTCGGCGAGATGATTCGATCTAGACATGACCATATTGCCAAGCCCACTTTTAAAGATAATTTTATCATGGATGAATCTGTGGAGAGTTTGCACCAAATTATGTGTTGCAACCAAAATTACGTGTGCCAGTACTTTGAAAATATTGCAAGAAGCCTGGAGTTAATCGTATATGTCGAAAACAAAGGTTTAGGAGCGGCACAAGACGGAGGAGGACCGAGAAGTGGTGAACGATTGTCTCGTTCCGAACGACCATCGACTATTACGACCGATGAAAACATCGATTAAATCAAGAAAATTGTACTTAAAAATCGTCATTTGAGTACTAGAGATATTGGTAGTAAGGCAAAAATTTCTCATACTATGTGACCGCTCGACTCGTTTCGAAAGAGCTGAATTTTTTACAATAGTCGCATCGTAAGGAGGTCGCTGAAGACATGCTTTCTCGAGCGAATTCTAACTCCAGCATCATAAAACGTATCATAACTGAAGACGAGACATGGGTGTATGAATATGACATGCGAACAAGTCAACAATCAGCCGAATGGTGCCTGCCAATCGACCCGAAACCGAAAAACCGCGCCAAAGTCGTTCAAAGGTTACCGTTTCCTTTTATTATCGTGGTGTGGTTCACTTTGAGTTCTAACTGGATTTATCCGTTTTGAGGTGCCTACGCGAGAGCATTGGCCAAAAACGGCCGGAAATATGGAAAGACAGCTCGTGGACTAGGCGAAATGTTACAGGAGTACATAAGCCAACATTTCAAAAAACACCATCGAGCAACCACCGCATTCGGTAGATTTGGCTCTCTTTAATTTCCTGTTCCCAAAGCTAAAATTTTCCTTCGAGGAAACCGTTTTGAGTCGATCGGAAATTCGCTAAAGGAGCAGAAAGCCATACCTCTAACGATTTATGAGCGGGCCATGGAAAATTGGGTTAGCCGCTGGCATCGTTTTGTCGGCACAAATGGAGCCTATTTTGAAGGTGACACAATAAACTTCGATGATTCAATTGAAAAAAATATGAATTTTAATTACAATGTCCGGGTACTTATTTTACAGAATGTATATACACTACAGATTTGATTAAGATCGATCCAATATATACTAGCATTCAAAATCAACTTCCACTGACTATTTTTATTTTTAGTCTATAGTAAAATTTGAAGCTTGTATTGTATCGGACCTTTAGTCCCTACACATTCCGTATACCACTGATGATCATACATAAGCTATTTAAAATTTCGTATGACGGGTATTAGAGCTTCGGTTCTATCGAAGCAACAATTTATACTTGCTTTGTTGTAGACTGAGCATATATGGCAGTGAAATAATATATGTAAAACAAAACTAGGTACTTGATATGCATTTAATTAAAAAAAAAAAACATTGGATAGTCTCAAACAAATTAATTTTACAATAAAAAATAAATGAAACTGTAGGCTTTAATATGAAACATTAATTTCTAGATAGAAGCTAAAAATTGAGGACAGACATATAGACAAAAAAGGCATACAGATGAATGGATATGTCAAACGTATATCCTCTAGAATTGAGACAACAATAAATGTAAAGTGGTTTGAAGTGAGCCATTTAAAATATTCCAGAAAAAAAATCTAGAAGAGTTAGAGAGTTTTGTTTTTTGAGTATAATGAATCTTGAAAACTTTTTTGTGAAGAATACAACTTTTCAACTATTCTATATTTTGAACATTTCTAGTGACTTACTTCATACCACCTTACACAAAATATAAACTACAATATAATGCGAAGTAATAAACATTTACCGATAACTCCCTTTAAAATATTCCATGAATATAAAATACTTCATTGTGTATCTAGAATCGCTTTACAATGTAGATTCTTATATAGTATATTGCATATTACCAAGCCAACAAATAGCACTCAAAATATCACAGCAGACTTTGTCAGAAAACCAATAAAAGCCAAACTCATGTTTGGTCTCTTTAGATTTTTATTTCAAAAGTAATATCTTCTCGAGTATGCATAATATTCATGTGCAGTAGTGACGACTGGTGACATCATTTTTAATTTCAAATACTCGAATACTCGTCATATGACAACAGACTACTTCAGTTTTATGATGTGTCGATTGCAATCGTCATCATATCATCATCTTCATGGTGGTATGTATTTGCATTTCGCCAACGAGTACGATTCTATGTGATAGTCTCTTTAAAAAATGGCATTAAATTGTTATTCTGTAGTTTAGAAATTTTCTATAAATCTCTAAAATAGGTCTCTGCACAACAATCTCGTTTGACTCATGTGAATTTAGTTGAATTAACGATGCAGCAGGCTTTTAAGCAAAATGACGGTCAATATAAAAGAAAAAAATCCATAGTCATGTCTTATTACAGATATTTTCGATGATTGATACGATGCAACGTAAAACTTACTAAAAGCTACTTTGATTTTTATTTGATGTGACATGAATTTCAAGAGAAGTGCTCGAAGGGTATATTAAATTTGTGTACATGTATGTAACACCAAAAGGAGGCATGAGAGACCCTAGGAAGTATATATATTCTTGATCAGCATTTGACAGATGAGTCGATCTAGATATGTTTGCCATATGATATGGATTATCTTGAAGACTATAATAGATCTCTTGATTCTCCTGAGCTGTCAAGTGATCACTTTAAAACGGGTTTTCTTTAGCCTCATTTTAGGGGTACCCTCCATGCAAACAAACCTTAAATTTAGATTTTTTTCCATAAAAACTTCTTTATTTCTTAATACTATATATTGTAGGACTTCTTAATTTAATATAATGTATACCTAATAAAATTTGTTTAAGACCGAAAAAATGTTTGATAGACCCCCCCAATATTGTACTTTTTTTTTTATTTCCAATAAGAGAAACCCAAAATTTATTTTGAACTATCTTCGTGCTAATCTAGTAAATCTAGCAAGATGCTACGAATAAAAAAACGTTGCATCGGCCGGGAATCGAACCCGGGCCGCCCGCGTGGCAGGCGAGCATTCTACCACTGAACCACCGATGCTTGTGTAGAATTGTTGACAAAGTGACAACAGAGATTTAGTGTGGTGAAAAGCTAGCTAAAGTGATCGACTACACTGTATATGTGATCGGTATTCATAAAATAACAATATTTTATTGACATAAATCCCGATTTTGGGATTCTTTCGAAAATTTCAAGTATACAGATTTGTTTTTTCCTCGGCCAGATCAACAAACACTATTATAAGACTTGGAAGCAATTATTTTTTTTTTTTGGATAGCACAGTGTTATGTGTTATACAAAAAACTGTGCAAAACTGTTATACAGCATTTTAAAAGAACTGTTGATTGTATGTTTACTTTTAAAAGAAAATAAATACGGACTAAAGTATGCAAAGAAAAAATGTGAAAACTTTGGTGTTCAATAGTCTAGCAACTTTTCCACATGTTGTATGTTTTTTTTTTATCAAAACTGAAATGTAAAATTAATTATTTAAATATGTATTAATGAGTAAAATTGTACTTATCGATAGGAATTTATTGTCAAACATTTCATTATGATTTGTTTAAAAAAATATAGAGACATGCCTTTTAAGTTTTTTCTTCTTATTAAGCTGAGAAGGGGAAGAATTAGGCACCATCGCTATATAAACTTCAGTTTATGGTATCTATAGAAATCAAACTATAAAAACATCATAACGATCATTTAAATATTTACTCGTTTTGTTTATTTTTAACAAAATGCAGTGAAGAGGCTTTTTTTTGATTTAAATGAAGTATTAAGAAAGATTTGGTTTAATTTGTATTTTGCCTATTTTTTCCCTGGGTTTTTCAAGAAGCATCGGTGGTTCAGTGGTAGAATGCTCGCCTGCCACGCGGGCGGCCCGGGTTCGATTCCCGGCCGATGCATGTTATGCTGTTTGAAAGTTCAGTTTTACTACAGACGGGAAATTTTTTATACGAGCAAATTCATAGATAAGTCAAAAATTTATTTTAAAAGATCAAATCACCGATAATATATATTCAAGAAAAAAATCTAATTTTTTTTTATAACTTGACGATAATTTCTATTGAAGTCTTCCAATATTTTACTCAACCGGTGGTACAGCTGCCCAAAAAACTTCATCAATAATTTTAAATTCTAATTTCTCAAACAACTTTAACGAGGGCGTATTAGTAATGAGAACCGGTGCAAAGACGTCATCATTCACTGCAGCTATCTGCTTAACAAAAGCACGCGTCAGTAGATTTTCCCAGACCTAAACGTTTATGTGATTGTAGAACTTGTAGTAAACCAATGGCACCGTTTGGGTATCTGTATAAAAAAGTAAATTTTATATACCATAATTATTGTATACGTATGTTTTTTTTTTATTATTATAGATAAGCTTACCTTAGTACCCATGCGACTAACTGATTCTGTTGATCAAAAGCTCCAAGGCTGATATCATTTTTGATTAAAAATTGCACATAATGCTCTGAGCCTGGTGACTGATGCGGCCAAATTTCATTTATTTGTTTAGCATGATATAGCTCAAGCGGTTTTAAAGTAATACCCGGCGGCGGTCTAGATAAATAAATAAAAAAAATATAATAAAATAAAATTTAAAAAAAACTCACTTCCAAGCTTACTTTACTTCAAATGTTTTTATCAATGCCTTTGTTGCATGATGCCAGTACGTGTGATCGTAAATTATACGCTCTTTTCTTAATCCACGCGTTGCTATATAATTTTCAACAGCTGGACTCAATTTTTTTGAGTAGGCAAAAAATAATAAGGTTTTTTTACCATTCAAACAGCTAAACGCCAATTTTAAACGTTTTAAAGTTACATCAAACGTATTAAAATAAATTTCCACTTCTATTAAATCATCGATCTGTTTCGAAAATAAATAAATGTATATTTTTTTATATATTTTATAATCTTTTTACTCGGCTTGCTTACAATAATTAGAAATGTACCATCACTGCGCCAATCACCGTCAAGTGCATAGAAATTTATGTTATTAACTCCATTTTTCTTTAAACTAATTAAATTATCAATTGTATGATAGCCACTAGAAGACAGCTTTAGATGTTCATACGAATTTCTTAATTCAAACCATTCCGTTTCGGGAATCTTGACAAGTTCGTGTGATGACGGCGACATGTTTAATGGAAATAAACTAAAAAATATAGAGATATAAATCTAATAAACCCTATAGTAAACGTATTATACTTCATCATTAATGATGTATAGCTTACTGTGTATTATGTAGGTTTCAGCTGTAAGCGCTCCGTAAGAAAAGATTAATAAAATGATTAAGATAGTCATTCATTCGCAACTGGGCATGCAGTTTTGATGTAAGAAAAACAAAGCGAACAAGAGAGAGAGGAGAGAGAGAGAGTGAGAGTTGTAAAATTTATGATTTACAAGTTTTATTGCAAACCCAGTGGAAAATTTTGCACATTTTAATCATATGTGAACACCCTGTCAACATTTGCACTTTTGCTACTATTTTTGAAAATAAACTTTTGCACAACATAGACTACACAGTTGAAGACACAGCAAAATTTCCAGCAACTCTTATTCAGGCTTGATAGACCCTCTAAAGTGATCATGATCAGCATGAAGAGTCGATATAGCTATGCCTGTCTGCCTGTCTGCCGTATGAGATATATTATCTCGGAGACTATCAGACATAGGGTCACCATATATAAAACTTAGACTCTCCAGAGCCGTCAAGTGGTCACTTACAAACTGTTTTCCTCCAGCCCCATTTTCAGGTGTACCCCTCATACAAACTGTTGGGAAATAGTATTTTAATATTGTAAACCTTAGTAGTGTATCCTAGTTTTAAGTATTATGCGATCACTATGTAGTCGATACATTTGTATTTACACATCTCTAAGCAAACTCAAAAAAAAAGTACATAGAAGTACACAACACAAACCTACCAAAAAATTTTGAGATTTTAATTAAAAACTTCTTTGTTTCTATTACAGTTTCAATAAAATTTTCAAATATGGGTAAGATCTTGTACAAAACGTTTTTTTGTTTTTAAAAATAGAAACGTCATATTTAGTCAGAAGTTCAAAAGCTTGATCTCGCACATCACGGCTCGTGTACTTCGAGTAGATGCAAAAATCATTTGTTTATCGTTTATATAAATGGACGTGGAACTAGCTATTTTCTCCTCCTATGATATTTTCCGATATTACAATGCTTAAAAAAATTATTTATCAGTTAATTCAATATTTATTTGTATAGATTTCTGGCAGCTTTATTTATTAAAATCTTTTTTTTTTCAATTTAAATTTAATACTTTATGAATCAACTGCTGGTATTATCGCCCAAAAGACTTCATCAATAATTTTGAAACCTAATTTCTCAAACATTTTCAACGAGGGCGTATTCGATATGACAACAGGTGCCAAAACATCATCACCTATTGCCGATATCTGTTTAGCTAAGGCACGCACCAAAAGATTACCCAAGCCGGAACGTTTTCGTGATTCGGTAACTTGAAGCAAACCGATTGCGCCATGTGGCAATCTAAAATTAAATAAATTTTATAAAATCAGCATCGTCAGAATAATTTGTAAGCTTACCTTAAAACCCATGCAATTAATTGAGCATCTTCATCAAATGCACCCACACTTAAATTTTGTTCAATCAAAAGTTTTACATATTCTATGGATCCAGGACCACGATGCGGCCAAATTTCATTGATCTGTTCGGCGTGTTTCAATTCCAAACTTTTTAAAGTAATGCCATCTGGTGCTCTATAAATTATATTTGATATTTTTTGCTCGATCTTTACTCTAAATTTCGATTACTCACTTCACATCAAAACTATTCACCAACTCCTTTGTTGCATGATGCCAATGTGTTGCATCAACGTGAACCTTATCCTTTATGCCACGCGCATTGAAGTAACTTTCCACAGCTGGTTGTATGCGTTTTGAAAAACCATAGATTATATATTCTCTTTTGTTATCCAAGCAGCCGAGTGTAAGCACCAAACGTTCTTGTGATCCTTCATCGAGTGTATTAAAATATACATGAGGTACTGCAAATTCAACCTGTTTAGATATAAATTAAATTAATTTTAAGCGTACAATTTTTCTTTTGTATAAAAATGAATACTTACAATTATAAGAAATGTGCCATCACTGCGCCAATCATTATCCAAAGCATAGAATTTAAAATTATTTACTCCACGTTTTTTCCATTTTATAAAATTATCAATGGCATAATAGCTGATAGGATCAAGTTTCAATTGTGAATAACGGTCTCTTAACTCAATCCATTCCGCTTCTGGAATCTCGACAAGTGCGTGCGACGAAGTCATCTTGATAGCTGAAGAAAAAAGAAACAATGTAGCGCGTTTTTGTTATGCATTGTTCCAAAAAAAAAAAAAAAAGATAACAAATCTTAAAACAACCCAGTAGCGCATATTATACACTGGACAGGTTTGCCAAATATTTCGGAACTGTGTACTTCAATGAGTTCTTATGGCATTTGACGATTTTTGGCGGCTCTTCTTGATTTTTTGGTTTTGAGGAAAATCTGTAATCAGATTTTACTTGGATAGATTTATATGAAGAGTATTCGATCTGAACCAGATTGGAATAATTTGTAAGGACTATCATAGGCACCATAGTTGAATCAAAGGCACCATAAATAGTAATTAATAAGGTTTTATACAAAAATTAAAGAATTTGAAGAAGGTTTGTGTGGGCGCTAGATACCTTACGATTTTTTTGGAGAGTTTAAATTTTCAATTTGGTGACTCTAACTCTTTTTGGAGTATAAGTCATGACTTAGCGGTACCCGGAATCCTTCGAAATGGTGTTGGCTGAATCGGGCGGACTTTTGGCGTAGATTGACAACTGTTGACGAAACCTTCATCCACTTTTACACACCAGAATTGAGAATGAGTGCCCTGGAATGAACTGAAGTCGGCACGAGTACTCCGAAGCTGCCGAGACAGACTCGATGGGTCGGAGAGGTTGTGGTATCGGTTTTCGAAAAAAAACCATCTACAGCGAATATGTCTGTACATTATTGGAGCGATTGAAGACCGAAATCGCTGCAAATCGGCCTCACATGAAGCAAACCAATAACTTGGTTTTTGCAAGACGGCTAAAATCAATAATTTAGGGCTCCAAATACTTCTGCATCCACGGCATTTGCCCTATTTGGCTCCCTCGGACTATTATCTCTTCCCAAACCTCAAAAGATAGCTCAACAATAAAAAAACTCAGCTCACGCGAAAAAATCATCGACTCCGCGGAGAAGAATTTAGTAGACCTTCCAGAAAATTACTTTTCGGACGGTATCAAGAAGTTTGAAAATCACTGGAATAAGTGTATCGAGCTAAAAGGGGACTACATTGAATGAATTTTATAAAAAAAAATCATTTTTAAAACAAATTTTCATTTCCAAGAAGTTTACTTTTCCCCACCTAGTATTCGTCACGAGGACGTTTTTTACAAACCAAATTGTTTTTTTTATTAATTTTTTTATTATTTGTCTATAGTCTACATGAAAATAAATGACAATAGTTTTACAGTATAGGGACGTGTAAAAATATTCTTTATGCTAACTGATCCGCTGGTAAATGCGCCCAAAATGCATCGCCAATAATTTTAAAACCTAATTTCTCAAACATTTTCAACGAGGGCGTATTTTTCATGAGAGCAAATGCGGTAACTTCATGCCCCAATGCTGATATTTTCTTAGCTAAAGCACGCACCATAAGATTACCCAAACCAGAACGCCTTTGTGTTTCGGTAACTTGTAGCAAACCGATGGCACCATGTGGTAATCTAGCAGTAAAAAATAGATTTTATATCATTTAATAGATAACATTAGCAATATATATTACCTTAGTACCCATGCAATCAATTTATTCTCTAAATCAAAGGCACCCAAACTTAAATTCTGTTCGATCAAAAGTTTAACAAATACCAACTATCCTGGACCACGATGCGGCCAATTTTCGTTAATATGTTCAGCATGTTTCACTTCCAGATTTTTTAAGGTAATACCTTCTGGTATTCTATAAATTGTATTATACATTATTAATACAATTAGATTTTTAGTCATTAATTTCCCTACTCACTTCACATCAAAGCTATTCACAAGCTCTTTAGTTGCATGATGCCAATGTGATGCATCAAATGTGACTTTATCTTTTAAGCCACGCCTCTCGATATAACATGTCACAGCCGGTTGCAAGCGTTTCGGAAATCCATAGAGTATATTCGGTTTTTGGCTATCCAAACAAATGAGTGCGTGCAGCAAACGTTCTAGCGACTCGTCGAGTGTATTAAAATATATATGCGGTACTGAAAATTCAACCTATGCAGTTAAAATTTATTGAAACCCCGAAAAATATATATCTTAGTTATACTATAACTTACAATTGCAAGAAATGTACCATCACTGCGCCAATCATTATCCAAAGCATAGAATTTAAAATTATTTACTCCACGTTTTTTCCAATTGATAAAATTATCAATTGTATGATAGCCCATTGGATCGAGCTTGAATTGTAAATAGAGATCTCGCAAGTCATTCCATTCCGCTTCTGGAATCTCAACAAGTACATGCGACGAGCTCATCTTGATACGCTGAGGTAAAATATACAATGTAATGCGTTTTTGTTTGGCCTTCTTGCAAAGAGATAATAGATCTGAAGACATCCCAGTAGAAACGTTGCTATCAGTCATGCTCTCGTAATCGTAAACACTTTGTGATTTACTTTTTAATTCACAAATTCCTAAAATATTTCCGTTTTCAAATCGGCAGAGTTCGAGTCAGAGACCGATAACCGTTAAGTTTGTAATCGATATCAGTTGTTGTCAAAGAAACATTTTGGAAATGGAACATAACTGTTGCATTTGGCGATGAACGAATAATTTGAAATCGTAGGGATCAGCGGAGCAAGGCGGTATTTTTTCTACCGGGCATGTAGTCGTAATAGTGAGAAATTGTAAATATTATCACAAGAAGATAAAAGCGAATTATATTAAACAAGCTATTTATCGCTCTCAGTTTTATTAAACACACTCATAAAACGAGTATAAACTACATTACATATGTTTTTTTTATAAAGGGTGCTTAAATAGGTGTGTTCGAACTTTAAAGCGAAATACAAATATGGTTTTTTATTTTAAATATTTTAATTTGCCAAGTTTTTAGGCATTTGCGGGTATATGCGCCCAAAATACACTATCAATAATTTTAAAGCCTAATTTTTCAAACATTTTTAACGAGGGCGTATTAGTTATGACAACGGGTGCCAAAACATCAGCATCTAAAGCCGTTATCTTTTAGCTAAGGCACGCACCAAAAGATTACCCAAACCGGAACGTTTTCTTGATTCGGTAACTTGAAGCAAACCAATTGCGCCATGTGGCAATCTAAAATTAAATAAATTTTATAAAATCAGCATCATAAGTATAACTTGTATGCTTACCTTAAGACCCATGCAATTAATTGAGCATCTTCATCAAATGCACCCAGACTTAAATTTTGTTCAATCAAAAGTTTTACATATTCTATGGATCCAGGACCACGATGCGGCCAAATTTCATTGATCTGGTCGGCGTGTTTCAATTCCAAACTTTTTAAAATAATGCCATCTGGTGCTCTATAAATTATAATAGGTTTTTTTTTTTTTTTGCTCGATCTTTACTCTAAATTTCGATTACTCACTTCACATCAAAACTATTCACCAACTCCTTTGTTGCATGATGCCAATGTGTTGCATCAATATGTACCTTATCCTTTATACCACGCGCATTGATGTAACGTTCCACAGCTGGTTGTAATCGTTTTGAATAACCATAGAGTATATATTCTCTTTTATTATCCAAACAACCGAGTGTAAGCACCAAACGTTCCAGCGTCTCATCGAGTGTATTAAAATATACATGAGGTACTGTAAATTCAAGCTAAGCGAAAAAAAATTTAATGTATCTCTAAAACTTTTTGTTTAGAAATTCATGCTTACAACTGTAATAAAAGTGCCATCACTGCGCCAGTCATTATCCAAAGCATAGAATTTAATAATGCTAACTCCATTTTTTTTCCACTTAACAAAATTGTCCAATGCATGATAGCCCATAGAATCATGTTTAAATTGTAAATAACGATCTCGTAACTCAATCCATTCCGCTTCTGGAATTTCAACAAGTGTATGCGACGAACACATCTTGACAACTGAATTAAAAATAATAATGCATGCGTATAAAATCGAGTCAAATGATAATAATAATAAATTTATAATTCCCAGTAGAAAACCGGAAAAATTTAAATGTTAATTTAATTCAGCTACCAGAGTAAAGTGCTGCTATTACAATATATTTATTTGGTTATTATTATTGTCACTTTTTTTTTTCTTTCATGTTTTAAAGATTTTGAAAAAAAAAACAATTTACTTTTTTAAGTACTGCATAAACTAATTCCGAATTATTGTTCAGTATACAGTCGGCCTCAGAGTTTGTTTTAAAATTAGCATAAAAATTTTGTCAATTCTTACTTTTAGAGAAGCACTAGAAAGGGCCCGGTTCAAATATTTTATTAATGCTTCCCATAACGCCCATTCAAAATAATGCTTTAATTACCACTGGGATTGTTACTATGAAAATGCAATATGCATTACTCAAGCTCGCTATTACTCTCACGATCAGCTCACAATACTTATAGGTCTCTAATAATGTTTTCTCGTTTTTTAATTTTAAATTCTAAAAGCCTTTGAAGCAGTGCTATCACCAATAATATATTATTGAATCCAGTCTATTATACTCGTTTACAGCACCCAAAGAAGTAGATGCTCTAATACTTTCATTTCTTAGGTTGACCCTTTTTGATTTTTTTTCGGCCTTCCATTACGACTCGCCCTGTTCATAAAGAGCTTCAGTTAAATCTGTAAATTAGGTGCTCCATTTTTATTTCTTTTTTGGTTTACAAATTTATAATTTTAAATTTAAATCAAAGCTGAAAAAGCAAACAATTCAAATATTTTAAGTAGCTTTCATAATCTTAGAAAACGAATTCTTATTATAGAAATGAAAAAAAGTTTTCTGCATCGGCCGGGAATCGAACCCGGGCCGCCCGCGTGGCAGGCGAGCATTCTACCACTGAACCACCGATGCTTCTATAAAACGGTGCTCCGAAGAAGGCAACAAAAGATTAGACAGTTTAACTCCTCCAAAATAAAATTTTCACTGACACAAAATATATATCTCATATTTGTACCCTACATTCGATGGGCACAATGGTATATTAAGTTTGTGCAAATGAATGTAACAGACAGTATGAGGCTAAGTAGATCCTATAAATTATATATATTCTTGATTAGCATTGAAAGGGGAGTCGAACTAGCTACATCTGTCTGTCCGTTTGTCCCTCTGAAACCCGTATGAAAACGATTATCTCGGAGACTATAAGAGTTAGGGGTATGTATTATATTTAAAACTTAGACTCTCCTAAGCCGTCAAGTGTACACTTACAAACGGTTTTTCTCTAGCCCCATTTTAAGGAGTACTCAACCATACAAATCTACCCCCCAATTTAAGGGTTTTGCATAAAAACGTCTTTGTTTTTTATTATAGGACTTTTAAATTTAGTATACATTACGCCTATGATAGTCCCAACGAAGTATTCCAAAATGGGTAGGGCAAAAAAAATTGAAGGTATGGCCCCATACAAATTTACCCCATCTTAACTTGAGGTAAAAAAGATTTTTGGAGGGGGGCGTACTCGTGTCTACTTTATTTTTATTTTATTTAACTCAATGCGGTAAAGATGACCCGAAAGGTGATGCTTTAATATTTGATTTTAATGCAGTATTAAGAAAGATATGGTGTCATTTTTTACTCCCCATTTTTGCCCCCAATTTTCAATAAGCATCGGTGGTTCAGTGGTAGAATGCTCGCCTGCCACGCGGGCGGCCCGGGTTCGATTCCCGGCCGATGCATCAATTCTTTTAGTTTTTAATTTTTTTTTTAACAAATTTAAATATTATTTTTTACTTTTTGGCATTATCAAAAGCCCAATAAACATTTTCAATTTTTTCCAATTTGCAATTTCTCAAACATGCAACACGATGCTTTATTCTCATAAATAACTGGCGCCGTAACTTCGCAACCAAGTGCTGCTACATGTTTTGCCATAGAACGCACCAAAAGATTACCCAGACCCAAACGTTTATAGGTGTCTTTAACCTGTAGCATGCCAATATAACCTGGTGGTAACCTATTAAAAATATTTAACTATTTAAAAAAATATTATCTCTATTTTTCGATAATCCAAAAAATATTTACCGCAAACACCAGGCAATTAATTCGTTTGTGACACTATCAAAAACGCCCAAAGAATAGTTACGTTTGATAAGCAAATCAATGAACTCATACGTTCCAGATCGTCGATGTGGCCAACTCTGATTAATGTAGGCAGCATGTGCAGGTTTTAGACTTTTAAGTGTAAAACGCTCTGGTACGCTTAATTGAATAAATATAATTATAAATAAATATAAACTTTTCATTTTTTGCAGAGACCCACTCTATGCTAAAGCTATTCACCAGTTCTTTGCTTGCATAATACCAAAAGCAACGCGATTTTTGTTCGAAATCTATTAAATCGCCCCTTGTCTTAAGATAATATTGCTCTACTGCATTTTTCAAGCGTTCAGCATAGCAACATAAAAGATAACTCTTTGTCAATTCGAGACAGCAAAGTGCTTGTGTAAGACGTTCAAAATTATTGTCAATTGTATTAAAGTAAACGCGGCGATGTTCTACGAAATCCAACTGTTACAAAAAAAAAAGATTGTTTTTATTTTTAATCACAAAACAAAAACGCAAATATACAATTACAATTGCTATAAAAGTGCCATCCGTCTGCCAGTCGCCGTCAAGTGCATAGAATTTGATATAGTCGCATGGCGCCTGCCTTATCCAGTTTATGAAAGTTTGTATAAGCTCATAACCATTTGATTCGTTTCTATTTCTATTTGCATATAATTCGCGTAATTGACACCAATCTTTGCTGGAAATTTCCACTAACTGGTGCTGCGACATGATACAAACTAAACAATAGTCATGATCAAACTAAAACATTGCGAAAGCGATTAAATGTTATACTCTACATTTTATTCTTGTGTTTATAACAGATTAGGCCAGTAGGCCTTGTAGGAAATTTTAGAATATGTTCACGTCGATGGAAAATATAAATGTGAGAAACTATAAACGATAATCACTTATGTCAGTAACTATACCCTGTACCCAAAGGGTAAAAGGGTATATTAAATTTTGGCGAATGTATGTAACAGACAGAAGGAGGCAAGATAGACCCTATAAAGTATATATATTCTTGATCAGCATTGGAAGGGGAGTCGAACTAGCATTGTCTGTCTGTCCGTCCCTCCGTCTGTCCGTCTGTCATGCTGTCTGCCGTATGAAAACGATTATTTCGGAGACTATAAGAGGTAGAGCCTTCAAAATTGAAACTTAGACTCTCCTATGCCCTCAAGTGTGCACTTACAAACGGTTTTTCTCTAGACCCATTTTAATGAGTACCCCCATACAAATGCACCCCAAAATTTCGGGGTCATTGTTTTTTATTCTAGGAAGTTCAAATTTAGTATAAATTATGTCTATGATAGTCCCAATAAAATATCCCAATATGGTAGGACCAACAAAATTTTAAATGGTATAGCCCCCATACAGGTTTACCACAAAATTTTGCGATTTGTTTCTTTTTAACTTAATTTTTACCAAAGAATAGCTACAATTGACGCTGAAAAATTGTTCTCAGAGGATCGTTTTGGAGGTAGCCTTTTAAAATAAAAGTTTGGAAAAGTTATCGCAAATCGAAACCAGTATTTATATTTATGAATCTACTATCATGGTTGTATTTTTGAATAGTTTTTAGAGTCTTGATTTATTAATATTTTGAAAAAATATAATTTGTAATATGTCCTCTTTAGCGGTACCACACTAAATTAGATAAAGTTAGTGTGGTACCGCTATATAGGGCAGATTATAAATTATAGTTTTTCAAAATATTAATAAATCAATACCACCTTGCTCTCGTAATCGCAAAAATTTAACGATTTAATAAATTCGTACGATTTTAAATTATTTACAGCGATCGCATAAGTTACGTTTCATTTCCAAAACGTTTCTTTATATTGTAAATGACAAAAACTGTTATCGGTTACAAACTTAAAGGTTATCGGTGTAATCAAATCGTAAATTGCCGTTTCGTTGACTAAATTTAGGCATGTGTAGAAAATATTGATTTAAAATTTGAATTTAAAATTATTCATATTAAAAAGTACAAAATTAAACTCTTTAAACATTACAGAATAAAAAAAATGTTCTTAAAAAATACTTTATGAAATACTAGAATAATACTAGAATAAATAAATAAATACCTGGCGAGTGCCACTACCTTGTAAGCGCGTTTCAGCTGCTCTTTTGACTCTTGTCCATTTCGCATTTCCCAAAATATGTTGGGGTTAATATGTAAACATACAAAACGCACTAAATAATACCGGTTTTTTTAATTTTTTTTTTTTTTATTTAATTATTTATTTATTTATTATTATTATTATTTTTTTTTTTTTTTTGATTGCAGCGAGACTACAATATTTTTGGGGTAGTTTAAAATATACAAAAAACCAGAACATGTTTGTATGGCAAAAATCGAAATTCAACTTCATGAATGAACCCATTGTATCTAACGCTTTGTTTAAGTGGTCTATAATTATACTTGCATTGTAGCCTTTCTAATGAAACCGGTTTGGAGCTCATTGGTTGGATGGTTTCAAAGTCCAAAGCGGACATAGAAACATTTTTATTAATTTATATATATACATATTAAAACTCGTACTCTGCCGATTTGAAATCGGAAATATTTTGCTATTTACAATTCCCGGAGCATTATAATTTGCGATTTAAAAAGTACGTCGCAAAATTCTTACGATTACGATAATGGGACCATGGTTGATAGCGTCAAAACCCATACCCATCCCACCCCATGCCATACCCATATCATTATAAAATAGTGAAAAAAATAGGAAAAAGTTTTCATACAAAAATTAAAAAAAAAAAAAGATGGTGGTTTATGTGGGCTATGACTAAAAGTGCGTATAGGACGATTATAAAAAAAAGCTATAAAAAACTATAAAAATCAGATGACTGGGACTATCATCTTCAAATCTTTTTGATCGTAGCTTCTGTCGTTCTATGTTGTGGTCTTTCTAACTTCATTAAAAGATAAATGGTTCTGTTTCAGCCAAATGGGCATATTTTAGAGGGACTATCATATACTATGGGCTACCCTTTAAATGGGGTAAGGCAAGAAGAGGGTACAAGTTATCTCTAGACAGCTCAGAAAATTCAAATTCTTAAATTTAGTATCTCTATTTTGAATAAAAAAAATCAACCTACCCATAATGTGCATCTCCTGCAAATTGACTATTCCCATTCTAATTTTAAATTATCTTTAAATCTTAATGTTAGACGTCAATACGGATTTAAAAGCAAATATAACAAAAACAAGTTCATTGTTATTGTTATTTTTAACTATAAAGAATGATAGAACATATGCAGACACATATTTATTTTAGATCCGATCTGACGCAAATGCGAATTTTTGAATGCGCATTATTTACATAAATTGGACACATCAGCATTTTCATTCGCAAATGCAAATTAGTGGAAAAACGTGCGAAAAAAAACTAACATATTCATTGTACTCACACATTTTCAGACAACACGTTTTTTTTTTTTTTTTTGAGATTTTTGATTTGTGTGTGAAGAGTCTATTTTTATGCCACCAATTTATTGGTCACATTCAAACAAAGCACGCGATTGACACGTGGAATTCATATGATTCTCTAAAATTAATTTACAAGTACATTATATACAAAAAAAAATAAAAATACTCAAACGTTTTTATATTCGCATTTTAAAATTTCTTTTAGCCAAGCATTAGTAAATATGTATCTATGTATTGTATCTACGTATCTGTATATGTATGTATCTTGACGTTGACAACAAATGAAATATTGTTTTGATATGAACGTTTTAGCAATTGTCTTGTACAGTTTGGTGGTACAAGTGTTCTTTTTTTTCTTTTATGTTTGGCATAAGTTCAAAAAAAATATGAAAAAAAATGTTGATAGAACCAAAGTTTTTATACTTATCATATAAAATATTGACCTTGAAAAGCAGTCTTACGAATATGAAACTTGGAACTTACAAAATAATAAGGCTGAGAATTAATTTGTTTTTCTTGAAGTATAATTTGTTCCTTAACGATTGATCAAGCATTTTAACTTTTTATGTTTTTTCCTTAAATTGGCATTTCTGGATGGTACAAACTTCGTAGCAGAACCAATGAGAAGTATTGAAGAATATGAAAATAGTATAAATAGAAATGCGTAATGATTTTTAAAAATAATATGTTTTTTAACAAAAATAAATGCTTATATACTAACTTTGTATAAACCAAGCTATTTATACTCTATTCATATACAAAAGTTTACTCTGGAACTAAACTTGTAGAATTGTTAGGTATGGAGCTGTGCGAAATTTCGAAAAAAAAAATAAATATCATGTCTATATTATCGATATTATCGAAACTTTTAGGAGTACCAAGAAATATCGATACTTTATGAAAAGTTCCCATTCTTAAGTAAAAGTTTAGTGAAATGTATTAGTACGTGCATTTTGGCTACTCTCAATTATTTGTTTTTGCAGTATTAACTCGATACTTTTAAAGGTATCGATACTTTTAGAAAATATTGGTATTTTATGAAAGTTCCGATTATTAAGATGCAATATTTACTCCATTGATTATTCTTCCCGTAAGAAAGATCTTTATTTTCCCAAATTGAGGAAGAAATATAACAATCTCAAATTGCATATTGATTTAGTGTAGTTGCTCAACAACAAGCTAACCGTAGCCACATCTCTCGGAACTATAATTTTTTGTTGTTTAAGAGTCTGTGAGCCTTGATCTTTAAAACCTTGATTTTCAAAAGACCTTTCATACGTATTTGTATTGTGGTGATTGAGATCAATGCAAATCAGAACATTGCCAACGTCTAAAGTATTTCAGTCCTCATGACATTGAAGCATTTCCGCCGTTCTGTTCTTCCATGAAGAAAATTCTAAATTAAAGTTCTAAATGATTTGGTGAAATTCGAAATTTTAGACAAAAAGTCATTAGGTAAGTGACGATCACAGGTCCTGTTCTTTTACCATACCTTTGATGTATAATTCGATAGAAGCCTTAAAAGACAGCTTTAAATTGCCTCTCCGTGACTCCGATGCCGATTTCTGCACTCATTTTTGAAATAAAACCCCGTCTTTGGAGAACAAGTATGATGCGTCTTTCCGGCACATGGCTTAGAGAGTTTGAAATTAGCAATTGTGAATAGCATCAGTTCAGTCGTCTCCGAATTGACTTGAAGGCATCCAGAGACATAGTCATGTTTTTTTTCCGTGTTTCAGCTCTAAAACACAAAAACTTTTCACATTAAGTTTTGAGGCAAAATTCAAATCAATCCTTTGGAGTGCCGATTCTTGTCAGATATGGAGGAACATCGGACAAGAATATTTTATTTTCATTTGCTAAATTACTACTATATATATATAACAAATATATCTTTTCAGATTAACTTTTAACATATTTGATAAAATATTTAAACTTTATATTAAATTAACATTTCATATTTCTCTTCTACTTTTACAATAGATTACAACCATAAACATGCGTTTGCATAATTAATTAAAGGGGCTAGGAGGCTTGCAAGTAGCCACCCCAAAGCTTTTCACCATAAGTAAATTTTAATAGTTTCAAAAATTTTTTTAAGTTGAGTATTTTCACTTAAGTTCACTTTAGTAATTAATTTTTTATGAGGTGCAAACAGTTGCCCCTCTTCGATATAAGAAATATATGTGTGAGTATTATTTTTGTTGATAGATAGATTATTTTTGTACTTAAAGTAGTTTTTGATTATAACACAAACTGACAATTTTCAGAACCAAAAGCTGAACAAAGTACATAGACCAAGAATTATTTAATTTTCTATGGTTTTCGAGATTTTATAACCGAAACATTTTTTTTTTTTGTGAGATGAAAAATTCCAGTCTCTGGTACCGGTCTTTCGTCAAATTTTCTCTGCTTCTGTGTAATTATATTATTATAATATTTTATATATAACGATCACATATTTGATTAAATGCATAATATATACCATTTGATATACTTATAATAAGTTATATTCTCAATATATACCTATTTTTTGTTTTCATAAATCTGCCCAACATATATTACCTAAATTATTAAAACCCAATTTCTCAAACATTAAACGTGATACTGTATTTGTTATCACTACAGTTGCCGTAGTATCGGCATTTGTAGCTGCTATTTCTTTTGCCATATAACTAACAAGAAGACTACCCAAACCACGACGTCTATGCGTTTCCATAACATTTAATAAGCCCAAAGAGCCAAGTGGAGTTCTATAACGAAAAAAAAAAATTGAAAAACCTTATAGATGATATTTATCATAAGACAAACCTTAAACACCAGGCAACCAATTGACCATTACAATCAAAGGCACCAACACTTATATTTGAGTTTATTAAAAGTTTTATATATTCAATCGAATCATCTGAACGATGTGGCCAATTAGCATCGATTTGTATGGCATCTTTTAAATTTAAGGGTGACAATGTAAGATCATTGGGTATACTAAAAAAAAAAAATATTTAAAAAACTATCAAATTATTAAAAAAAAAAAAAATAATAATACTTACACTAAATCAAAGTCAGCAGCTCTTTCTTTTGGCAAATGATACCAGAAAACATCCAATAATTTATGTTGTTGTTGTTGTGGCACGTTTTTAAGCACACCTTCGTCCTCAACACCACCATCACCACCAACACCATCAACAACATCAACATTCACATCATCACAGTTTATATTATGTTGATATTGTAATAAAATTGATTTTAGTTGATTTTGAAAGCCACCAAAAATTTGCGCGCCGGGTATATATAGACAGCTAAGTGTCTGTTTTAAACGTTCAAGATTATTGCTCAGCGTATTAAAATAGATATATGATTTTTTGCCAAAATGTTGCTAAAAACGTTTCAATTGAAAAAATTCATAAATACGAAATATATAATAGATATAATAGGCGTATATGATATATTATATAATTTTTTTTTTTTTATTATTTAACTTACAACCAATACAAAGGTACCATCCTCTAACCAATTATCATCCAGCGCATAGATCTTAACATCTTTTTTTCGATTCCGTGGTTGTTGTCCAATTTATTACATATTGTATTAGTGTACTACAATTCGGTACTGTTTGCTCAAAAGGCATATAAATTGCAAAGTCTATACCATTCGTCATTTGGTATTTGCCACAGTGCAGGCGTCATTATCACCATGAGTTCTCGTAATGTACTAAACAAATTCAGGGAATATTTTGAAAAAAAAAAAAAAAAAGAAAATCGTTGACACATTTTGAAAATGAGTACTTACCTAAGAACGAACGCATAACATCAGCTGTGTGCAGAATTAGCATTTGGTACACTTTATACATTCTAACAAAATTTGTATATACAGTTTTTTGGCAAAGTTTGTAACGCAAGAAAAAAAAAAAACAAAGATCTTGAAAAATTCTTGAACGATTTGGCTAACTGTCTACAATAGAGATAGGCCCGGGACAATGGAAGATTTTCCTAAGGTTAAAATAATTTAATAGATTTAATCCATAACGAATTTAATGTTTCCAGACTAAATAACGAAAATATTCAATACGAAAACCGAATATTTTCGGTTCGACTAGAATGAGTGGTATCTTGAAAATGGGCATGGAAAAATGTTTAACATTAGTAAACAGTTAAAGTTTACTACCGAATTTGGTGACTCTGTCTCGTATAGTCTCCGAGAACATCGGTTCTATACTACATACGGGATAAACGGGATCCTCGATCAACAGGCACATCTCTTGTCTTAACATTCTGTTCTGCTAAGACTGAGGCATTTAAAAATTCAGTATAAAAAATAAACATTGAAACGAAAAATGTTTAATACTCTCATTGTTCTATGTCGAAGAGAAGGTAGCACATACTAAAATTTTGACCCATATTAATTTTTTTTTTTTTAATGTAGAATAGTGACTCTATGAAATCCTCAAGTCAGTAAGCAACCATTCCCTTACTTGTCACATTCTCTCACCTTCACAACAAATCTTAAAAATTGAAAATTTAATTGAAAGAACCCAGATATACATTTCTTATCTGTAGCTATAATATGTTTTTGTATGCTTCTATTCTGGGACTTGCATTCTAATTCTAGGAATTCCCAAATTTTTCACTTGTTATATATTTTAAATTTATTATATATTTTAATTTGTTCTATGTCTGCTCTATAGGACTTGTTCTTAAATATAAAACTATTCCAAGGTTAATGTATTCAAATGTCGCATAAGCTTGACTACAGCATTCCTTTTTGTCTGATTATGTTTCTGTTTAGCTGCAGAAGAAAATAAGTAAATGAGAGATTTGAGTAATAAAAATATTTCATCTAAAAATTTTATTTGAAAATATAAATGTGGTTCCTTTTACTTTTCAATCAGTGCAGAAAGAGAGCTAGCAAAAGTATGCTCATTTGTTAAATATAATAAGAGGACAATTTGATGAGTAATAACAATATTTTTTTTTCAAACAAATAATATTTTTGCTTAAAATGTTTTTGACAAAACAAATTGCCCAGGTACATAGTGAAACTAATTTTAAATATTTTTGGCAGATAAATTAGCAAGAAGATATTTATGTACCTGTCACACACAATATTGTCAGAAAGTTTATAACGCAAAGTGAAAATCGAGAAAAAATTTTTTAGAAGGTATCGAATTGTCCAAACAAAATAAGTATAATCTATATATATAAAATAGTTAAAATGATCATAGTTAAAGGATCAGTCCACCCCAATAAAACATCAGCATCAAATTTCTTTTCTTTTTTTAGAAATTCTGTCCCTGGCGTAACATTTAACCACATTATTGTCTATACTTTGGTAGTATCGGACTATTGACTCAAAGCTATTATTATTATTGCTTAAGAGGGTATTTGTACAGCTATCTAGAGGTGTATTGTACACCCTTACTGTCAAAATTACTGAATCTAGCCATATTTTTTGAATGAATCTAACCATTTCTATAGGTTCGGTTTTCCTAGCCTACTTTAAAGAGAGTGTGTATCCTCCTAACAATGACATTCTATTTCAGACATTCTATTTACCTACATTTCATGTAAGTATTTCCTAAATCTGCAGTACCTTTTAGCAGCCCTATCATGATCCTTAGCTGAGTTCTGTCCAGCTTAACCAATGCTTTGGTAGCCTAATTTGGCCTGTCGCATGCCTTGCCTTAAAATCCAGTGTTCATCTCTGGCTCGAAGCTATCCCTTCTACAAATTTTACCAAAAGCCAATAATGATGAAAAATAAACTAAACTTAGATGTGGCGGGTATTTGAGCTTCGATTCCACGGAAGTTTATGTTTTTCCTTGTTTTACTCATTAAACATTTTAAGCATTTAAAACTAGCAAATCTATATGGAAATGCTTTTATAGAATTATTGCGTTTATAGCGTATTTTAGCTTTGGTTTAATGTAATAATTATTTTTTTTTTTTTTTTTTACTATTCAAATTCTTATTCGCTTTTTTTTTGTTTCAACCTTAAACTTGACAACAAACACTGGCAGAATAGTTTGCATGCGTTATATGAACTATGTTCATTTGAAGGGCTTCAAACGGTATAAGGTAAGTGAAAAAATAAAAGAATTAAAGCGGTCAACCCTATTTTGAGGTTTGTCGATATATTTACATTGTTTCTTGAACCAATTACATGTTTCGTTTATTGATTTTAAAAAAATAAAAGAGAAAAACATGAAAGAATTTGTATTTATAACGACGTAGTGTGGGGGCTTTTAAGAATACCACCACAGCAGGCTCAGCTTGACGTAAGAGGCATCTAAAGAGAAAACATCTCAGGATGAGGTTTACTTAAGCAGGATTATTGGTCCCCTCACTCGGAAAACAGCTTAAAACCATAAGAACACACGAACCATGCATAATACGGCTAGAAGAAACCAAACTACTTCAGGTGGCAGACACAGCAGTGAAAGTCCACCCGTGGTGAACTCCGCGGCAGGGGCATGGATTCTAGAGGCCCCAACTACCGTTAAATCTGCTACTCATGACAACCCAGTATTGGTATCGAATGGCATTGGACCATACCAGCTGGGTTAATACCCTAAGTGTATAATACCTTTAAATTTTCCGAAGTTAACGTTTTTCTTGTTCATTTTAAAAAATCCTAAAAATTATTACAAAATTTTTTACCACTGACAATGCTGGTATTATTGCAGACCCGGTACAAATCATTGATAATCTTTTAATTTTTTAAGTGTTTATTTTTAATAAACTGCTTCCAATTTAAAATTTTTCGTAGCAAATGTTTAAGCTTCGGCTTTACCAATGCTAACAATCCTAATTTCTTCTATTGCTTCCAAGCAAAATCAATCGCAAAATAATATCCAATCAAAACATTATATCTGATTATTTGTGCCTATAATAATTGCATAAAAATGTACCACAAATTGCAGTTGCCATAGCAAAGCAAAAAAAGCGAATAAACAAACAAATCATTATGTACAGCAATCGAATATGAAATAATATTAAATAGATGGTAAATACTTATTCATTATTCTCGATGTTTGAAACAGTTTGTGTTTGCTTACTTTAGTAAGTTTTAACTTGTTATAAAGTTGCCATTTCAAGTTGCAAGTACTTCTTTAAGTTTGTTGCAATGCGGCTAATGGAAGAGGCTAAAAAAGCAACTTGTCGCAATAATTTCCGCTACAAAAACGGAAATGAAATTTTTGCGCTGCACAAAGGGTTCTAAGCTACTTCGTATCTTCTTATTCTTTGTATGATGATGCTTCGCTTTTTTGCTACAAGTTTAGTTTGTCTTGTTTGTTTTTTTTTTTTTTTTTTAGGATTTCTTTTTGAGCCCTTTTAAAGTTTTCCTTTCAAACGCCATTTTGTAAGGATACAAAATTAGTTTCCGTTTTGTAACTAGTAAAGACTTCAATGCTTTAGGCAATATGTATCTGTACAAATCATTATATGAAACATGAATGCATTTGCTACATCTAAATCTAAATAGTCTTAGACTCGTACATGTTCACATTAAAAAGTATTTTTTATACCCGCCACACATAGTGTGAAGGGTATTATCAGTTTGTCGGAAAGTTTGTAACGCATTGAAGGAGACGTCGTAGACCCCATAAAGTATATATATTCTTGATCAGCTCGATGAGACGAATCGATGTAGCCATGTCCGTCTGTCTGTCCGTCTGTCTGTCTGTCTGTCTGTTTACTTCTACGCATTTTTTTCGATGAAGATATATAGATATTGCGCCGAAATTTGGAACTTAAGCTTTTCTCGGCAACGACTACTTTGTATGTTAAGTCAAGTTGCCACGCCCATTTTTAGGTGTAGCCCCCATACAAACTTACCGAAAATTTCTGAATTTTTGTATGAAAATATGTATTATTTATGCATGTATTCACTCCAAATTGGGTAAAAACTCTTCTATTGTCATCCAAAGTCGAAACCAAGGTGCCACGCCCATTCTTAGGTATAGCCCCCATACAAATTTACCGCCCATTTTCCAATTTTTGAATAAAATTGGTATTCTTTATGAATTTATTTACTCCAAATTGGGTACAAACACTTCTTATATCATCCAATTCCAAAACCAAGAGGCCACGCCCATTTTTATATATAGCCCCCATACAAACTCACCGATTATTTTTGAACTTTTGTATGAAAAATTAATTATTTTCGTCTATATATATTTTTAAATGTATATAAGCCACTGATGATCACACATAAACTATTCAAAGATTCGTGTGGCGGGTATTTTTGCTTCCGTTCCACCGAAGTTAACGTTTTTCCTTGTTTCTTTTTGCTGCACGGAAATTTTATTAAAAATAATTCTGAAAGTCTATTCTATTCGCCTAATAAAATATATAAAACTTATCACAGATAGAACTTTTATTTACACAACCACACAAAATAAAAATCTGTCATATGCCGTAAACCAGAGGGTCGCTTAATCCGCATCTGAGGTTGGAATTCAAAAGTTGCTTGGCGTTTTCAGTATAACCTTAAATAACTTACCTTTTTGAAAATTGTTGCTCTTAAATGAAAAATCTCTGATTGAGTTCGAAACTCTGATTTGAATTTAAAGACCCATTTTTTCATTAAGTTTTTTGAGAAGAGAAGGAAAATGAGAACCAACTTTGGAATTCTTATTCGAATTCAGCGACCCAAAATACTTATAAAATGACCACTCCAGTCAATGCACCAGACATGACTTTTTTTTTTTTTTTTTTTTTTTGGGTGGTGCAGTTATTAAATATAGTATTTACTAAATACATATATGGCCCTTATACAGACCAAAACTCACCCCTTTAAAATGTAGTATGAAACCGAACATTGAATTAATTAATTTAGTCAAATATTTGCCACATTAAATTAGTTAATAAAATTATTCATATCGCTTTCCATTGACGATGTCTTTTCGTGCCTTCTTTTTTCGAAAGAAAATAGTCTACGATAAAAGAGCCTAGCAGTACTAACACTGTTTAATACATACTAGTTTACAAATTTTGACTTAGTCGAAGGTTCTGGGTTCTCATGGATCTATTCCTATGTAGATTCCATAGAAAACATTTGCTTAAAAATCGTTCTTGAGATACTCTCAAAAAACTGTTCTTTGGAATTTTTTCCCGTTATTACTATATGTCTAGAGAATGGATAGTTCCAAACAGCTGACAACATCATTCGAAAGGTATTTTTACTTTGTGGACATCTTTGGAATCTATGGCCCAAAATACATGGGAAAAGATCTATGAAAACCCAAAACCCTTTTGGGTGTAAACTAATGTAATTGACCAGACTGATATTTTTGCTGAGTAGTTCAATTATACTATTTTATGCTGTCAAGTCGACCCATGAATCCTTTGTTTCTTAAGATCGTTCTACAGAGCTAACTTGTCTGCCTCACAACAGCATGGAACATTCTCGGCTCATGTAGAGACAACCGAGTGGTGGTTAGCGGCTGTAACTAATGCCGACACGACAACACAAATTCAGCCTAATCGTCTCTTTCTCTCGTTTCTCTCTCTGACAATACCCAGCGCAGCGTATGGGCAATGTTCAATAACATTACTAAAGCAACAGAAACATTCAAATATAACAGAATTGATCTTATAAGAGAACTATAAACTGTTAAAAAAGCTTTTGCTGTTAATGAAAATTATATAGAATGCTGTTATTTCATAAAGAGTAAAATAATTTAATGAGAAAGATTATACAAAGCTTTTAATTAGACGCCTCTCAGAACAACAAGAACAATAAATATTATCTTTTATAATAAAACACATTTTATATGTTAAACTCTGAGAGAGTAGAACAAAAATTATTTTTTTTTTTTGATTAAATATGACATCACAACTGCAACCCATTCGTGACTTAAAAACATTAAAAGAATTGCAACAACTTTATAAAGTTGATTGGCCTACAAATTGTATTGGTTACTTTTGGCTGGATAATTATATACGTTGGATGTCATTAGATGCCAATGGAACAGTAAACGATTTAATAATCTATACACTTGATGAGGACTGCTGGCGTAGTGAAGGTGTCTTTGTGGTTGTGGTACGTATGTGTGTTATTGCAAAAAATATATGATTTGTTTTGGATATATATTTTGGATCTTTAAAGCATCGTTATCAATTGTTTTGCTCTACGCTGCAAGGTAAAAATACTGACATGCTTGCAAATGCACTCAGATTGCTGAACTGGTTCAAATCGTATAAAATAAGCGCCATACCAGAACATTGCTGTGCAACATTGTTTCAGGTGCTCAACGAGCAAAACTTAAAATTGCAACGAATTGCATTGTGTAAACTTTATCTGTTGCCATGTGAGCAAGCAAAGAATTTGAAAATAAGGTAAGAAAATTATTTGGCTCAAAGAAATTATCGAAGAAGAGTGTAGCAAAAAATTTATAATATTCGATTTTCAGGGAAAATTTTTATATTTATTTTTGGTGTTTTGATTATCAATTAATCGATAATGCAATTATTGCAGTTCAATATTTTCGATTATTTCTTTGCAATAATTTTAACATTTATATCGTTTTCAAAAATAAAATTTTAATTGAATAAATTTAGTTACTTAGGTTTTTGGTATATCCTCGATAGTATAGTGGTCAGTATCCCCGCCTGTCACGCGGGAGACCTGGGTTCAATTCCCCGTCGGGGAGTCTCATTTTCATGTTCTTCAATATTGTTTTTTCAATTAGTTTTTCTTTTTTTTTTTTTTTTTAAATATCGATTTTTAACAAAAAAAAAAAAAAAGATTGTAGGTTGAAAGAACCCTCTAGGCAATTAGAAAAAGAATGAAAAATTTTAACATCTTTAAATAAATAAAATTCTTGAGATACTTTTTATAATGCGAAATTAGTGACGAGATGAACTGCACAAGTTTTTTATTTCAATTTAGGTAAAAACACTTCTAAAGACAACTCATGTTCAGAAAATTAACCATGTTTGTGGTGGAACCACTACAAACCTTCGGCCAATTTTTGACTTTTTATATGAAAAAATAGTTTTTTATGAAGCGATTTGTGTCAAATATCATCAAAATACTTCTTGAACAGTCCATATTCTCTGTGGGATACATGATTGATGTACGATATTGCCCCCAGTAGTATATAGCCCACATACAAACCGAGCTTACATATTCATATCCTCACGGAAGACCAACCAAACGTTACAATCATTAGCAAAGAATTTATATATAAAAAAAAATTTTCTTATCCCTACAAAAAATAAATCTAACAATCTTATCCGACAAGGAGTAACGATAACCTAAAAAAACTAAATAAGCAAACTAAAATATAAATTTAAGGTTCAACATTTTAGAATTAGATGTTTGAAAATTAATTGTTTTAAATTATTTTTTACAGCTGCCCTACTGGTTACTTTTTAAAACCACTCAGTATAAACGATGCTGAAATCATAGATTCACACTGGTCTGCAAAACATGAAGGTTCATTGGAACTTATTCGTCTTTTGATAGACAAAAATCCAAATATGGGTGTCTATTGTTATGGGACAAATGAGCTGGCTGCATGGTGTCTTAGGTGCTGCGAAAAAAATACGTAAATATTATTAAGTTTCATCTAATATTAAATATTTTTACAGATTACAAGGCGGTTTTCTGGGTGCACTTGAAGTGAAAAGTTCACATCAGCGACGTGGACTGGGTAGTCTGGTAGCTGCTGCTACTGCAAAACGTATTGCTACAGAACTGGAAACTGATGTTACAGCGCTCATTTATCCACAAAATAAAGCAGCTGCAATGCTCTTTGAAAAATTACATTTTAAATTAACAGATACTGACTGTACTTGGCTCTGGAGTTTACCCAATGAAATAAATACCAATAAAGAGTAAAGAGCGAAACAGTTTTTTTTTTTTTTTTTTTTTTTCATAGAATATCAGTAAAGGTTTTTCTCTCTCTCTCTTTAATTGAAATGCAATTGATAATGCTCCGAAACACGCTCAGTTGCTGTGTAAAGTGCGCATTGGTCAGTTGTAAAAATGTGTTCCGACAATTTAATAGATTTAACGCATTCTAAAACTGAATTAAATGAAATTTTAAAATTATATCAAATAAATTTAGATACACAAGTTGTCGGATATAATACATTAAAAACCTATATAGATTGGTTAAATAAGGAAAATAATTTAAAATTTACAAAAATCTATGCTTATGGCGATTATCGTTCAAGTGGTTTGTATATGATTGTGGTAAGTACTTTAATCTATTTAGATACTATACTAGATTAACAATACTATAATTGGGTTTGGATTGGATCTCTGATGTTTCGGTTTTTTTTGTGGATAAAGTTTTTCCATGTTTTTTTTATTTGTAGTGATCTTGTTAGGTTGTTAGATGGGGTGAAGTGAGACAGGTGTTGATTTTATGATAAATAAAATATGTAGGAGCAATGCCGGCTTTAGCTACTTTTTAAATACCCAAAGGGTAAAAGGGTATATTAAGTTTGTGCAAATGTATGTAACAGGCAGATGGAGGCAAGATAGACCCTATAAAGTATATATATTCTTGATCAGCATTGGAAGGGGAGCCGAACTAGCTATGTCTGTCTGTCCGTCTGTCCGTTCGTCCTGCTGTCTGCCGTATGAGAGAGATTATCTCGGAGACTATAAGAGATAAGGCGATCATATTTGAAACTTAGACTCTCCTAAGCCGTCAAGTGTTCACTTGCAAAAGGTTTTTCTCTAGGCCCATTTTAAGGGGTACCAACCATACAAATGTACCCCAAAATTTTAGATTTTTGCATAAAAACGTCATTGTTTTTTATTCTAGGAAGCTCAAATTTAGTATAAATTTTATCTATGATAGTCCCAATAAAATATCCCAATATGTGTGGGACCAACCAAATTGTTGGTATAGTCCGCATACAAAGATATACACGAATTATTAAATTTTTATATTAAAATTCAATTCAATTAGGAAGGTAGTAAGATACAACTTAACTTAAGGTACATAAAGATTGGGTACAGGGCATACTCGACTTCAGCGTTTTTTCTTGTTTTTACATATATATATATATATTTATTTTTGTTTTTTTTGTAGGATCGTTATCATGTAATGATTAATTCACTCAAACCTAACGATATAGACTTAGGTGCTGCTCTTAAATTACTCGATTGGACACGAGGCTATAAAATATATGCGCTATCATCCGAACATCTTGATGTTGTACTCAATATACTTAAAGAACTACAAATACCTTATAGACAAGCACAACTTTATGTCTACGAATTACAAAAATCCGAAGCACTTAAAGAGCCAATAAAGTATGTTCAACATATTTTTAAAGATTACTTTATCTATATCGATTGTTTTTCAACACCACAGCTGTCCACCACATTTTACTCTACGCGCTCTTAACTCAGAAGATGACGCTACACTGGTCGATAGTCTTTGGTCGCCACGACAACCGGGCTCGGTGCATTTTATACGTCGTTGCATTGATTTAAATCCTTCTTTAGGACTTTATAATGAAAATAATCAATTAATTGCTTGGTGTACCATATGCCAATCTGGTTTTTTAGGTTCACTTTATGTACAGGAAGCATATAGACGTCAGGGTTTAGCTACTTTGATTGTATCACAATTTGTGCATGATCTGGCTAGAAGCGATCACATAGTTTTCACTTCGATTTTTTCGGAAAATAGCGCATCGATTGCATTTTTTGAAAAATTAAATTTTATTAAAAAATGTGAAATATTTCATTTTCGTGCGTTTCGTGTGCCTGAAGAAGAAGTCTGGGTAGAGGATTAACATTTTTTTCCTTAATAAATTTTAATTGTCAAAAAAACAAACAATATTTTATATTTTTTTCTATGATAGAAAATCTGGAAATATTTCATCTCTTACGACATTCTTTGCTCTACAGCTTCGTAAACGAGGAAATCGCACAAGAAAAGAAAATAGATTATGTTCTAAATACTTATCTTCAGTTTAAATTCAAATTGTATAGTGCATCATCAACGCGGGCAAATAAAAAGTAAAGAAAACAGCTGTTTTCAGAATAGCGCCGGTTCCCTCTTTCAAGCTATTTGATGTGAAAGAGAGTGAAAGGTCAGTAAAAATTAATATCGAAGGAAACACGTTATTTGAAAAAAGATGTGGTTGCGCTGAGAATAGTTACATGTAAGTATCAATTAAGAGAGCATAAGAGCGAGAGAAGGAGAGGGAGCATAAACTCGTTGCTCATTTAGACTCTAAAAAGAATTTAAATTATTTAGAAATGCAAATTACAGGCATATTCTACAAATCGAAAAAGAAAAAAATTTTTCGGTTTTCGAAATTTTTAGTTCGATAAGCCCAAAAATTTGCTATATTTGCAGTATCAGAAGAAAAAACCATCATACAATCCGATAGGCTTGAGAGAGCTTTACAAAATCAGTTTGTGATAATCATTTGATAAACGTAACTATTTGTTTTTATACCCGTCACATATAGTGTGAACGGGTATTATCATTTTGTCCGAAAGTTTGCAACGCATGGAAGGAGACATCGGAGACCCTATAAAGTATATATATTCTTGGTCAGCTCGATGAGACGAATCGATTTAGCCATGTCCGTCTGTCTGTCCGTCTGTCTGTCTGTCTGTCCGTCTGTTGCGATGGCTGTTACTCGAAAAGTTTTAAAGATATTGACCTGAAATTTTAAACTTAAGCTTTTTGTGCTCCTAGTTAATTTGTATACCAGAACCAAGTTGCCACGCCCATTTTTAGATATAGCCCCCATACAAACTTACCCACTTTTTCGACTTTTTGTATGAAAATAGTTATTATTTATAAATGCTTTTACTACAATATAGGGTAAAAACACTTCTAATGGCATCCAATATCAAAAGAATGTTGCCACGCCCATTTTCAGATATAGCCCCCATACAAACTTACGGTTTTTTTCGGATTTTTTCTATGAAAATAGCTATTATTTATGAATGTAGTTACTCGAAGTTGGAAAAAATACTTCTAATGTCATCCAATATCAAATGCAAGCTGCCACGCCCATATTTAGGTATAGCCCCCATACAAAATTACCGACCATTCTCGAATTTTTGTATTAAAATAGGTATTATTTACGAAACTATTCACTCAAATTTGGGTAAAAACACTTCTAAGGACATCCAATATTAAAACCAAGGTGCCACGCCCATTTTTAAATAAAGCCCCCATACAAACTTAACGCCCATTTTCAAATTTTTGTATTAAAATAGGTATTATTTATGAAACTATTCACTCAAATTTGGGTAAAAACACTTCTAATGACATCCAATATCAAAACCAAGGTGCCACACCTATTTTTAGCTATAGCACCCATACAAACTTATTGATTATTTTTGAACATCTATATGAAAAAGTAATTATTTCCAAATATATATTTATAAATGTATATAAGCCACTTATGATCACACATAAACTATTCAAAGATTCGTGTGACGGGTATTTAAGCTTCGGTTCCACCGAAGTTAACGTTTTTCCTTGTTTTTTTTTTTTTTTTTTGCAGATAAAGTCAGTTACATTAATAAAAATAAATATATAAACAAATAAATTAATATAATTTAAAATAGATTATAGCCTTTATCTTTTTATCAACGAAAAAACTTAAAGATACAATTGTATCTCGTGATTAGCCTATAAACAGCGTCAGTCAAGAGAACAAGTAAACTTTTTAAGAAAATTTTTGAGGTTACTTGATCAGTTTTATAAACTGTATATAAACTGCTCTTCACTTGAATAGCGCTTTCTTAAAGGTTGTCTCTCAAACTTCATTTCTCCCGACCAATTATGAAGTTCACTATCGTACCTACAATTTTTGTATAGAATGTAAATTACTATCTCTACTTGAATTCGAGTTGTGAGTGAGGTAAATTTATTGGCGTAAAGGGCTACTTGGGATAGGCGGTTTAGTCATTTTGTTTTAAAATCTAGAAGGTTCATATAAAAAAATATAGCCAATAGATTGAACTTCATTCCCCTCTCAGAGTTTATCTTTCAATCTATGAAAGATTTTGAGTTACATCGATTTTATTAAACAAAAATTTTGCAGTTTTCTTATTAATGGAAAATTGAGCTATAAAAGACTTATAGGAGATTTTTTATAGATCAAAATCTAAACAAGATAGACGGTTACTTTCTTCTCGAAAACCGTAGACAAAATATTAGGCTAAATTTCTTTGCAAGAATGCAACTTTTAGATTTTGAGATGTATTGACTTAAAAAAGGTGCCAATAATAGTGGTTGATCCAAATCTCTTTCGCTTAAATAAGTATTCATATTAGAGATGGGTGTTGGGACGGAAGTTCCGCGGAATACCGTAGGTCCCGGTGGGTCCCGCAGGGTCTGATTACTTTTAAATAAGAAACTAAAAACGTTTATATATTATAACACTGCACTGTTTTATTTTAATGTTTTTGATTAATACATCAAACAAATATTTGGGTTTTTTATAATTAAAAGTAAGCGGGACCCACCGGAATTCACCGGGAATCCGAACTTAATCGCATAATTGATTCAAGAATAATGAAGCTTGTAAGTCAACATCTATGGGGGCTCTATTCAAGTGACGAGCAGTGTATGTACGATCTGCATGGAGCAAATAAGAGAGTATATCAATTCAGTTATTTGTAAATAAAGAGCAAACCCAACTGAAATATAGACCATATAAAAGCTCTTTGCGTTACAATTAGCTGTGAGTATAGTTCAACGAACTAAAACCACCAAAAGCTATAGAGCTACTCAGTCGCTCGCAGTTATTTAAACATTCCGGTGCTTTTTTGTTTGTTTTGTTTTTAAAAAAAAACCAATACGGAACTTTATGTTAACAACTTTTTTTTTTTTTTTGTTTTGTTTAGGATTTTTCCGTTTTTCTTCGGGTCAAAGTCAAGTTGCATCAATTGCGCCAATTTTCAATTCCATTTGCAGCCAATATCAACAAATCTCTAAAGCAAACTTCGTTCCGTTCTGTGGGTTGTATAAGCGAAATACGCGCCTATTTTAATTGGTTTTTCATTTGTGGTGTTTGGCGATTTTAAAAAAAGTGCAAATTCTTTTCAAAAAACGTACCAAGGCAAAAGACAGAAAAGCGAAAAATTCACGGTTCGAAAAATCAAAAAAAAATCAAAAAAGTTGTTACTTGTTTGTATTTACTTGGCAATATGTCGGCTGTTGAGAAGCTCACACGCATCACTCAACCATCGGAATTGAAGTCATTGCAAGCGCTCTATCGACGCGATTGGCCGACACATTGTGTGGGTTACTATTGCCTTGACAATTTCATACGTTGGCAACAGCTGGAACCGCAAATAAAAAATCTGAAAATATACACATGGAATAACGATTGGCAGAGTGATGGTCTTTTTGTGATTGTGGTGCGTGAGATTTTTTTTGATTTTAACGAGAAATATTTTTGAAAATGTTAAAAATTCAAAACGTTAAAATTTTTTACACTATTCGCAGGATCGCTATCAGCTGTTTTTGTGCAGCCTAAAAACTAGCGATAATCGTTTATTGAAGCGTTTACTTGAACAATTGGATTGGAGTGGTGGTTATAAGGTTAGCTCATTTCTAGATTGGCATCGTGAAGCTGTAATGCATGTAATAGAACAGAAGCAACTTAAATTGGAATGGGATGGACCAACGCATTTGTATTATATGCCTAAGGAACAAGCTATTAAGCTGGAGATCAAGTAAGTTTAAACAAAAAGTAGAAAAACGTTAGTTTTGAATGGAAAGTAAAGTCCTTCTGTAGTTACACGCTTCATTCGCTCAGTTTTAAAGATATTGAACTGAAAATCGGAGCTTTGAGTTCAATATCTTTTCTCAGCCCCAAAGTGCTCCAAATGAAAAATGGAATGGCTCTACGTCAAATAATGTAAAAACACTTCTAACGACAACCCATGTTTAGAAATGGGCCCATGGTTGAGCTGGCTCCACTACAGAACTTAGCCCCATATAAATCTTCCTCCATTTTTATACCCTGTACCCAAAGGGTAAAAGGGTTTATTAAGTTTGTGCGAATGTATGTAACAGAGAGAAGAAGGCAAAGATAGACCCTATAAAGTATATATATTCTTGATCAGCATTGAAAGGGGAGTCGAACTAGCTATGTCTGTCCGTCCGTCCGCCCGTCCGTCTGTCTGTCTGTCTGTCCTGCTGTCTGCCGTATGAGAGAGTTTATCACGGAGGCTATAAGAGATAGGGCCACCATATTTAAAACTTAGACTCTCCTGAGCCGTCAAGTGTTCAAACGGTTTTTCTCTAGATCCATTTTAAGGGGTAACCCCCCATACAAATGTACCCCAAAATTTTAGATTTTTGCATAAAAACGGCATTGTTTTTTATTATAGGAAGTTCAAATTTAGCATAAATTATGTCTGTGATAGTCCCAATAATATATCCCAAAATGGGTAGGACCAATAAAATTTTAGGTATAGCCCCCATACAAATTTACCAAACAAACATATTTATTTAGGAAAAGTTTATCTAATCATCTTGTGGCGGGTATTAAAGCTTCGGTTCCACCGCGGTAAACGATTTTCCTTGTTTTTTTTACTCTGGACTACCTTCAACTAATATGAAAGGAGTCAAGATCATTTAATTTATCTAAAAGTGTACAGTTCCAATCCATTTCTAGTTTCCAGGGAGTCTAAGAAAATAAAAATAAAAGCCAACCTAGAAAAGATAGTGAAAAAATATTTCAAAATTTAATAATCTTCTCATTTCAGCTGTCCAGCCGGTTATTATCTAAAACCACTCAGCGAAGAAAATGCAGAGCTTATAAATTCTCTCTGGCCCAATAGACATCGTGCTTCGTTGTTCTTCATTAAGCGTGTTATTGCCTGGAATGTAAATATGGGCGTTTATGATGCAAATACCCACGATTTGGTAGCCTGGTGCTTGCGGCAAGTTTATGCAGCGTTTTGATATTTTATAGCTTAATTAATTTATCTATTTCACATTTCAGTCTTCAAGGCGGTTTTCTGGGCGCATTACAAGTACGCGATTCACATAAACGTCTCGGCTTAGGTTCTGTCGTTACAGCAGCTATATCCAAAAAACTTGCACTAGAACTGGAACACGATGTTATGGCGTTGGTTAATCCAGATAATAAACCATCCTGTGGCATGTTTGAAAAATTAGGCTTTCAAATTAAAGATAAATGTCATTGGTTGCGTACAGAACCAACGCAAGAAGGTTTACTATGGCCTGAAAATGAGTAGTTAGGAAACTATGCTATTAGACATTTTAGAATTTTAGAAAAAACTTCATTAAATCAAATTTTAAAAAAATAATATTTTATTGCACTTAAAGAAAAAATTGTCAACTTATTGCTCTAAAACTTAAAACTAAACGCACATTAAAATTTGTTTTTAATTAAAACAAAAATAAATTGTCTCAGTGTACTTGGGCAGTTGTATTCGAGTATTTCGGTTTAAGTTTTAATATATTTTTTTTTTTTCATGGAATCTAAACATTAGAATCAGCTTGTTCTGTTACCGCCTCCAATTCTTCTCCAGCTTCTGCGTCGTCTTCGCCAATTGGTTCTTTGTTGTTGTTGTGTCGCCGTTTTTGTTGTAATTACTTTCTTTATCTAAGCAAAAAAAAATTATGTCGTGTAAAACAATAAAATAAAGTTGTATAAATCATTGAGATTAGAGCCCAGTTCATTTGTCATTATCGATACGAATATTAGAGGTTACCCAAAATAATTAAAATTGTTAATCGCGAATCGGTTACACTTTAAAAAATGTTTGTATATATTTAACAAATAAAATTTTTTTTGATTTTAAAACAATAAACGTAAGTATATCATGCAATTAAAGTAAAGGGGTTGGGTGGAGAAGAACTCAAGTTGGGGCTTAAATAAGAAGCATATATGTAAAATTTTGAGCTAAACAAGGAAAAACGTTAACTTAAGTAGAACTTGAATGACTGTGTAACTACAGACCTGCGGACAGACAGACGAACATGTTTAGATTGACTCTTCTCATAGAGCTGATCAAGAATATATATACGTTATGGGGTCTCCGATGCCTCCTTTATTGCGTTACAAACTCTCGTAATGGGAATAAAAAGGAGATATGATAATAATTTTCCTGAAAAAAAAAGGAAAAAAATGGGAACTAAGTTTGTATGTGGTCTGTATGTTTTAGTGGTCTAATCCCTGTCGGTAGTATATTCATAGGATAATAGTATATGTGTCAGTGGTTTTACCCAAATTGGAATGAGTACATTCAAAAATAAGAACTATTTTTACACAAAAACTCTAAAATGGGCGCCATGTTTGTATGGGCGTGGCAACTTGGTAAATACATTCATAAACTATAACGATTTTCATACAAAAAAATTCCAAAATAAGTAATAAGTTTGTATGTACCTAAAAATGGACGTGGTACCTTGGTTCTGACATACAAACTGCCTAGGACCTAAAAAAAGGTTAAGTTTAAAATTTCAGGTCAACATCTTTACAACTTTCCGAGTAAAACGCATTGAAACAGACAGACGGATGAATCGATTTGTCTTGTCGTACTGATCAAGAATATACTAGATACTTTATAGGGTCCGCGATCTCTCCTTCACACTTTCAGACATATCTTTCACACTACAGTCAACAAACACAACTCAAACAGGAGTGTCGCGATTAAGATCACTGATCGATTAAAGACTGATCGAAGATAGGATCCTTCCATAATCTGTTTTTGTTTTTAGAAAGTATTAATGCTGAACTATTTATTTGCAATCTTCTTAAGAAAGAGGTATTTTACAGAAATAACACTAAATTTTTGAGTCCTTATATGAATAAATTTTCACCAAAATCTAGCCATGATTTTTTTAAAATATAATTTGAATCAATTCCGTGAAATTTAGTGGGCTGATTACCGAGTCAGGGTTTTCGATATATTCAAATCATGAAACCCACGATTTTTCCAGTTCTTTGATTATAATATCTCAAAAAACATGTGAGTTGGAATTCGGAATCAGCATACCAAAATTCTGCGGTTACCTATATTCAGTCACTGACTCTAAATATTTTAGGACTATACAGTTAGAAATAGTTCCCATTTCTAATATAGTGTAAGATGGTTTCGTATTAATTGTTATTCTCCCTCATCCAAAAGCTTATTTTATTTCAATGGCAACGCCACAGCAGATATTTGTAGCTAGTGTTTCGCCAAATACATTTTATATTATTTCTGCTAGTTTTCAGTTTAAAATATTGGAATTTTTATTTAATTACCACATTTATTATTAATATTATTTTAACAATTACAACAATTTATACTAAACGCACTAAGCATTCCACAAAAAAAAAAAAAAAAACAAAACATGCATCACAAAGAAATTTTAAAATTATAGAACAAAGTCGAAAATGTTTTCAAATAAAACTAATAACAAAAATATTTTCAGGAAATGCAATAATATTTGCATAAATGTTTAGTTTAGTTTTTGTCGAATAAAAAATTTTAATTAAAAAATGCATAAATTGTTATATTTTAAAATGTACCAAGGACATTTCCGTTTTTTAAAAAACCATTAACAAATTTTACACAAAATAAATAAATAACAAATATAAATTAAATTTAATAGCACAACACGCTTCAAGTGGAAGAAAAAAAAAATTAAATAAATAGAAAAACCCAAAATGAAAGTAGCAAAAAATTTATGGCGTTTTAATGAAAAATAATAATTAATTTTGTACTTTTTTTTTCCATTTTCATTCAAATAAAATACAAACTCGTATTTTATGCGCGGCACAAATAAATTTTCCGCTTAAAATTTAATTTAATGGCATCACACACACACAAAAATTAACTTAATTTAAATAAATCATTTTATATATTTAGTTAACAAAATTTATAAATAATGATAATTCAGTGAAATATGAGCTTAAATACTTAAAATACTTAAAAAATAATTTAGTTTTTAGCCACATTAGTTCAAAAAAAGTAACGCAAAAGCAAATAATTAAAATAAATATTTGCTATTGCATACTTCAAGGCGTCTCCCATATTATTTGCTTAGAAATTTTGTTTATTGTTTGGTTAAATAACGCATTCGATTAGTGAGTTTTCGTTAGTTTATTATTATTTTGCGTAAATTTTCTTACTTTGAAGCAACGTATACCAAAATGATCGCACATTTCTCTGACCTAAATATGAAAAAATTTTATTAAAAAGTTTAAATAAAAAAATATGCCAGAATATTACTAACCACTCCATAGCCATAATGCCAATGTGCTAGTGTTACAAATAACGTTAAGCCTTGTACTATCCAACATTCTAATTCTGGTGTTATATCAGCATCAAAGAATCTCTCATACCATGGAAAACAAGTGACACCAACAGTGGCAACCAGCGGCCACATTAATATATTAAAACCATCACAGCGTGTATCTGACATTTGTGCAACAATGAGACGACACTAAAGAGTAAAATAAAAAAATAAAAGAATCATAATTAAAAAAAAACATATCTATCAAATAACTTCAAAGCATTTTGTTACTCACTGTGAAATTTGAAAAAATTGTACCATAAAGCACCCACATTATTCTCGGTTGTAAATCTAAAACATTATTCCGTGAGAAGAGCGCCCAAAAGAGCGTAATGACAAAAAGCCATAAAAATGCAAACAAAGGACGTGCTGCTTCCATAAATGGACGCATTTTACCGGTTTTATTTTTATATGAACTGAAATAAAAAAATAAAAAAAAAAAACAAAATAAATAAATAAATCAATAGTTTTACTTTGATTTGTTATCTACGCTAAATACTTACAGATAAATATTTCTTAAAATAATGGGATGACTTGAAACTATACCAGAACCAATTAGCGTAATTTCAAAAACATTTGCCATTGTTAGTGAATAGAAATGTGTGTGATAGATACCCGGACCGATGATGGTGGTTAGGAAAAGCACTAAACTGATGCCCTGTAAAATATAATAAAATCATAATTAATTAAAAATTAAAAATTTAAGTAAATATAAATTTAAACTTTGGTGAAACCAAAGCATTAATATCAGTCATATAAAATTATATAGAAACCAGAGACTGAACATTGTGTATCAGAAGGATTTTGGCATGCTGATTTCGAATTTATTCTCAGATCTGTTTCATCTCCCAAGGTTTTTGAGATATTATATCCAAAAAACAATTCCTATATCATAAAGCTAGACCATAACCATATTACCAGTATCATGGACTAACAAATAGATCTACCTTTCGCATACCACATTAAGCCCTTACCACTCACACTAATCATAAAACCTAACTCAAAAACAGAAACTATCAGCCCAAGTGATAAACTACAGCTTAAATTGTACTTTAAGATCTAACTTACCTGACCAAAATATTGTAACGATAAATTAGTCTAGCTTTGTGCTTTCTCAACATTAACTTTAAGCCATATCCGTAACCTATAGTCCTAGTATCCAGCCAAAACACTTAATCGAGACCACATCTCCAACCTCCTCTGAAATACATCTGACCCCAATCCTATACAGCATTAAAGAAACTTGAAAATGTCAAACCACCACAACATTCAGTGCGTAAAAAATCGGAAATATTTTAGGCTTTCAGTGCTATAATTGTGATAGAAGACTGTCTGATAACGAAAGACAATCATATCATAACTTTTTATCAATCGATCCAATTTAAAGCTATCAAAACAATTTTGGAAAAAATATTTTATTACGCTAATTAATCAATATAATAATCAATCAAATCTTAATTTATCAAAACAAAAATACCATTTATTTTATGTTTTTAATGTTTTTAGACACATTTATCAATAAATCTACGTATTCAGCTGTCATTTTAGAAAATTAACTTACTCAAAAAGCATTCAAACTCTAATTTAACCTTCTCATAGCGTCTTACTATTGGAATTAAACCGTTATTTCATATTAAGAAGAGTAATTCACTTCTGTAAAACACGTAAAAAATTTTATCCAATTCGAGTTGTGAAGTACTTTCTTAAAATTCTGGCAATACTAGTCACCATCAACTGTTGTTGTTTAAGTCGACTCTACAACAGCCCTGACATATCACTGACTAGCCTGTACGAGCTAGGCAAACGGTTTAAATTTTTCTAAAAAGGGACATTTTACAATGGGTCGACTGTGCAACAGCCCAGAGGAGTGAGTGTCTAGCTCGAGTGGATTAGTCAATCCGGTCATTTGAACCGATTTAGTACTGCTGGAAAGAGACTGATTCCTAAAATGAGCATATATGCTACAAAAATAATTTATTAAATTTCATTTCATTTGACCATCAACTGTTGTTGTTTACATAAGTGAACCATTGTAGCCCTTCAAAACGTATAAAACATTTATAATAAAGTAATAACGAAACAGTTTTGAACCGAACCGTTTCGAATCCAGGTACTCCAAAATTTTGTCGATACTGAACCAAGCCTTTATCCGAAACAGTTGCGCAACAAATTACCGAAACTGAACCCGAACCGAATCTTCACTTTTAATGATTCTGTTCGAAGATGTTTGACATAATTTGGCAACCCTATTAAAAACTATTTACCAACTGATAGTTTAGGGCTAGTAAAAAGGAACAATATACCATAGAGAAACTTTTTTTCATTGCTGAAAAGTTTTCCAAATATAATGAAAATTTTACGGACACAGTTCGTAAATGTTCAAATACTACTTTAATCTTGAGATAAATAAATATCATGAATCAAAAATCACTATTGAAAAGTCCAAAAAACCGGTTCCTAAACGGAACCCATGGTTAAAACATTGTTTCGAACCGTAAACCGAACTTCGGCTAAATTGTTTGGGTTTCCAGCTCTTATTTTTATAAACTCGTATATTTTCCACACACTTTTTTAGAGTAAACCGTTCTCTTTAAGCTAAAAGTTTCGAAATCTAAATGCCATGAATCAAAAACACGGTTCAAGAGTACAAAAAAATCGGTTCCTGAACCGAACCCATGGGGGAAACATTGTTTCGAACCGTAAACCGAACCTCTGCTATTTTTTCCAGCGCTGATTTTTATACAAACTCGTATATTTTTCACACATTTTTTTAAGAATAATAATTAAAGTTCTCTTGAAGCTACAAGTATTGCAAATTGCATTGTTAATCGAACTAATACAAATTTAAAATAACAAAAAAAATAAAATAAAATAAAACTTTGGTTCTTAAGCACAATAAAAAACGATTAAAACTATTTAAATGAACAATATTTTTTTTTGCCAATCGCTCAGACCAGACAGTTTAAAATTAATTCACAAACTTCACTTGAGTCAATCAAAACAAAAAAAAAAAAAGGAAAAACTTTCACAAAAGTTACAATACAACAATTAAATATACACTTACCCACATAGTAAAGTCATAACCCCAGGGCAGAAACATCACACCGGTGATATATTTTTCCACATGTGTCAAATAGAAATTGAGAAAAACATTCCATATGACGAAAAACATGCGAATTGGTGGCAAATGCGTTTTACCAAAGAGTGAAAAAATATAAATTGGTATTAACGCTGCCGAATACGAGTCAAGACCATGATCAAAAAGTTCACCAAGTGGACCGCTAGTGCCGGTGCGACGTGCTTGTTTACCATCCATGCCATCTACAAAAAAAAAATGGAAATATATATATTGTACATAGAAGCCATAGCATAGTAAGAGTAGTTTCTATTTTTTTTTTCTGTTGCCACAAATTTAGCATCAACTTTAAATTGCATGCATAATGGCAAGCGCATTGCCAACTGCAGATGTAGTAACGCCACCCTTCGGAATTGAACATTCACACTGCATCCGCTCTTTTTTTTTTTTTTTCCGTGCTTACCCAGATTATAGTAGATTAAAATATTTATTGCAGCCACGGTCCAGACCCAGCGTGGTACTGTATTCTCTTCATGGTCAGCCGCTGTGAAATCCCAATCGTAATATGCAATTAAAAGGAAATTGACCACTGTCATGAGGAAACCAACGAATGTGAGTAGATTTGGTGCTAACCATTTGGGCAGAAACTGTGTGCAGCACAAAATGTTTATCATATAAAAAGTTTGGGTTTATGAAAAGATAGTTAAAAAGGAGAAAATAATTTTGTTAGTTACTTTATTTTTTTTTTTTTAAATTTTTTTAATAGTTTAAAAAAAATTTTACAGACAGCTTGTGTACATATATGAAATGATTTAAAGACTTCGATGCATAGTAAAAAAAATAATAAAAGTCATTAATTTGGTAAAATGTTTGTGTTTAAAAAAAGATAAATTAAAAACAGTCACTAGTAGATGGGGTCTTTATAAATTTGAAGAGAGTTTCTTTGAACACAGAAAGAATAGGTACTCTCTGTATTCTGTATAATATGTAGAGTCAATGTAGTCGCCTTATCAATTGTCAGATAAGCAGACAGACGCATGATCTTATCTAAAATGTGTTATGATGAGATATTTAGTATGCAAACGTTCAAGTAAATGTATCTCGATATCAACTTACCTTAACACACCAATTCCAAAACGGATGCATAACATACACGCTTAAAAAGCTTGTGTCGATGCTATTGTACTGTTTTTTCCAAGCGAAGAAAAGTATGAAAAATAATAAAAGAAAAATTAATAAATTAAAATTTTTGAACTTTTTTTCTTCACATATAAACCCATATCATAATGACGAACATCAGACTGGGTTAAATAATATATCAAATTTAGTATTTGTACTGTTCACGAGGTGCGTAAAAGAGTAAAAAAGAGTAAAGTGTAAACGATTGCAACAACAACTTACACAGAATACAAAGATTCGGTGTAAGTTGTTGTTGCAATCGTTTGCACTTATTCTTTTATGCACTCATGCTAGACCTCGTGAACAGCACAATTTTCGTATCACGAGCGAAAATACATTTTTCCAAAAGAGAGACTTGAAAAATTATTTATAACTCAGCGGTACTGAAGATTGACCCATAACTAATCAATTTACTAGCCTAGCGTTGTCAGCACTCTCCCACGAGCTAGCCAGCCTCAATGTTGTTCTTAATCTACAAAATTTTATATTACAATGTCCAACAACAACCTAGGACAGTATATGACCAGCCCTTTGACGAATCTGCATTAGCCGTGACCAGCCTTTGACGAGCTTGCGTGCTGACTGGCTCATATTAGACAGCTGCTGACCAACCTAAGTAGTTAAAGATGGGCTCATATGGTATATTTGTTGACAAGGTTATCGTCTCAAAAATGAAAGCTAGTCTTAAAGTTCGTCTAAAATTTGTTTTATTTTAAAAAATTTAATGAATAAACTTTTTAATTATTATAAAGTTTCATTAAAAGTAGAGACAAACCAATAGTCCTGATGCAGTGGCGATCCAGTTCTAGTCAGCAACTGTCCCAGGCTGTTGTTGTAATGTAAAAATGGGATAGGAAACAATATTAATGCTGGCTAGCTCTTATGTCACTTGTAACTTACTACAGCTGACTCGTCATGGATCAGTGGGTACATTCTAAACCAGCCCTGACTAGTCATTGACTAGCTCAAATATTTCTAAAAAGGGTCACATGGCATTATGTCGACTCTACAACAGCCCTGACATGTCACTGACTAGCATGTTCGAGCTAAGCAAACTGTTTAAATTTTTCTAAAAAGGGACATTTTACAATGGGTCGACTGTGCAACAGCCGATTCAGTACTGCTGGAAAGAGACTGATTATTAAAATGAGCACATACGCTATAAAAATAATTTATAAAATTTCATTTCGGAAATCTGGGGGTTTATACTGCAAACAGTTTATCGTTAGATAAAGATGCATGTGAAAATTTCGAATCACACATTGGTATATATGGTATTTATTTGGGTTGTCAAATAAGTTAATGGCAAAAAAATGGAATAGTCCTATGTTGTTTTATTAAAGCATCTTCATTCAATAGAAATTCACTGAATTGTGTGCTTAATTTGTATAATTAAGAATAAATTTTTAGACAGATTTAATTTTTATCGAAATTTAAAACACATTAAAGGCTTTAAATTCATTTTATTCCATTCAATAAACTGATTTGTTTAGAAAAAAAAAAGTATAAGCTTTACCACAAAAACCCACAAAGTTTAAATAATATAAAAGCCATATGCATGCGCTCCTCGTTTATTAAATAAATACAATTTAATTAATTTGTAACAAATTCGAATAGTGTAAATAATTGTCCTCGATATACATAATTGTCGTTTAAATGTTTTAAACTTCAACAAAACAAAACACACACATTGACTATGTCGTCTCTAATGACCTATTTCTGCACACTGCCCACTTACTCCTTACTCTGACTTTTGACCTGAACTGAGCAGTTCAAATGTTACACATGCTTGGATAATTTATTTAAATAATTTAAATTTCATGTTCAATTGAAATTTATCAAATAAAAACATACAAACCTACGCAAAATTTGCAAAAATGCAAATAAATAAGTTTTGCTTTTTTACAAATATTGACAAAATTGCATTTAATTAGTTTAAAATATTCTCTGTGCTTTTTATGTCCAGATTTATAATTAAATAGAAACTTTTTACAATTGTAATTACAATTTTTTTTGCATAAATGTTTGACAAGTGGCTGTCATGTTTAGTGTTAAATTATTCAGAATTTGTAGGTGTACATGTATAATATTTTCATGTGTGAAAATTTTATTAAAATTATTTTGTAAAATGATATTGGGGGACATTTTGTGTAAAGAATAACATAACATAACTAAAACATAATCGCCCGATTCATATCGGTAGTGAAGACATAGGATAAGACTTGAAAATAATAGATAAGTTTCTATGGAGGCCATACCTGAAAGGGGCGTGGCACCATGGAATTAAAATTTGATGACAGTAGAAGTGTTTTTACCCAATTTAGAGAAAATACATTCGTAAATAATCAGGGGTGCCACAGAAATCTCAGAGTTATGGTGTAAATATTCGAAAATTTACACCATTACACCGATACTTCTAGTGTTTTCATTGATTCTATAGCATAGGCAATTTTTTAAACATTTTTAATGATGGATATGCCCAAAATAATCGTCAATCCAGCATTTCGAGTTCTTCAAAATTAATATTCGAATAAAAAAAAAAATTAATAATTAATTAGTTTACTATGGCAACTTCAATCACGAAATCACCATGGCAATCTGCACCAAATCGTACGAATTTTGTCTCTTTTTTTCGGGATCAAAGAATTAAGAAAACACTTGTCCTTAGAAAAGTAAGAAAACTTTACCTTTCTAAAAATTCTCCTGAATATCAATGTAGCTTGGCTGATGGCGCTTCTAAACATGGAATTTCACCGCATTTCCTGTGGTGAAATTTTGGAAGCTTAAACTGCCAATATTAAAATTTTTCTATTGGTAATTGCCTAACACTATGAACTTTGAAACCATCCATATATCCGTAAGGGAGCAATTAGATAACTGTGCGTTTTTGAATAAACGATAATTTTCGGAAAAAATCTTTTTTATTTCTTAAGATAGTTTTTTATCGCTTCCAGTTAATAAATTTAAGTTCCATAATTCCGAACCAAATATTTTTGCATGGCGAAAAATAACTCTTAAGCCAGAATTAAACCGAAAGGAAAATAATGTACAATATAAAAATTTTTATTTTTTTATTTTATTAAATCTTACGTCAAAAAACTCGTCATATATTTTACATAAACATTTCCGCCTATCAACTAAATATAAAATAAAATTAACTTTTTTCAAGCGAATATTTTAGAATGTTTAATTAAAAAATATACAAATAAAACAGAACAGAATACAAAACTACAGTTAAGCTTAGACGACTACAAGATACTTTCTAAAAAACAAAAACTTTCTAAGAAATTATAAAATGTTAGCAAATATCCGGCGTGTGGTACTAAGTTGTACGGGCGTTTCGGCTGCTCTTTCAGCTCCTTTTCGTTTCGCATCTACTGTGTTTTTCAGTTCTTTTTGATGGCATTTTTACTAATTGCCTTTTTTTTTTTTTTTTTGTTTGCAGCGTAACCAAAATGGGCTGGGGCTAACTTAAAAACATACTAAAAAATACCACTTATTCTTGTTTATGGGAAAATTGGAAAATCGACTTCTTAAATGAACCGAAAATGCATTAAGAATTGTTTTGGTGGAATTGGAATTTACTTGCATTGTTTACTTTTAAAAGTAACCGGTTTGGGGTTTATCGGTTGAACGGTTTTAACGTTAATTGCGGACATAGAAACATTTTTACTACTTTATATTTTAATTTTCATAGAAGTGTATGTATCTAGAGTGGGTATTATGACACAGATAAGTATATATTTATAATATTAATTTTACCACGCCTTCTTTTGGCTGTTGCAAACAATCACAAAGACTCAATATACCCCAGTGCCATAGGTGTACAGAGTGTGTATATAAAAAAAATTGTTTCAATTAAACAAAGTTTCAATGTTTTCCTATCTCGAATAAAAAAAAAAATAACAAAATAATGAATGGCTTGGAAACTCAAACGTTTTCGATTTGCAAATCCGCAAACGGTCAATGACACTTGACTAACATATACATACATAGTACATATATATAGTACAATCTGTATATATATTTATTTATTTATTTTTATATAATACAATCTTACGCTTCGCTTAGCGTTATCATTTCAAGTGACCATTGAGCTTCAGCATCACTCACTTTAGCGCATCGTTCTATTGTTTTTATTGTTGGATGATGATGATGCTTTCAGAATGCTAAACTCAATTTCAGAAATTAACGTTTATTTTTTAGTAAATAAAAAAAATATTAAATCAGTTTACAATAATTTAAATATTTCATATGAAATGTTTTTGTTTTTTTATTTTTTTATTTAATATTACAAATTAAAAACAAATAAAAAATATTATTTTTATATTATTTGAAAACGCGCCCGATTAAAGTACGTAAATGCCGGCAAAGCATTGTGTGAGTATCTCTAAAGTTCTCAATACAAGCTTGAATGGAAAGCCAGATTTAAGCGTGACAACACACGAGTGGCGTGATTACAGCACTTAATTTTTTTATATTCATATGTAGCTATATAAATGGGTTCATATGTTTGTATATACAAAGCACATGTTAATAATAGTTCAAGATTTTTATATAAAAATACATATTTTTGATAAGATTCACTTGAATAGTTAATTTAATTAGGTACTTAACTAATAACGTGGTCTGTTTTCATACTGGTTTTTAGAAATGTACCAAAAGAAGATATAAAAACTTAAGACTGCATCAAAAGAAAATTCAAAGAAGCCAGCAGAAAGAAAAAAGGGAGAACTGGAACCGCCATTCTTAACGGGTCATATACGAAGATCTGGCAGAAAATTGATATTCAAGTAAAGAAAGAGATAGATAAATACGTAAACGCCCAATGAGTTGATCAGTTTATATAGTAAAACCTCGTTCTGAATAAAAAAAAGTGTTTTCAAAACTTAATCTAAAACGAAAGTTTTAAAAAGTTTTACGCCATACGAAATGTAAAATGCACGTTTTTAAAAACAAGAGTAAATCGAAATAACAGCCTGAAACGTTTTTTAAAAAAAAAAAATTATAAATATTTTTTTAAAGTCATATATATCTTAACATGGGTAGGACCAACAAAATTATAGGTATAGCTACCATACAAATGTACCCCAAAATTGTTGATTTTTTGCACTAAAACGTCATTGTTTTTTATTCTAGGAAGTTCAAAATTAGTATAAATTATGTCTATAATAGTCCCAACAAAATATCCCAATATGGGTAGGGCCAAAAAAATTTTATGTATAGCCCCCATATAAATTTACCCCAAAATTTTGTGTTTTTGCACAAAAACGTCATTTTTTTCTTATTATAGGAAGTCTAAATTTAGTATAAATTATGCTTAGGATAGTCCCAATGAAATAGACCAACATGGGAAGGTCCAAAAAAATTTTAGGATTTGCCCCCCATACAAATATATACCCGATTTTTGAATTTGTGTATGAAAATTCAATTCAATGAGGTATCGTAGTAAAATAGAACCGTTCTTAAGGTTCATAAAGATTGGGTTCAGGGTATCTTGCAGTCGAGCATACTCGACTTCTGCGTTCTTTCTTGTTTTTATTTCAGTTTTTAGAAAATCAATAAACGTAACATGTAATTGGTTCAAGAAACAATGTAAATATATCGAAGAACCTTAAAATAGGGTTGATCGCTTAACATTATTTTATTTTTCAACTTACCTTATACCGTTCGAAGCCCTTCAAATGAACATCGCTCAAATAACGCATGCAAACCATTGTGCTAGTTTTTGCTGTCAAGTTTAAATTTGTAAGAAAAAAAAAACGAATAAGAAACAGATTAGTAACAAGCAAGAACGTTAACTTCGGAAGCACCGAAGCTCAAATACCCACCACACGAAACTTTATTCATTTTCTTGAAAAATAAAAAAATAGAAGGTGAGTTTATATGGTACTATATGTCATAGTGGCCCGATCCTTGTCGTATTGATAGAATATTCATATTCAGGATAACAGTAGAAGTGATTTTACACAGATTGGAGTGAATATATCCATAAATAAGAACTATTTTCATACAAAATCTGAAAAATGGGCGCTTGGTTTGTATGGGGGCCATATCAAAAAAATGGGCGTGGCACCTTTCTTTAGAATTTGGATGTCATTAGAAGTGCTTTTACCCATATTTGTAGTAAATACATTTACAAATAATAACAATTTTCATACAAAAATCGAAAAAAAATGGTAAGTTTGCATGGGGGCTATATCTAAAAATGGGCGTGGTACCTTTCTTCTGATATTGGATGGATGGATATTGGATTAAAAGTGTTTTTACCCGATTCGTAGTCAAAACATTCATAAACAATAACAATTTTCACACAAAAAAATCGAAAAAAATGGTAAGTTTGTATGGGGGCTATATCTAAAAGGGGGCGTGGCACCTTGGTTCTACTATACAAACTGCCTAGGGACACAAAAAGCTTAAGTTTAAAGTTTCAGGTCAATATATTTAAAACTTTCCGAGAAAAACGCATTGCAACAGACGGACGGACAGACGGACAGACAGACAGACGGACATGGCTAAATCGATTCGTCTCGTCGAGCTGATCAATAATATATATACTTTATGGGGTCTCCGATGCCTCCTTTAATGCGTTACAAACTTTCCGACAAACTGATAATACCCTTCACACTATGTGTGGCGGGTATAAAAACAAGGAAAAATATTAATTACAATAAACCAAAGCTTAAATACGCTATAAACGCAATAATATCATAAAAACATTCCATGTAGGAGTATATATCTTGGGCTATATTTGTATGTAAAAGGAGGAGGCATGATAGCTCCTATTAAAAAATATATTTATTTTGTTGATCAGCATCGAAAGCTTAATCGATCTGACAATGTCAGTTCGTACTTTTGAACGGACAGGCAGAATGGAAGGATGGACATTGTTATCTGATATTCTGCTTTTTATGTATCGTATGAACTCACTGATCTCAAAGGCTATAAAAGATAGAACCATCAAAGTTGAAACTTAGATTTTGTTGGACCCTTCAGATGATGAACTTTTGGACTCAGCAGAGCAACGGTTTGAACAACTGATAATAAAATCAAATTCTTCTCAAAAACAGAGTGTATGCACTGCCAAGAGGACAACGAAATTATTTAGCATATTGTATATCACAGCTTAAACACTTAATTTATTAGACAAACGTCTATCTTGGCTCAAGCTTATCCAACCATAACGGTTCCTGCTTCTTTTTTATGTTCAGACACTACCCCAAGCTTATAAAGTTATGCATAAAATTGGTACTTTGGGACTAAACAGCCATAAAAGTACACTGACAGTCTGATATTTAGAAGGACGGAGAGCAGACAGATGGATAGACATACTTTTAAATTATACAACGAGTCTGTCTATCCAAAAATGTGTGTTTTTTTTTTTTGCGTTACAAGCTTTTAGAAAAAATTACAATTCTTGTAAAATTCAACACGCGAAGGGGTGGCATTAGTACAGGTCAAAAAGTCTGGATTTCTTTTTATACTCTATGAGAAAATAGACAATGCGCGTATTTTAATGAGAATTGGAACAGCTGTAACAATTATTTTTATTTTTTATTTTTATTTTTATTTTAATTTTGTTGAACTTGTAATACACAATTTTTTTATTAACTTTAATAACGCTTAAAGCATTGTTTGCATTTTATATACTCTATAAACGCTTTATTTATAGCTTTAATTTGATTAAAAAAATTTATATTTTTGTTATATTTTTTTTAAAGTTTAATAAATGCTTTTAAAATTGACATAATATAGTGCCATAAACGCATATACATATTCAATTAATACTTTATTGACTGTAATTATTGCTCTATTTATTGTATTATATGTTTACATTTTTTTTTACTTTTTACTATTTGTAAATATAGTTTTGCACTTGATTTAATTATAAATTTATAAATAACTGATTTAAATAGCGCTATAAAAAAAATCGTACTTGCACGCAGCGCACTTTATACCGCTTAAATGAATTTATTTATATTTTTTGTAGTTTTTTTGTTTTTAAGTTTATTTTATTAACGATTCGGAAATCTTATCAATAAATATTATCTGTGATTGTAGATTAAATACATACGTTATAGTACATGTCTGCCGATACACAATTTGACGTTAAATATTAATTTTTTTACATAAAGAGTGTTTCAATAAATGGTTGCATTTTAAAGCTTTTGTAATTTTTATACCCTGTACCCAAAGGGTAAAAGGGTATATTAAGTTTGTGCGAATGTATGTAACAGACAGAAGGAGGCAAGATAGACCCTATAAAGTATATATATTCTTGATCAGCATTGGAAGGGGAGTCGAACTAGCTATGTCTGTCTGTCCGTCTGTCCGTCCGTCTGTCCGTCTGTCATGCTGTCTGCCGTATGAAAACGATTATTTCGGAGACTATAAGAGGTAGAGCTTTCAAAATTGAAACTTAGACTCTCCTAGGCCGTCAAGTGTGCACTTACAAACGGTTTTTCTCTAGACCCATTTTAAGGGGTACCCCCCATACAAATTTACCCCAAAATTTTGGGTTTTTACATAAAAACGTCATTGTTTTTTATTCTAGAAAATTTGAATTTAGTATAAAATATGTCTATGATAGTCCCAATGAAATAGACCAATATGGGTAGGCCCAACAAAATTTAAGGTATAAACCCAATCAAAGATTTACCCGATTTTTTAAGTTTTTCTATGAAAATCAAATTCAATGAGTTATGGTAGTAAAATAGAACCTAACTTAAGGTACATATGGATTGGGTACAGGGTATCTTGCAGTCGAGCATACTCGACTTCAGCGTTCTTTCTTGTTTTTAATGATATTATTAAAATAAGAGTTTGCAACTAACTAATGGAATGCAGAGGAAAAATATAAGACCAATCTGCCCCAGTCATTTTAGAGGTTAGCCCACTGCTTTGAGTTGGATTTAGAGAAAAAACGTATTAAAATTGTGGGAAGGTTAAAACACTCATATTATACCTAATACTAAATTAATCGAGCATTATGGACACAATAGGCGAAATCTCGACATTCATCAAAATAAAAACTGAACACAATTTTTTGGTTTCATAAGATAAGTAATAAAACCTTCAAAACATGGAATAAAACAATAAGACAAATTGAATCACATTGGATTAAGTAAAAACAATGAAAATCGTTAACTTCGGTGGAACCGAACTTTTAATACCCTTTACATGTATTTTTAAATAGTTTATTTGTTATCATCAGTAGCTTAGATAAAACTTCGAGATGGGTTGGGAGGGGGTCAATGGTCTGATACAACTCAAGTTTATACATTTAATTTTCTTGAAAATATCAGACAATAAGTGGTAATTTTGTATGGGGCTATATGTTATAATGGCACGATCCTTAACATAAAGGTGGTGTGTACATACATAAGAAGATATTAAATGCGTTTTTATCTAATTTGGAATGAATACATTCATAAAAAATAACTATTTTCATACAAAACTTCGAAAATGTATGGGAGCTATGCCTAAAAATGGGCATGGCACCTTTATTTTAACTGTTTAACTGCACAGAACTGAGAAAAGCTTAAGTTCTGAATTTCAGGTCAATATGTTTAAAACTAAGCAAATGAATCCCATAACTACAGACAGACAGAAATGGCTAGATCGACTCGCTCATCGAGCTGATCAAGAATATATATACTCTATGAGGAAAAAAATTTCATACAATATCTCAAATATATTAATAACCCTTAATTTGGCTTCTAACCCTTAAAGCTGAAATGAAAAACTAGTTTAACTTTAGTACCCTTCGTACGGTTCTACTGCATCTAAGTTTTAAGTTTGGTGACTTTATCTCTGATAGTCTCCTAGATAATTGATTTCATGCGGCAGACAAACATACCATATTTGACTTAGCTTTCGATGTTGAACAAGAATATATGGATTGTGTCCGGCCTCTTTCTGCCTATTCATACACTTTTACAAGCCTTTATCTCTTTTAGTGCTGGGTTCACGGAACAATTTTAAAAAATCCGGAATGGGCGGTATCGGGACCAATAAATCAATTATTTAGTTTTGCGCCTCTCTGAAATTGCTACAGATTTTTTTAAGGATTTTAAGAGATAGAACTACCATATTTGAATTTTAGAATCTCCTGAGTGGTCAAGTGGTCACTTACAAACTGTCTTTCTCAAGCCCCATTTTAAAGCTGTGATAAAATTTGAATGACTTAAGACTGTATTAAAACAGATTCCTATGAAGACGTAATTAAAGAAAGTGCATAATAAAACGAGAAAGAACGTATCCTGTTCCCAACTTGTTTATACCTTACTTTGTGAAAAATTTTGGGTATGTTCGAATGGGGTGTTATCCTTTAAATCGGGTTAGAGAAAACCAGTTTGTAATTAGTTACAGACTTCACGACGGTCGGTCGGACAGACAGACATAGCTATATCGAATCTCCTTTGAATGCTGTTCAAGAATATAGAAACTATATAGGGTCTATCAAGCGTCCTTTTTTGTCTAGTTCCCTTTGGGAACAAGGTCTAAAAACTTATTTTTAATATGTTTATTAAAATTTTATAGTAGTTACTGCAGGTATTCGATATTTAAGCTTTGATTCCAATTAAATATGTAAATGCATATTGTAATTTTTAATTGTTTTATTTATTTATTCCATTTTTTTTCTCCTTTTTAATAATTTTTGTTATTTTAAAATTTTAATAATGTGCAATTTAATGACACAACAATTTGCACTAACCACTTTTTGTTGTTGTTTTTTTTGTTGTAATAAAAACTTTTACTAAAGAATTTCTTCTTTTTTTTCTCACTCTCACACAATTATTTGCTCTCTCACTTTCGCTTTTATATGTAATACGAATATCACCGTTTTGCTTTATTCGCCCACATCAAAAATTAAATTTTGTTTTCCGTTTTTTTGTTTCTTTTTTTCGTTGTTTTGGATTTTTTTTTTTTCGCGCGTTAACACGCAATGTACCGTTACTTTGCACTATCCAATCGCAACAACAACTAAATAAAAATAATTGAAAGCAAACAAATTTTCAAATAACTACCTTAGTGCCTATTGTATGTATTTGTATTCATGTACAATTTGTATTTGTATTATACTAAATGCCGCCACACTGCTTAACTAAATCAATTTTAAAAAGAAAAAATTAAACAACGTACTACGACTAAGGACGGCAGAATAGTTACTCCCGGTGTCGCGATGTTGTTTCTCAAGACTAAAGACGAGCTGCGTTTTGGAATGGAAAATAAAAAAAAAGAACAACCACAGACAAAAGTGAACTGCGCTGCTCGGAACGGTATTATCAGCGTTGTCAACAGCAACAAAAACAACAAAAGCAGACAGACACCACACACAGAGACAGTGTGTCGGAACGATAGTTTTAACTAATTAAAAGCTTAAAAGAGCTTTTAGTAGTTAACTTATCATAAAAAAAAATCCATGATAAAGTTTAATCTGCTCTATTTTGTATATTCGCTAGTTGCATTTCAAAATAATCGAACTTAGTTGTGATATACATAAATGTAGTTGAGAAATGTTGAGATAGGGTTTGAAACAAATATTTAGACGTAAAAAATAGTACATATCTTAAGAACTTTATTTTTCTGGTCTTTGACTCTTTAAAATAAAGATCAGGTCTACCGAGCTCCACGTTCTACTTCTTACTTCGAATTTTATACCATTTTTATGGCAAATTGTTGCTTATGATGACGCAATAATCTCTGCACAGCTCTGGAGATGAGCCCATTCATTGTTAAGGTGGCAGCCCTGGTTGTAAGGCTAAAAAAATTTTTTTTTTTAAATGAACTTATTCAAATTAAACCATTAATTTTTTTTTTTTAGTTTACATTATAAAAGTACACAATATAAACTTTAATTTAAAATAAAAAAAGTTGAAAATGTTAAAAAGATCTCGAGTTATACCTGGTCAAAATGACGTCCTCAAAAAATTTGACTTGCAGTGACCAAGATTGTGGCAATTTTTCTCATTGGAAACAGAAACTTCAAATTGATTTACTTTCAGTAAAAGATTATCGAAAGGTTAAATAAAATATTCAAATTCGACAAAAAACCATCTTGTCAAAGTTAGCAGTTTGATTTTCATGAAAAACGGATATTTTTTAGCTCTAAAAAAGTTTTGCATTAAAAAAATCCTTCGATTGCTCAAATATCAAATCGATATCAAATTTGAAGATAGTCTGTCTTGTTGTTTTTGAGTAATCGTGGTCACCGATTTTGAAAGCCTTTATCCCGTTCTAGACCGACCTGGAGCGCCTGCCTTTCATAAAGTATACCTTAATCAATTTCCACCGGATTAACTTGAAACTTTTATACACTTTTCTGAAGTATGCATTTTCAGAAAATGAAAAGAAAAAAGTCGATATTTTGAAATTTACAACCAGGGTTGCCCTCTTAAGTGTGTCATTTCAAAAAAAAAAAAAAAAACAGTTTCCAATAACAATTCCCCAGTTACCTGTTTCAAGACAAATTTTGAAAATCTAACTTTGTAACCAGCAGTGACAATTGGGCTGCATTTGGGTCTTGCGGAGGTTTTTAGAATCATATTTGACCCCAATGCATAATAATAGTTAAATATGTAATATTTTCATTGAAATTCACTGAAATGATAAATTTTAATGAAGTAGAAAACCCGCGTCACAACTGGGCCCCCTCCCAAAGTTCTCCCGGAGATAGCCCTAAATATATATTTCGATTTTCAAAATTCAAATAAAATTTTATTCCACGGTACAAACACCACGCGTTTTTCAATTTAAAGTGCCAATGTGTGAAATAAAAGCCTAATTCGCATCGTCTTTATATATACATATATGCATGTATGTATGTGTGCATGTATGTATGTTAATATATCTGTGCTCATGCAAGTACATGTGTATTGTTTTGTATTGTTATTGTATTTTACATATAAAATCTCATTACGCTTATTGTTATCACAGATTTTTTTCTATCTCTGTTTGTCTGTCTGTTCTGTCTCTCTTTCGTTATTGTAAAAATGTCAAACTTGTTGCTATTTTTTGCATTGCTCGTAATTGTGTATTTGTATGAGTGCACGATTATATGTAATAAAAGTAACTCGGTACTCTCGGCTTTATAAAGGTTATCAAATCGCGTTCATTAATTCATAGAAATTTTCTGTTGTATGTTTAGGTGTGCATATTATTTGGATGATGCTGAATTTTACAGATTTTATAGGCTAACGACCAAGCCACGAGTGGTGAATTTCATGCTATGAGCAAGTTTAGATGACATTTAGAACTCCCTACATTAATATTATTGCGTTTTTGAAGGGAAAACAAATGCTGCAAAGCAGAAGCTATGGGGAGAATTCATGGTAGAAGAATTGGTACAGGGTCAAAATTTTCTGATTTATTTGATCATTAGTCCAGTACGTTTCAAACAGAAATATGTGCCATAATGATCTGAAATTCACAAGTGAGTTCAAACTGAACTTCTTTAGTTTGACGGACGCTCGGACGAACTTTAACTTGGACGTAGGTTTTTAATAAACAAGGAAAAAAATGTATTCCATTCAAAATGTAGCTTTTTCGCATCCAGAAAGTTCTTTAACAATATCCCACGAAGGTATAGATGGGACCATCAATTATAACGTAGTAATGTTGCACCAATTGGTAGTTTTTTTTATAAACCTCTCTTTAACAGGAATTGATAAAAAAATTGATTTTAAAAACTATACGTCTGGGATCACATGTCTTCCTCAAAAAAATATCGTTCCAAGTACCGATCACAAAGTTCCATATCCGTTCCTGTAAGTCATGGTAACAGAGTTCACATTATTTAGTAGCATATATAAAAGTCCATGCAACAGAACTACTCAAATTTGATTAATTTCTAAATTAAAAAAAATTAAGCAAGTGCCATTTTGAAAAGTTCAAATCATATCGATAACCCATTTTCGAAAAACGGAACTAAATTGACACATGTAAACGTTTTAACATTGAAATTAAGCTTAAATTATTGATAAGATTTAGAAACAAACATTTGAAATACTTTAAATTTATAAAGAATACAAACTTGACCCAAAAAGCAATTCAAGCGCAAAGATTATAAATCTTAGCAAAAGATGCTCGCAATCATCGAAGTAAAAAAAAAAACTATGTATTTAATCGTACAGCGCTGCATGACGCTTAATATGAATTCGACGACTCCCAAGGAAGATTGCTGCAAAACGTGAAGACACCAAAAAAAAATAGGAAAAACAAACTTTAGAGCATCGTTAAAAATCATTTATCACTTTTTGCTGCTACGAAATACAGAACAAGTAGCACAAAATGTACAAAACTATTTTTAAACAAAAAAAAATAAACCGAAAAATTAAGCAGGATTCTGGCAATATCCGGCAAACGTACAGGTTGAAAAAATATACTTGAAGCTTATGCTCAGCAAATGTTTGTTTTTTTTCCATATAAGTTGTATTTTTTTTTTCAATATCCTGAAACAACTACTTTTGCTCTTGCCTTTATACTTTGATGTGAGAAAAGATATAAATAATCTATTTACTAAAATTTTTCAAGTTTAATAAAAATTGTAGATAAGAAGAGAAAATTTTGAAATATTTCTTTGAACATTAAATATTTCCAATTTGAAAAAAAAAATTATTTTTACAATTTATCATATTTTCTGTTCTGTTAAGGTTATTATACAGCCGACCTTACTGATTTTACAGTTGAATTACCTGAAATGTTGAAAAAAAGCATTTTTTTAATGAAAAGGAAGGAAACGATAAACTCCACTGTTCGAAAACCTGTTCTTGCATCAACAATGTTAGACTAAAAAGGAAAGGACAAAAAGTATACACGAAAAAGCTCAAGGAGTATGTGAAAACGTATGAACTGCCGTAAGATACGCCTGGATACCTGCATTCGATTTTATAATGGAAACAGAAACCAAAGGACGAAAACTGTCTTAAGGATTTATTTCTGTATGCTTGTATAAAATTATATTGCCATCTAATTAAACTCCTAAAACATTTGAACTACGACAAAAAATTTTATTTTTTATTTAAGCTTGCGACTATGTATATCTTATAGATTTACCATTGCTAGACACCAATCTATCCCTAAAAAATTCCCCTCTCGTCTAGATTTTGAGAAAAACTTAAAGACTCCAAAAACAAGTTTTTGATAGTTTTTGAACATATATAGCAGATGGACCTGAGGTGACATAAATCCCGAATTAGACTTTAATTGAAGCTTAAACATTCCGTTACAAGAGAAGGGTCGAGAAAAGACTGAATCAATCGTGAAATTTGATATAGGAGAACTTTTTTAAAATATATAATGAGCTAAAAATATAATCGGTCACTTCTGACTTTTATGAATAGACGGTTCAAGAATTGATATTAATAAGAATTTTTATTTTCAAAACATAATGAGAATGTAGCCATAAAAAGTTTAGCTAAACAACAATTCGCCATTGATTCTGGGTTTTTTCGACTCTTATCTTTTATCGAAAACATCCATCTTCAATTCAAGCTTAATTCTGGACTTCTATTATCTCAGGTTAATCTGCTATAACATATATGATTAAAAACAGTCAAAATCAAGTTTTTGGTGGGTAGAGAATTAAGTCTGACTGAAATGACAAAGACGGAACGTTTCCAGATTAAATAGCAAAAATAGAATTTAAGTTAGGAGTGTTTGAACTATTCTCCCAACTAAACAGAACGGTGTTTGATCAGGGCATGTATTCTCCCAACCGGACGTGTACTCGGAAAATGTTTAAAAAGTCGGAGTAGACCCCTTTCTTTCTGCCACAACATTTCGAGTGTCTTAGAAACTAGAAAACCAAAAGCAAGTAAACTTAAAACTTAAATTGTACGGAACTTATGTGAGGCGCTTTTAATCAAAATATATTTCTCTGCCTTAAGAATTAAATACTGCAGAGTGCCTCTCGGTTCTGTTGGTGTTTAGCTTACACCTCCGCTGGTGTGTAGCTTAGACTCACGAGTGCCGCAAGTATCACAGTTTCTAAATTCCAACGCGTTATTATTAACGGGATTTGTCCGGAAGTTTGTAATGAATAGACATCCAAAAGTATACATGTTCTTGATCAGCTCGATGGAACCGGGTGATCTAGCTTCGTCCTTCTGTCCGTCAGTCGAACGGTCTATTTGGTGGTACACGTTTCATTTGGTCAATTGTAAAGATATCGAGCTAAAATTTTTAAAGTCCAAACTATTATTAAAAATCGCAATAAATGTATATTTTCGATAAAACAAAATTTTAATAAGTATAAATAACCTCAAAATATTTACGTATATTATAAGCAGCAATTGGTTAGCTATCGAATCTCGCTTAAAACTAAAATTATTAAATGCAAACAACAACACACTAGACAAATAGAACTTCTTCAGTTGAACTTCGGTTCAATTCAGCCATCTAGAGGTCTCAGTCGCTGTCAGACCATCCGCACGCAAACGCTGCAACATGGGACGATAAATGTCGGGTGTGAACGGCAAAACTACACCGCGCTCTTGAATTTCACCATCGAGAATCATTTTGGCAGCAATTGCTGCCGGTTTGCCAACAGTCATAGCCATGGCTGAATGTCCTTGAGGTTGACCGTAAACAACAAAATTAATGCCACGTTCCTCGCGGCGACCATCAGCCCAACGTATGCCGATCTCGTGACGTAGTACAACCAAATCGCGTTCATTGCGTTCTGATGAAAATATTTGTCATAAATTACGTTTCAATTATTATTTTTTTTTAAATATTTACCAAATGCCAAACGCTTCGATAGATAATGACTCAATGTATCCAAAGGCGTATTTAGCTTAACCAAAGGTTTATCTTCCAATAGACCCAAACTTTCGATACCTTCAATATTGCCAATACGTTCGGCTAACTTTTGACGCAAATTCTCATAGAATATGCTCGAATCAGTCATGCCCAACAGATTAATGATTAACTGACGCCATGTAACTTCTGGACCACTCGGATGTAACATTGGATGTGGTTCGGGATCTATTAAACCCAAAAGTTGCATTGGTTGTATTGACTCCGAGAAACCTTTATAACGTATAGTGCCGCGCAACAATGTATGTATATCACGTCCCAGACCATAGAGTGCACCATATTTCGTTGAATCACGATTCGGAAAACCTTCCAAAGCAAAACCTGGCAAGAAATCCAAACTACGCGGCGCAGACATAAGTTCACCACCACCAGAAATCTCAACAATTTGTCCCTGATTCAAGTATTTAGCAGCGGATAGTGTATTTAGCAAAACACCGCGTGGTGACCAGGAGAATTTGTAACGCAGCGCATTATCCGAATGTTCTGGCGCTGGTAGACCGCCACAATAGCTAACAAAAGATTCCACAACACCACCCTTCTCCTGTACCTCATGTATACATTCGAGTGCCAGAAGATGATCAATACCAGGATCGAGTCCAACCTCATTCATAATAGTAACACCATTGCGTCGTGCCTCTTCATGCAAAGCCGATATCTCATCGTTAACATAACTGGCAGTGACCATGTGTGTCTTCTCGGCAACACAATACTTAGCAATCATGCCGTGCAGTGTATAGGGCAGCAGCGAAATTACAACATCCGCTTGGCCACATAACTCCTGCAGATGATCGGTGCCTTCGTGTACATTTAGATAGACCGAATCGACGCCAGCATATTGTTGCGCTAAACGATCCGACTCCTCTTTAACTTGTGAACAAACCGTAATGGAGACATCCTTCTCACGATGCAACCATTCAACGAGCGGCGCTGAAACCATGCCAGCGCCTAACACTAAAACTTGCTTATGCGATTCGGAGCGTCCTTCCATCTTGTGGCGTGAACGATTAATCGACGATTCACGTAATTCCTGTATATATTCGTAATTCTCCGTCAATTTGCCATTGCTTGCGATAATGGCCTAGAATGAAATACAGAACGAAATATCACGTGACAGGCAATACTTATCAACGAACGCACTTGAGCTTGCGATAAGCTTTTTTTCATCACTCTCTCACTTACCGATTGTATAGCATATGGAAAGCGCTCCTCTTCGAGTGGTTTCTTTGCATCGCTCTTGATAATATCATAGACAAATGGTGCCAAAAGTTCACCAAATAAATCCGTCGATTCGCGTGGCAATTGCGTAGGCATATTATCAATGGAACAAACCAATACACCGGGTCCTTTAAAACTTTTTGTATCCTTATTACGATCAGCATCGTACAAACAGAATGGCGTATCAATTGTAGTGCACTCATTCATAAATTCAATGGAACCACCAGGATCAGCAGAAATATCACAAATTGCTAACATACGATGTGGCAATGCTGGACTACCTTTACTGGTCGGTAACCATGGTGTATTTGCAGGACGTAAAAGATTCTTAGCATCTGGTATGCTTATTAATTTTGGACTACCAACAGCCCAATAAATGCAATTAACTATGACCGAAGCATAGGGTGCAATTTTCTGATTGAAAGTGGAAATATAACGTTCGGGAAATTCATCATATTCCTTAGCATCAAAACCACCACCATCGCGACGTTCGAGATGATCGGAACGACTTACTTCGCAGCCGTATAGCTTGTTTTGACCTATTAAAAAAAAGATGGGTGGTAATTTAAAGACTTAAATCACTTTTTTCCAAAACTACTCACTGCCATGTTCCGAAACCTTGCGCAACATTTCCGGTGGCACATATTCAATCGGTAATTCAGAGAACATCTCCTGTGCTCCTTGTGATACATTACCCGAACCGGTAAAGACAAAAGTCAATGGACCAATTGATTTCGGCATCATACCCAGCGATATTTCATAGCCACAATCACGTATTGCCTGTCGTGCCATTGATGAATTACGATAATTGTGCGCTGGACCAATATGCATGAAGGGCGTATGATGTCCCAACGCCAGTAAACGTAAACCGATACCATGTAATATATTAACCATGCCTGCGACTCCAGCATATTTACCGAAAGCAACCTGTCGTGCGCCACGCTCATCGACAATTCGCTCATAATCGATCAGACGTATTTTCTGTCAAAGCAAAGGATACAAGGATATGCAAAAGTCAGTGTATGTATTTTATATAATTAATAGTTTAATAATGCAGTCACAGCGCTATGTACCTTCTCGAGTATGGCATCCAGCAATGGCATATTTGATTCTTGCGCTTTTATCGTATGCGAAAAGAAGCAATATGTCTTTCCAGGAATCAGCGCATCGATGGGCACTTGCTTGACGCCGAAAATAACTGATGCATCACTGATGTCCTCCTGTATGTGTGCGCCTGCTTGTAAATAGGCCTGTTTTCAATAAAAAATGATAAAATATGTTAATGAAGTTGCCGATATATATTTTTTTAAAAGCAGCCAAGTAAGTTCAAAGGAAGTAATTGCCAATGTGAAGCTGATGATGACATCTTAAATTCATTACATATGCACAAAAGGATACGTATCCTGTTTGGTTTATTTATATATTTTCGCATTGCACTCGCATTTCAAGTAATTGAAATGCGTTCTGTTGCACTCTTTTTACGCAGCTATTTCATTGAAATTCATTTATTGAAGTCGTCGTCGGTAGTTGTTAATTTTGAGTTGATTGGTACTCGCGAGTTTGGCTTGATATAATTGAGTAAGTGCGTATTTTTAAGTGGCACTCTGTTATAATTTATCATGTGTTCGGACCCCCAATGGCGCATATACTATATAATGTTTTTTTTTTCAATGTTTTCAAGTAAATCTGATTTGTTGTTTTGCTTCTTAAAATAACAAATCGCTTATCTTATCTGATTATTTTCTATTTGGCTATGAGATGTTTTTCATTGAAGTTTTTTTCAATTTTTAGGTGCGCATATTTTTTTTTTCTAACATTGTTTTTGCAAATCAAATTGTTTACAATATTATTTGTTTTTCTTGTGATAAACAAAAAATACTTAAAATAAAATTTAGGTTATTGTACTTTAAGTTACTTTTAAATCATTGTTGGGCACGTGTGGTACAAAATGGCACACTACTGTTATAAACAGTCCTATCAAAGATGTACCATAAAGGATGTCGTAAAGAAGTATACACGATGCTGGTATGTCAAAGTATGAGATAATGTAACCTTGTTTCAATTATTTAACTAATCTAAGTTACAGGAAAAAACCTTCACTTCGGAAGAACCGATGCTCAAATACCCGCCACACGATCATCAGTGACGCATATTATATTCCCCAAAGGGTTAGGTAAGGGGTGGCAACTCAAGTTGGGGCTCAAATTAGAAGCGTATATGTATACTTTAAAGGTAAAAACGAAAATATAACAATAATTTTCTTGTAATAATAACAAAATAAAGGTGGGTGAGTTCGTATAGATTACAATGGCCCGATCCTTGTCTCATCGGTAGAATATTCATAGGATGAGAGTAGATATGGTTTTACCCAGATTAAAGTGAATATACTATATAAAAAGTTCCTATTTTTATAAAATACTCAATAATGAGCACTAGGTTTGTATGGGGAGCAATACATAAAAATGGGCGAGGTACCTTGGTTCTGACATACAAACTGACTAGGAACAAAAAAAACTTTAAGTTTAAAATTTCAGTTCAATATCTTTAAAACTCTTCATTGCAACAGTAGACAGACGGACATGACTAAATCGATTTGTCTTGTCGAGCTGATCAATAATATATATACTTTATGGGAACTCCTATGCCTCCTTTAATGCGTTACAAACTTTCTGAAAAAATGATAATACCCTTGTGTGACGAGAATTAAATCAGATTTATAAAGACATTTTTTAAGTAAGTTTTTCCTTTGTTATTAAATTTTAAGGACTCCATAATTTATGCATATTCTTGATCAGTCGTTCGAAAAGACCTAGCAATGTTCGTGTTTTCGCTGCTATTGGAGCTAAAACTTTAAATTTAAGCTTTTCTCGACCTAAGGCACCTTTTATAGTGAAATCATGTCACTTTTAGGTTGAACAGACCCCATAATGTATATATATTCTTGATCATAAGCAAATTCTGTCTGTCCATTCATCCTTCTGACTGTCCCTCTTGCTGACCGCCGTATAAAACCGAATATCTGGGAAACTATAAAAATATGAGGCACCTATCTTGTAGTACGTGGATTCTCCGGAAGCGTCAAGAGGTCACTTTTTGTGGCCACAATTTTTAGTTTTCGTAAGAAATATATTTAATTTAATATATATTATTTCTATGATAGCCTAATAAAATTACCCAATTTGGCTTAGATTTCTTTTTTTTTTTTTTTTTTTGTATGAAACCCTTTTTTTTTATTATAATATCTTAAGTTTTGGGTTTTTTGATAATCATTCTGATAGCTATATAGAGTTTCTGTGGGTCGGGTATTTTAGCCTTTGTTCTACATTTGAAGTTAAGGTTATTTAAGGCGATTCATATGAGATTGGGGATTTATGTCTGGAATTTATACATAAGTGGGTGAAATTGTAAATGAAAAATAACACGTTATTCATATAAACATACCATATTCCCAAAGTAGTAATAAAGTAACCTCAAGTCAGTTTTAATCTCAATTTTTTTTCTAAATATTAAACCTCCAGTTATTTTTTATAGGTTTTTGAAAAAGTATGAATAATAATATTGGAGGAAAGGTTTGAAATAAATGTTTATCAAATCAGCTTAAGCCGATAAATAGATTAGAGTTTTACTTTATTAAAAAAGTTATTATAATTATTTTATGAACATCTAAATTTTTAAGAGCAGCTTCCATTTTCTAGGCTCTTTATGCCAGATTATGATCAAAAATTGCTAAATAAAGCACCCATACAAACCTAGCTCAAATATTAAAGTTTTTATATAAAACTTTTTTTTTTTTTTAATTCAATGCCAAACTTTTCTTGAATTTATAGTGAACATTTCGGAAATCCCTAATAAAATTAATAAATCGCCAAAAAAAATCATAACTTATCTTCGAAAGTCAATTTCTGTTAGCAACCATACAAATGTATTAGAGGACCAAATCTAAAATATTTTATAGATAGAGTATCTCAAAAAACAAAATGATTATCAAAACTTTCTTAGATTTATAGATTGTCACGCGACGTGATAAGTTTAATAAGAAAAATTATTATTAAATTTCTTAAACAATTAAGATTAGCCGAATTTTAATTGTACAATTGAACAAGTATTTTTGGGGGCCAATGTTAAGTGAAAGATTGTAGAAATTTTCCATCCAGTTTTAGGTGGTTTTTGGTTTGGTTTTGTTTTTTTTTTTTTTTTTTTTTTTAATCGAAACTATTTTTAAGTTTATAATTTAAAAAATGGAAACTATTTTTAAAATTTAATAAAAAATTTAATTTCACATTGTTAACTGACAGTTAAATTAGCTATGTGAAATAGTTGCTTTATATTAATTGTAAACGTTTGGCTTTAATTTTGGTGGAATTTCAATTGAACACATTTTTAGGGTCTTTCAATTTTATTGCAAATATGCTCAGCTGTATGTCTGTCTGTCTGCCTGTCTTATAAATGCAAATACTCCCCCAAAACAGCTGCTGCAATGCTTCTACTTAATAATTTTTTTGACCTTGCAATGAGTTTCTTAGCGTTCTGTTTGCAAATTAGCATTTTGCAAATTCTTAAAAAAAAAATAAAAATAAAAATCATCAACAAGTGATAAGACTGTCGGCTGCGAGGGTGCGTGTGAAAGTTTATCCGCAAAAAAAATTAAAAATAAAAATTTAAATATATTACTTGCCTGCATTGGATAGGCCCGTCGATTTGATGGCTGCACTATCACTCTGACTCCTTGTTTTACTAATTTCTGCACATGCGTTGGTCCGAATGGTGCACGTCTTTCCCAAACGGATTGATCCTCACGACGTATGGCAATGACGCGTCCATGCTATAAGAAATATCCAAAAATATATCTTTTGTTGTTACTAATTAAAGCTTTAACTAAACATACATGCCGATAACGTTGAAAGGATTTCGCAACTATATCTTTAACGTTCAGTTTATTTGTTGTCGCCGCAACTGCACGGGACTGTTGCAATAGTCGCATCATAATTTCAGTTAAATAGCGTAGAAAAATTATTAATAAATAATTTAATCAAGCGATAATTAAAATTAATATTTTTCTTTCTTTCTTCTATTTTTAAATAACAAAATTATATAGTATAAATATCTGTTGTGATATTATTTCACTTTCTATTTTAATATTATTTTTTACTACAATTTTTGTTTTTACCGCCAAACGAACCGCTTACTTCGAGCGCTCAAAACGTTCTAAAAATTCAAACTGGCCGAGCCCCTATCAGTTCGTTACGAGTCCAGCATTTACTCTCAACAGAAAATACATTTTTGTTTCGAGTCGACTCGACGCATTATTGATAAGACCCAAGCAAAATCTTCAATGCGCAGATCTCAACGATCGGTTGTATCCTATATAAACATTAAAAAAAATATATCAAAAACGCTTATCACTCAGCAATAATGTTGCGCTACTTTTTTGCAACATTTTTCTCTTTTTTTACCGTTTTTATTTTTTTTTTTTTTTATTTAGCTTCATAATCTGTCGTCGCAGCTGCTGTGAAGAATTCTTTTTATAAATTAATTTTTTTTTTTTTTTTAATAATAAATAAATTGCTTCGACCTTGCAATGCATTGCATTTTCACATATCTTCAATCTTCTTATACGCATGATTGTAGTTGCATGCTTTCCTGTGGAATTTTCCATTGTAACTTTCCGACGCACAAGAGAGATACATAGATAAGAAGCCTCTGTTTTGTCCGAGCAAGCAAAATCGTTCTGAGATACATAAATGCATGAATGAAGCACGTGAAGCAAATGAAACAATTTACGCATGACTAACATCGAGTATGGAGCTATTGAAAATTGTAGATAAATATTACACATGAAGTTTAGATAATCGTAAATAATTTTTTTCATAAAGTTCATAAATTAATCAGAGTTGTTTGGTTATATTTTTAGAAATATTCCACTATTAGCCGATCTTATCTAAAAATATTTAAAAAAAGTTTAAGGAGTTTCTTGAAATTTTTTTAAAGAACATTGACCTATAACCTTTGACCATATATGCATACTATTCACTGTATATGATTTCAAAGATAGGTTTATACATATAGAAATGCTCTTAATATTTTTTATAATCCAAAGAAACTATTTAGTGGGTCAATTAGTTCGAGTCAAATAAACGTGACCAAGCGTATAGCAGTAACATAATCTTTGGTATATTTTAAGAACATTTTCCCAAAGAACCACTTGAATATTTATGTATTTGTTAAAAATATATTTGTTTCTAAGTCACACCTAAAAGAAGCAGGTTTTCCATTGACCTATTGCACGTATTAATACCCCATTAACCGTTTTTTAGATATCCTTATAGATATAATTTCAAATTATTTCTACAAATTGAGAATGGATAGCTTTATAACGATGAGATACATTTACTTTTCAGCTCTTGAAATCGGGATTGAACTGCTTTATAATGTACATCTTTTGAAAGGTATTTTCATTTTATTCACGATATGATATTCGATTCGACAAACAAGAAATATAAAACTTTACTTTTTACATTTTGGTCCGAGTCATATTTTGTATACGGGTATATTCAGGAGAAGCTGTAGACCCCATAAAGTATATATGTTCTTGATCAGCTTGATGAGACGACTCGATCTTGCCATGTCCGCCCATCTGTCTGTTGCGAGGCTGATTCATTCGCTCAGTTTTAAAGATATTCGTACAAAAATAGGTCTTGTTTATGCTTGTATTCACTTCAAATTGGGTAAAAACTCTTCTTATGTCATCCAATGTCGAATCCAAGAAGCCACGCCCATTTTTAGGTATGGGCTCAATACAAACTTACCGCCTATTTTCGAATTTTTGTATGAAAATAAGTATTGTTTATGAATGTATTCAATTGAAATTGGGTAAAAACACATCTAATACCATCCTATGGTACGGATCGGGACGTTATGTATGCCCTATACCCCTCATTGTCTGATATTTAGAAAATTATTGTTATATCTGTATTTTTAGCTTAAAAGTCTGTGTGCAAACTGGAGTTGTATCAGACCATTAACCCCAAACCCATCCCAATCTCGAAGTTCTATCTAAGCCACTGATGATCACACATAAACTCTTTAAAGATTCATGTAATGGGTATTGAAGCTTTAGTTCCACCGATGATAACGATATATTTTTTGATAATCATAATTAATCAGCCACAATCAATTTTTGTTTTACAATTGATTATTTCCAACAATCACACAGCCCTAATGTATACCTTATTATTTTTATCGAGGCAATCCAAATGGCAACATTTAAAGCGTCTGATCGAAAAAAGCTTAGGCCAGAGGTCCGGCCTGGCTTGCTGTTTTAACAAGTGCTTCAGATAGAGCAAATTGATTTTATTTTAAAACACTCCGAGCGGCCTTCACTACATCTTTTTTCTCCAAAGTGAGCATAAAACCAATTTCATGACATACAAATGAATTGTAGCCACAACGTCACATATACCATATTTTTGTCTAAATTCCCAATAATATTGTATCATAGCTCGCCGTTCATTTGCTTTATTAAAAAACCAAGTAAAATAAAAAAAATCATAATAAAAATAAAGTAAGTACATCAATAAATATTCATATTTCAATATAGTTTATTTAATTCAATATATATATTTTTTTATGCTAGGTAAATCGATTTGTTATCTAAAATTCTAATAAATATTCACACACATACATTTCAAATTGCTGTTGCCCTCAAGATAAAGCAATACGTTCATATTTAAATAATTGTATCCGTATCTCTGAACTGTTTAATAATTACAATACTTAAATACTAATTTACAACGTCAAGTACCAGCCAAATGCGAAAACAATTCGCATTCGAGCGCTTGTGGCACTAAAGCATAAGAAAAATCATTTGGAAGAACAAATAAAATAGAGGGGAAAAATAAAGCTTAAATATTTGACTAAAAACTAAATAGTTTTCATTTCATTTGGGTATAAATTGTTTAAATGAAATCAATCAAAAGAAATTTTGCTGCTAAATAGGAATGAAATTAAATTGAATTGGATTAAACAAACCAATTGTAACGTTTTTTTTTTCTTTGCTGCAATCAAAAATTATTCTAGCTACAGTTACGGCAATTCTCTTATTTTGGTTAAGGAAATTTGGTGGTGCAGTTGCAGTTGGATAGTGGCTTTAGTATACAAAGAAGAACAAAAATATTAATATTAATATTTTTTTTGATTTTAGTTTAAGTTTAAATTTGCTTAAATGATTTTGGTAAAATTAACAAAAGCACAAAATAATAACAAACTCTACAGCGCCGGCGCTTCAGGTAGCAGCGATGTAAAGAAAGTGATGACAAAAGTGCGCACAAAAGAAATCACAGATGTTGAATTAGCTGGATCTGCTACAACGGCGCCAGCTGCAACGTTTGCTGATGTTGCAGCTGCATCACCACCAACAACGGCAGCTGCGGGAGCATTGACTGCTGCTTCAGCAATTGGTGCTGGAACATTCGGTGGGTTTGGTTGTGCCGCCGGCGCTGCTTCAGCTGGTGCTTGAGCTTCAGGTGCAGGTGCTGCTGCAACTGGGTGACGTTCCGGTGCTTCTTCACCATCCATAATACGTTGTAGTTGTGCTATAGGATTTGCAACAGCATCTACAGCTGCTGCATCACCAGCTGCAGCGTTTGCCGCAGCTTCAGCAGCAGCAGCATTATTATTGCGATTGATGTTGTTGTTGTTGTGCTCACGACGACGACGCAGCACTCCAATATGATAGCTACAAGTAAGAAATTTGTGAAAAAAAACATATTGCATAAAATTGACTTTAGCCCAACTTACAGATATATAAAACTCGCTATTAGCACCACTAAAAGACAACGCAACGGTGACGAATTGAAATACAAAATGGTTATAAATATGCCCATGCGTGTCAATGAAAAGAAATTCTCCAACCAATCACGATTTTCCGGCTCCTCTTGTATATTTGGAAAACGTCGTTCCACATCACCAACATTTGCTTGAGGTCGTTCATCAGCAGCTGGCGCAGCCGCAACCTGTGGCGCTGCTTGTGCATTTTGTCCAAAAGTTGGTATCACAGGCGTTTGTGTAGCGGCGGCGGCGGCGGCTGAATTGACACCCGTCATAAAAGGCAACTGCTGGAAAAATGAATTTGTTGGCATTACTCCGGATGCTGTTGCATTTATGTTGCCACTGTAAGTGAAACGAAGCAATAAGTTATAAATCAAAATACAACGCCGCATTCAATAAATATTACTCACCCCTGCATCATCTGTTGCATATACTGGGCATAGACCTGTCGCATCCAAGCATTATACATGAAAGCCTGTTGTGTTGCCAATGCCTGTTGCCACTGTAACTGTTCTTGTCCAAATCCAAAAAGCCTATCGGCACCAATGTTACCACCAATTCCTCCTGCACTAATACCACTACTAACACCGCCAGTTGCTGCTGCTGCACGTTGTTCTGCAGCAAGATCAACATTTTCTGCTGCATTTGCTACCGCGGCAACCATTTGTCTGATATGTTGCTGTTGTTGTTGCAACATTTGTTGTTGCATTTGTTGAAATGTTGCTTGTTGCTGTGATTGTTGTGTTGCATTTTGTTGATGTCGTTGACGTAATCCATCTGGCGTTGTTGTTGTTGCGGCTGTTGCTGTTTCTGTTGCATTTGTGCTCATTGTATTTAAGTTAGCACCGGACTGTCCTGTGCTATTGGCATTAATTGCTGTTGCTGTTGTCTTTGTTGTTGCTGGCGCTATTACATGCTTTGTGGCGCAGACTAAATGTATTATATGATTATGCGTATAGACGTCTTTAAATTTGCGTATAACTTCGGTTAACTGTTCCTTATCCTTGAGCAATTTACCAGAATAAATGAGCTTTTGATCCTCTACGAGCTGTGGAGAATATTAAAAAGAAATAGAGATATTTTTTTTTTAATAATGAAGCAAATATATAAATAAAAATATAAACAAAAAATTTTGAAATTATTTTGTTGTAAAAATTTATTCATACAAGAAAAAATGCTGAAGTCGAGTATCTTTACGTACCTTAAGTTTAGTGATATTTCATTGGGACTAAAGACTGAGAGTAAACATTAAAATGAGCTTACAAAAAGAGAAAAACCGGTTGCAACTGCACAATTGACGGCTTAGGAGAGTCTAAGTTTCTAATTCTGAGTCTCCAAGATTATCGTTTTCATATGGCAGACAGCGTGACGGACGGACGGACAGACAAACAAATGCAGTTCGACTCCCCTTTCTATCTAGCCTTCTTCAGTGTGTTACATACATTCGCACAAACTTAATATACCCTTTGGGTACAGAGTATAAAAAATGTATATTCTTCAAGTTATTGCTGATTACTCATTTTTTGAAAAAAACAAACTAAAATTAGCAACACGTAAAAAATATTTAAACACAAAACAGCTGTTTAATACATGTGTTATTTACAACTCAACGGTAACAATAAACAAAATTCTATATGTATTGAATATTAAATATAAACAAACAGTATTAAAAATAAAAACCACCGCTGATGGCAGGAGAATAGCTGAGAGTGGAGCACTTTGCCAAGTTTCCGCACTTTAAAAATAAAAATTAGAGTTCATAAAAGAAAACTAAAAAAAAGAAAAAAAAAAAAACAAAAAAACGCATATTGAATGTTTAAATCAGTGGTTTGCAACATTGGTCGAACACCAGTTTTGTGGTAAGCAATAAGAAATTTGTAGTGTGGGGCCTACACAGAAATTCAGCATGGCGCTTTGAGTTCTAAATCAGGTCAGTATCATTAAAAATTAAAAATATAATTGAAAATTAATTAAAAATAAGTAATATTTACTTTTATTAGTATTCCCTAAGACACATCATACTACCCACGTATAATTAACTGCAACCTGTAACAATGACGTGTATCTTACTTTGTTTGTTTTTGCAAAGACAGTAAACAAAAAAAAAAATAAAAGCAAACACAAACGTTTGTCGACCTTCACTTTATTGAAATGCAACTATCTCGCTTACACACTTGTACTCGTAAATACAGCAGTACATTACTGTTGTTGTTATTTTGTAGTGAAAGGTGAGTAGTAAAGAGAGAGCAATAATTATTTTTTTATACATGAATTTATTAATTGAAATGCGACGCGACGTGTGTACTTGAACTTGTATTGTAATTGGCAAAAAAAAAAAAAAAAAACAGTTAATAGCAAAAGTTATTGTTTTATTGTTGCTGAAACTTTTTATATAAATAAAACGTAGTAAATAAATGTAAAAATTAAATGATAGTTATTTAAAATTAATTGTTTTTATTGTTGTTGTTTTTTGTTACTTCCCACTTACACAAAGTTCTATAAAAAAAAATTGAAATGCGTTCACGTAAAATACAAAACTAAACTAAAATTATAAATAAATTCATAAAAATCAGAAATGCTGAACATTTTCTTATCAGTATCAAAAAATTTGCATAAAAATACAGAAACTAATCGAAAGCAAGCACAAATCATGTAAAATGTAGACTGCCAAGGTGCATGGAGGGGTATGCCAAAAACCAACAATATTAAAATCGACGAATGGCAAAGAAACACTTGTCGCTTGCGTGTAGCGGCATACAAATATGAAGAAACAAAAAAGCGTATAAAAGAGAGAAATGTACGCAAAATAAACTTTGCTGATAAGATAAAAAAATAATAACAAAAACAAATACAGATACAGACACAATTAATACAACATAATATATAAAAAAAAAAGATTATTTTTAAAATAAATAAAACAAATTTTTTTTTTTTAATTTATAAATTACATTTTTTTGTTTATAAATTAAACTTTTTTTAATTTATAATATAAATAAAGTTAAATTAAAAAAAAATGCAAAATCAAAGATAGACTTGGATGGGCGCTACCCCTTCAAAAATAGGCCAATATTTTATTAATACGTATTACAGGACTAACTTTTTTAGTAATTGTTGATAAAAAAAAATTTGGAAACAACATTAATATGTTCCTATGATGAACATTTCTGGATTAGCTGTTGTGTGGTTCCAAAAAAAAAAAAAAACGTGGCAACACGCTATACAGATTGTAGTAATTTTAATTTACAAAAGTTACAGTGATCTCCTGTCGATGCTTGATTAGAATTTTGCATAGGAATCGTGATGGATGGATCAATGCTAATATAACGTAACGCCGGATGTTTTCGCGGACCACTAATTTGTGAAATTTTCATCTTAAATTCGTTGTGTCGCAGCTTCTGGCTCCACAGCTTACCAGCCCATCACACTTTGGTCCTGAAGATAGCTATGAATCACAAAGATTGTTGCTCGAACGCTCTGAATTCGAAGCTTCATGCTACCAATTACGAATTTCAATCATATTACCCCCATAACACCGGACGACCTTCCGTCACATTTCGCTTCATCATTCTAACAAATACGATAATCGTTACCAACTCTGACTTACTGCTGGCCATCATTGCCAAGATGTGAAACGAAAAAAAAAAAAATTACACCAGCTGCTCCCAGGAAAATAGAGTTTGTTGTGTATAATTTTGAGAACTATCTGACAAAATAGATAATTATTCCGTAATTTATCCGAAATCATTTTATAAAACCCAGAAATCAAAGTCAAAAAAGTGTTGTTTGCAAAAAAAAAAAAAAATATTTAATTGAAGAGATCAAAGAACTGAACAAATTAAAGTTTTCAAGTCTGTTATGATACGACAAGAATGTAAACCGGATTGTTCGGAACCAGTTCGAAACCGGGTACTCCGCTAATTTCAATAAACTGTACGATTCCTTGGTTCAAACCGTTTTGCAGCTCTGCAGTCCCTAACTGAGGCTCAAAAAATCTATCTTAATATAATGTGCATCAAAATTATGCCAACTTGGCTAAGAACTAATAAAAAAAAAAGCAGCCTAAATCGTCGAGGTTTTTAGCGATTACTTATAAAACTTCCTTCGTATATGCACTTGAATATTGCACTTTATCGCATGTCTGACGTGTTCTTTCACAAACAAACAAAATTTCACAAGTAAAATACGATATTTCTCTGAATTATTTCGTTTTACTGAAATCGTAAATCTTTTTGACTGACATCGATTAGGCTTGTACAGTAAAAAACACGTAAGAGGAATAAAAAAAAAATAAATAAAAAACAAACGCAATTATGAAATCAAATTTGGGGAAAGAGAAGAAGAGAGAGAATGAGTAGAGAATATGGAGCAGATAAGCGTTAAGCAAAACAAACAAGATTAGAACGTAAAAAAAAAAAAAAAACAACAAAAAAAACGTCAAAATTAATACAAAACAAAAAATTTGAAAAAAATTAATTTATGGAAATATTTGCAAATTCAAATTTGGACTTTGTTTTCGCTTTAGTGGCGACTTTCGGTTTTTTTCGATTTTTTTCTTAATAAATTACTTACCGGTTTTCCGGGGTACACCGCTGACAGCTGTTTCTTTAGACGCTGCACAGTCCAACGCAAATCACTGTCCACGAGTATATCTTCGTATTGCTGATTTGAAGATTTAATGACCAACGTAACGCTATTCGGTGTCGGAGCTGGAGCATGATGATGCACTGCCTTGGCATCGGCTACAGCTGCTGCCGATGCAGCAGAAGTAGCGGCCGCAGCTGAGGTTGGCGGTGTTGCTGATGTCGTCTCATCCATTTTTTTTCTTTTTATATATTTACGCACACACAAACACCCAGATTGATTGGAATCTGATTTGTAGAAAACTTTCTTTAGCGCTGCGCTTTGCTTCTCTTTTTTTCCTATTTTTTTTTTTTTTTTTTTTTTTGACCTGGTGCTACACTTTACGCGAGCTGCGATGCTTTTTAAATTAATGTTAATTGTTTTATATATGCGCGCTGCGCGTTACGTTTAATTTACACTAACTTTTTTTTTTTTAATATAAAATAAAGAAGCAAATTTCTTTGCTCTCCTTGCGTTATGTATGCATCGAAATTTTCATGTATTTTTTTTTTTTTATTTTCAACTCTGCTTTTGTCTATTTCCTTTTTTTTTTTTTTATTTGACTGCAGACGATGCTTATAATTTGAACAAAATTTATGCCAAAAACCAAATTTTGTAGCTGTCAAACGTTGTACTTTCTATCATTTACTAAATATTGATTATGAAACGCAACAACTTCGACGACGGCAAAGCAAAGTGACAACGAAAATAAAATTTTTTTTTATATCTACGTCGTTTCTGCTACTGCTTTGCCTTTGCTTTCTTAGACAGTGTTGAAAAGTACTAAAAAAAAAAACAATAAAAAGTAATTTTATGCCATGTTTTGCAATTCTCATTCACAGTAAAATAACGAAATTAAAATCATTTAATTTTTTTTACCAAATGTAAATATTAATATAAAAATATAATAAATAAAAAATTATATTATGTTGTGGGATTCTTTGTCATTTAAAATGAACTGTAGTTTTTTTTTATTTTACATGTATTTTGCATATAGAGAAAGAAGGTTTGTGGTTTCGATTAGGATATCGATTATAAAAAAGCCCAGCCAGATACGAAATTTTTCATAAATTGTATTAAAAAAAATGTTTAATGAATAAATTTATAAGCATTTACTAAATTTCACTTTAGCCTAGGAGGTCAATTCCTTGTCAATCGTTTTGAATGTTCTACTTTCAAATCCCGGGCTCATTGCTATAATAATCCTTTTATTATTGAATATTCTTTTATAAACAATATATAATTTTGAAAATCACAATCCAATTAGACGAACTTTCATTTAATATACAAATCGTAAGATATAAAATGTTTTTATTAGTCCTTCGAGCCTTTTCGGGCCACAAACACTCACGACATTAAATATTTCAAACACGAAACCACAAGAACACGAAAAGATAAAAAGTTCACGATGGGCTACGACAAGAGCCCAGCCAATTCCCCCATATCTACTTTCGATTATAGTTTAGGTGTTGAGAATAGGTTTCGTGCTAGGGTTTCATATTTCGGATTTTAGAAAAGTGTAAAATTTTACTTAATTATACGGTGCAGCAGTCAAAATATTATATTGAATTGACCAAGTAGAGGTTGTTGGTCGTGGCTAGTACATCACTTATATACCAATAACTCAGCCAATTATCCAAAATTCTAAAATTGTATAAACCTTTGTTGACTGTTTGAAAGATTTTAAACGGTTCTACTTCTCAAAAACTTCAAAGATTCAAATGAGTCGTTATAGAGAAAGTAATTGATGACAAGGTGTGAGAAAACGTTTTTTTTTTTTTTTTTTTATACTTTCATTTTGATATATGTTTTCCTAATTTACTAGACCAGACATACGAACTCTACAAGGTAATTGCAAAAGTATTATCAATTTATTCAAATTTGTAGCACCATGTTATTTTTTTTCAATTACACAGGGCAACATGGTTTTATTATTTTCGATATGAGACTGGATTCCAATGTAACACGAATCTGCTTTAACTTTTTGATATGGTTATAGTAGTGGAAGGATTAAACTTAAATTTAATATTGAAGTCCTTAGTAAGTCTAGTATCGAAAAAGTGGGGGTAAAAACTAAAAAACATGATTGTTTGGGTTTGTAGCCCATTTTTTTTCTAGCAAACTAGACGTGATGGGCACTTTTGGATACCGGATTCGTGTTGAGCGCACAAAAATACATCGGAAACCATCTCAAAAATTTTAAAAATCAATTTTTAGACCTGTGTTATTGTATTGTTTCATATTTTGATAGTTTTTAAAAATAAAAAAACCTTGATAACAACCAACAATGGAAAGCCTAAGTTAATCATTGTCTGTATGGTTGCCTAATATATCTTTGTTTTGTTTTCTGACCAATGAAAAGAAAAAAAAACATTTTTATACTCATTTAAAAATTGGAACTAATCATTCAAACTTATACTTATATTTCATGTAATGATATTTAATCAGTAGAGTAAATTTATTTAGTTTTCTATTATACATTTTTTTTCAGCCGAGTTCGACCAGAATTTAGATAAGAATTAATACATTTGAATTAAATTTAAAAAGAAACTGAGAACTAATCGACTTTAACATTTGGCTGACTTGCCATCTCAGCCAAGGACCACTATCAGATGGCATATTCTGCTTCTTTTACCCGGTAGGAGAGAGACACATTGAAGGAATTAGTAGGAGAGACAGAGACTGACCATTTAACGGAACGACAGTAGAAAGAGACCTAGTTATAATAAGACATGATGAAATTATATTAGGTCTGTATTTTTTTTTTTTTTTTTTTTTACAAATTTTTCACAAAAACTTTGTTTTATAGCTTCGCAGAAGGCTAAATTAAAATTAACATATATTCTGTACCATTTTCACTATTTTTACGAATTTCTCGGTGAAATGCAATTTGCGTTTTTGAATTGCAGAATTACGCGATTTTACTTCACTGCCAAAGCGAATTAAGTTAGCAGCGCTGAAATTGCTGTTTGCAAAAAACGCCGCGGCTGTTTGCATTTGACAATTTTATTTAATTCTTTTTGTTTTTTCGTATTTCACAATCAATAAATGTTATTTATTAACTAAAATTCTATAAAATACGTTGTCCCGTTGTCACATTGCTTTGTGAAAATCTAAACAATAAAAATGGCACAAAAGGCACCCAGATCAATTGATACAAAAGTATGCATTGCGCCAAAACGTGTTGCGTTTATTTTGTTTATGTAAAGTTTTCTAATTAAATTTACAATTTTCTTTTAAAGGATATACAATATAAACTGCGTGATAAATTTGTACTTTTTAATGACGTCGGTGAGTTGCGCAGCAATGTAAATCTTCTGGCCGTGTCCAGTAGTCGCGGACTCATCTTTGCCGGCAGTTCGCATGCAGCTGAATTGAAAGGTATTTTTTTTTTTATAAAATATTATACAATTCAATTTAACACACATTTATTTATTTGTTTTGTTAGTACTTATTATCAAGGATTTAGTTGATGCCAAAACAAATGAACAAAAACCACGCGCGCGCTCAGTACCATTGCCCGGTGTACCCAATGCACTGGCATGCAGCTCGGATGGCAATTTACTTGCGGTTAATTTTACGCAAAATAATTCCGGTCTTTTAAATATATACAGCGTACAATCGTTTACAACGCCACAGGTAAAAGCCTCTCTACAATATACGTCTATCGCCCGATGAACATGTACGCGCTGCGCAGTTGCTCTGGAATCCGGTGTTGCCTAATAGTCTAGCCGTAGTATTAAGCAACGGAGGATTAGGCATGTTTGCATTGAAGGATGGTAATGGTGGCAACTATGAGTTTCATTCATTGGATAAAAGTCAACAAGTGAAATGTGGCTGCTGGTCACCGAAAGGTAAACAAATTGTACTAGGATTTCCCAATGGCAAATTGCAACAATTTAAACCCGACTTAACGCCTGCCAAAACGATTGTCTGTCCGGCAAATGTACATGGGTTTACCATTTGATACTATTGCACTGCATTGGCTATCGACTTATCAATTTGCTGCTATATTTCTGCAACACGGTGAAGATTGCTCACCAGCATTGTATATAATCAATGCACCAAAAGCCGGCACACCATGTTACATTAATTATTATGATATTTGCTATAGCGGCAATGGACCACGTAATCATCAATTTAATTTTACACATATACCACAATGGAATCTACTATTAGTAACATCAGCAAATGGTGTCGAGGTGGGTCTTATTGGTACTACAGAAACTGGAGATGCACCAAGTTGGCTACAGTATACACTACTTGACGAGGCACGCATTGAAATGCCATTAAGTCAAACGAGTGATGAAACATTTCCGATGGGTTTTGTTTATGATACCTCATCGACGCATCAAGTGTTAATCGGTGAAAATCGTTTACCCGTAATGCCAATGATACATGTACTGAGCACAGATGGTACATTGATTTGTTTTGATTTTCTTAATTTGCGCGCGGATGCAGTATCAGTTTGTTCACCACCACCGCCAGTAGCGGATACTTCGGGACAGTTTCGTGATTTGGATACGTTGCTTGGTGGCGCTGGTAGTAATGTTGCATCCAATGCTCCCGCTGCTGCAGCAGCGGATTTATCATTTGCTTTCTCTCCGAATACAGTAACATCAACACCAGCTCCTGCGGTTAGTATGATAAGCATATATATATTATCTAAATATGTTTAAAAAAAATATCATTGTTAAAAAATGATTAAATTTTTAGAAAGAAAAAGGCACTTCAATTTTTTCCGGTTTTGCTGCAGCACCAGTTGTAGCAGCAACATCCACAACTACGCTTGGTTTTGGCACTACAACTGGCACAAGTTCACCAGCAGCAAAACCTGCTGTAAGCTTTGGTGCCATTGGCAATACAGTTGCACCGAACACTACGCCATTTGCGGCGCTTAATACACAACCAGCAACAGCAGCACCAGTAAGCTCTAGTTCCAATGTATTTGGTGGTTTTGGTGGCCTAGCTGCCGGCAAACCTTTTACTGGTTTTGGTGGTGGCGCCAAACCGGTTGAAACTGCTACAGTAAACGTAGCTAACAATACCATTGCGCCAAATGCTACCGTAGCACCGGTGGCAGCACAGAAACCTACTGCAGCGCCAGTAGCTCCGGCACAGTCTACAAAAACTACAGATTTCAATAAACCATTGTATACGGTGCCAGCATCATTTACGCCACCGGCGCCAAACGCTGCAACAGAACAACAAACTCGTGCCAAAATGAACGAAAATGAAATAGATGCATTGGTCAAGCAAATAATGGCAGTACAGATAAATGCTTTCAACGACGAAATACAACAACTCAAGCAGCAAACGCAAGCCATTCTATCCAATGTAAGCAAAACAGTTAATATCTTAAATTGATTGTGTATTACATTATATATTTTTTTTCTTCTTCACAACAGATCGGCAATCCACAAGAGATAAAATCCTATACGAAACGTCTTAATGATTTACAAGAACTTAACGATCAAGCCAAGGACTATGACTTTGAATTAGATATACAAAATTTACGACATTCTCTAAATGAATCCTATGCCATGATGGCCGATTGTCGCTCCAAATTGAATATATACAAAAATCCTGATATGTCACGTTTAATGGTTACAAATAATTTTGATTATATCGGGCGGCGACAGCTGGCGCGTTTGAAGAGTTATGTGGCGGCTAATGAGGCACAACTGCATGTGCTACAGCAACAAATCGATGTACAATGGGAACAATATCAAGATGTAGTACGTCGTAGTTCAAAAGCTAAAATGCATATGCCATGTTTGGAGAGCATATATCAACGTATGACAAAACTACAGAATATGCTATCGGAACAACGCATAAAATTGAATGCCTCAAAGACGAGGCTACGAGAGCGAGGACTGTTACATGATGTAGATCAAAAAGCAATAAAACCCAGAGATGAAACGTAAGTAGTATATAACTATATATATGTATATTAATTAATTAATTTATATTTCACAGTGTTGTCGAAACGCTCGCAGAATCTATATTGTCAATGAGTCTCTCGGAGACGGTGCAAATAAGTCAAGCCAAATTGACAAATAGAAAATTAGAAAGAATACGTCAAATGGCGCAACAACAAAAGATACGCACAATCTTGCCACATAGACCCGATCGTGTTGGTTTAAAATCAGAAGTAATCTTAGAAACCAAAATTAAAACAGAACGCCTAACACGTGAACGTCGTGAAGCTGCTATAGCTGCTGAGGCGGAGAAGCAAAAGGCTATTGCAGCTGAGGCGGAGAAACAAAAGGTTAAGGCAGCAGCAGCCACCGCCGCAGCAGCTGCAATAAAAACTACACAAGTGACAGCAAAACCATTGTTCATGCCAACAGCAGCTAAGCCAGCGGCAATAGATTTCTTTTCAAAGCCTACTAATGCTGCTGCAGCAATTTCGCCGGCAGCAACAAGCAATACAGCAACAAATACGTTTAATTTTAATAGTAAACCAGCGGTAACAGCACCAGCAGCAGCAGCAGTAACAATTGCAACTGAAAAACAAACCAGCAGCATGCCCGCTTTTGCAGGCTTTGGTGCAACGCTTGCAACTGAAAAGTCTAACGTATTGCCTGCTTTTGGTGCAACAAATGCACCAACATCTTTTAGTTTTGGACAGAGTACAACAGCAACTACAAGCGCTGCTATATCCTTTGGCGCCAAACCAACTACAACAACAGCAAACGATATGCTTTTTGCTGGTATTGGTAACAATTTGAGCATTACAAAAGTTAGCAGCAGCAGCAATGCGTCAGAGAAAAAGGAAACAACAGAGCCCCAAAAGACTTTTCAATTTAATAGCAACGTTGCTGCAGCGCCAATTGTACCAAAACCAGAAGATGCTACAAAAAAAGAGTTTTCATTTGCAGCTTTAGGTGCAGCAGCAACAACAGCACCCAGCGAATAACACAGTTTCTAGCACGAGCACGAGTAGTACTACAATTAGTGGCTTTGGATCATTTGGTATGGGTAGCACAACCGCAGCACCCGAGCGCAACAAATTCTACATTTAATTTGGGTACCGCTTCAACAACTTTTACGACTTCCACAACAAGTAAAAATTTATTCGCTGATTTATCTAAAACTGCAGATACGAATGTATCTGAGAGTACTTCCGTTTTTGGTGTTAAATCATCAAGCGCTGCAGCAACGATTAATACAACAAGCAACATAGCAGCACCTAAGACTGTAGTGAGTGAATCAGCGCCGGTTTCACCCTTTAGCGTTACTTCGACAGTTGCTGCAACAACTGCTGCAGCTACGTCGATTCCTGCAACCGTGAAGACTACGGTTACTTCAACTGCAAGCACATCGTCAACTGATCAAGTTGAAAATCTATTTGGCAATGTTGCAATTTGTAAGCCAACAACTAAAGATGCTGCAGCAGGTAAGTTTTGTATTAGCTCAAGTCGTAAACAAAATTAATAAAATATAAATTTCAGATGCAAAGCCAACTGGATATATATTTGGTGGCTTTGGTGCCACTACTAACAGCTCTAGCGCTTTTTCGTTTGGTTCTGCAACTGGAAATAAAGCTAATGAGGTGCCTAAAAGTGTTGCAGCTCCAGTAACATCAACAACACCGCAAGCGGCGACAACAACAACAACCAATGAAGCAACGACGACGACAACGTCTGCCACCACAACAACAACAGCAACATCGAGCACTAGTGTTGCTGCCAGTAGTTTTTCGTTTGCAAATGCATTCAGTAGTCTCAGCACTGCATCTAGCACCGCAGCCAGCACAGCGGTTACAACAACGAGCAGCACTATAGCTGCAGCAACAACAACAGCAGCAACTACACCAACAGCTTCCAGTATTTTTGGTGCAGCTGCGGCACAAACTACTAATCTATTTCAAGCGGCTGTCAGCACTAGTAGTACACCATCCATTTTTGGTGGTGCTATAAGCAGCGCTGGTGCGTCACCCTTCGGTACCGCTACAACGGCAACAACTTCACAAGCTTCTCCCTTTGGCGCAGTTGCTTCAACTGCAGCTACAACACAAGCTACACCATTTGGCTCAACTACAACAGCAGCAGTAGGTGGCACAAATATATTCGGTGGTGGTATGCCCAAACCAGAACAAAGCGTTTTTGGTAATGTTGGAGCTACTACTGGTACTGTTGGTGGTCCTCCAACTGGACTCTTTGCAGCTGCTGCAAACGCTTCACCATTTACCAGTCCAAATAATGCTGCAGCAGCAACTAGCGGTGGTAATATATTTGGTGGCGGAAATAGTGGTACTACGGGCGGTGCTGCTGCTGCAAGTCCGAGTTTATTTGGTGGAGCTGCTAGTGGTGGATCCATATTTGGCGGCGCTGCTACTGCCGCTTCATCGCCATTTGGTGGCACTTCCATTTTTGGCGGTGCAGCTGGCAATCAAGCTAATGCAGCGCCCGCTGCTGCTACCGGTTCCATATTTGGACAAAGCAATTTTGGCCAAGCAAGCACAACACCAGCCACAAGCGGTGGTAATATTTTTTGGAAATGCTGCTGCAGCGGCAACATCATCTGTACAACAACAAAGTCCATTTGGTGGTGGTTCGATATTTGGCGGTGCTACGAACACTGCAAATACCGGTGGTTCTATCTTTGGCGGTGGCAGCAGCAGCAATGCAGCATCAGCTTTTGGTAGTAGCGGTTTTGGTTCGTTCTCACAAACTGCTGGTGGTGGTGGTGGTGCATTCAGTTCTGGTGGTGGCGGTGGTTTTGCACAAGGAGGCGCTTCTGTAGCACAAACTGGTTTTGGTTCACCACCACAACAACAACAAATACAACAGCAACAGCCAGCAGCATCAAATGTTTTTAATAAGCCCGTTTTTGGTGGCACTGCTACATTTGGCAGTCCAACTTCAGGTTTCGGCGCAGCACCCACATTTGGTGGTGCTGCAACATTTGGTAGTCCTAAAGGCTTTAGTTCATTTAGTGCTGGCACTGGTGCAGCAGCGCCACAAACTACTCCACCAAACGCATTTGGTGCTGGCACACAACAAAAGAATAATCTCTTTGAATCGTTGGGCTCATCGGAGACTGGCTTATCTTTTGGAAATTTAGCTCAGTCAGGACTGGGTAATACACAAAAGCCAGCGTTTGGCGGGTAAGTTTATTGTAATTCAAAAGTTAATATTTTTGTAACTTATTTCTATTATTTCTTGTTTTTTTTTCTTTCAGTTCTTCGTTTATGAACTATCGCGCTTAGGCAAAGATGCAAAAGTATCTATACTGAATTTTTTTTTACATTTCATAATTGTACTAAGTTATAAAATGGATTTTAATTGTTCGTTGTTGCATCATTTATTAAATTTAAATTAGTTTATATTTATCAAAAAAAAAAAAAAAAATTATTTTAATATAAATTTGTTGCTAAAATGCATAAAAATTTGTTTTTAAGAATATTGATATTGAGCTAAAATTTATTCCAGATATATTTAAATACTTTGCACAAATGACCACTGATTATACTAATTTATAGCCAAAAAGGTTCTAAGCTCTCATATATCTATTTCCAGAAATTTCGGGCCGTAGATTCCAAAAATTAAAAACTTTTCTTAAGGATAGTTCTCGAAATATCCCCAAAAAATCTGTTTTTTGTTTTTGACTTTTTCCGTTAATAGTCTGTATCTAGAGAATGGATAGTTCCATACACTTTACCTGTACATCGTTTATATAAAAATCAAATTTTTTTAGTTGAAAAGACTCATTTTTTTGTTAGCATCGAATCTTTACGAAAATATGATTAATAAATTTGTCTGATTTTACTTATTACGCTATAACTTTTACACTTTTCGTCCGATTTGGACAATCTTAGGTTTTATGTTTTTGTTATGAACTAACCCTAATTTAGAAAACTTAGAAATAATATATTTTAATTTTTTTCTATCAAAAAAATGGAATTGAAAATGAAAAATTTTTAAAAAAGCATGAATAAAGCCATATTCTTCATGTTTCAGCGCTTGTTATACCAAAAGTATTCAATTGATTGACACAAGTAACAAAGCATATTGTCGTGCATAAGATGTAATTACCTAAGGTTACCTATTTGAAGCTATCAATTCTTTACGGCAAAAAAGGTTTTTTTTAGGAAATCTCGAGAACGAGACAATTTTTTGTGGCTATTTTTGGAATCTATAGCCCAAAATGTATGAGAATATATCCATGAGAAGCCAGCACAATTCAACAAAGTCAAAATTTTTAAACTAGTTTTATTTTTGAATGACAAAGAAATAAGCTGAAACTCCACACCACATCCCTTTACTTTTTATGGATTCTATGGAGCCTCTTGGAGCATATGTGGGTCTATTGCTTTTTTATAAACCCAATAAGCTAAAAACGAGGTTAATCGCTGAAGATTTTTTAATGAAATTCAGTAGTATCTCCAAATTTCTAGAGTCCAATAATAAAAATAAAAGCTTTTAAATGAGTAAGAAGAAAAAGTTTATTATTATATAAAATGGGAAGGTTTATTCTGTGGCGAGTAACTATCGTGCTGATGGTACACTCATTTTTCTGCAATTGAAGTCGTTCTTAAATTGAAGACTTCTAGGCAATTGCTTTCTTCAGCAGCTAATGGTGACTTTGCGATGAAATTTGGTGAGTCTTTAAAAGACGTTGAAACGTTCTACAACTGAACTGGAGAAAAAGTTCTAATAAAATGTTTATAAAAATATACAAAAAATTTTTTAATATTTTTCAATTATTTTTCTTTTTTTTGTTTTTATTAATTTTAATGTAAAATAAACTATAAAATATTTTTTTTTTCGCTTTATTTCGTCTTAACGTTTTTGTTTTGCTCTCGCATATTTCACTTGGATTTCATATTTATTTCAATTTTAAACACATTTTTTTGCGCTACTTTTTTTTTCATCTTATAATTGCTAAATTTTTTTTTGTTTTTTGGTTAAATTTTCATTAAAATTCTGTGCTTTGCTTAAGCTTTTTTTTTTGTTTTGTTTTGTTTTTATTGCTACAATATTTTTTTGTTGTTTAAATTTCGTTTATTTAAATATAATCAATTCATCTTATGCAAAAAATGCAACATTTATATTTTTTTTTTTGACTTAAAATTCAATGCTACAACGTTAAAAAATATATTAATAAAATAATAATTGATTTTTTTTTTTAAAATTAAGTTTTAGTTAAAAAATTAGTTTTTGCATAATTTTTTTATATTACAACTTATTTATTACAAACAAAACAAATTATTGAATAGTTTTTTTTTAATCACATACAACGCAAGAGTTTGACAAAATTAATTTAAATTAAATTCGTTAAAAATCTTACAAAAAAAAATTTATTAAAAAAGAAAACAGTACAGAAATTTTATTTTTAAAAATTATTTTTTTAAAATGGTATTTTTTTCCAATATTTAAAATTTACTATGCTGTTTTGCGCTTTTTAAAACTCTACTTGAATATTTTTTGTTTAAGCTTTTAAGCAGTATTTTTATTTATTATTTTATTTTTTTTTTTTTGGCAATTGGTTACAATGCGTTTTGTTTATTTTTAAAATTCCAAATCCTTAAACTGCAATTCGGTAGTTTCGTTCGTTTGTTTTTTTTTATTATATTTTTCTTTTCGGTTAAAGTGATTTGTTAAATTTTTCTGAGTGTATTTCCCTTTGATTTTTTAAATTTTAATTTAATAAAAAATGTGGTCCTAAATTCGAGACTCAAGTACAAAGCGAGTGTGCACAACTATTGCAAATGGGATTTTATTTATTTATATTTTTTTTTTTTTCAAAGATGTCTTTGTTCTATTTAAAATACAAATTTTATTAATCAGTACGCTTATGCTTAAAGTGTTCGCTGTGGTTTTATTTTTTTAGTTTATAAATAAAAAAAGGTGAACTTTATTTTATAAGTTTTCTTTTTTTTGTATATTTAATTCGTGTTTTTAGTTAAAAATTAAGTAAGAAAATGTTTAAAAGAAAAAAACTATGGAAAAAAATATTACAAAATCGGCGAAGAGTAGAAAAAACATTCGGTATAACCGAAGTTATTATAAACTTCATAATAAGTATTTAAAAAGTTGCTGGTACATTTTTATATTTGCGAGTGTTGGAAGAATTTATGATATTTACCAAAAAGGGGGAATTCCCATCCATTAGTATTTTGGCTATAGAAAAAGCAAATTTATATCAAAATCGGTTCAATACAATTTAAGAAACCAGGTCAAGCGTTGTGAAAGTTTTTGAGAAACTGCATTTAAAGTTTTGAGTTCATATTAAGTTGCCAAAGACATTACGCCACTGAGAGAACTACATATGCGGAAGTATTCGGAGTTTTTCGGAGTTAAAATATAAAAAATTAAAAAAATCATTTAAACAACGACAACCGAATTGAAACCGCAAAAAAAAAAAAAAATTTAGTTTTCGAAATTGGGATCACAGCTGATTAATTTATTTTTTTCTTCTAAAAATTTAGTTATTTTTGATTTGATATGGTAAATATTTAAAAATTAAATGTAAATTTTACCGATTTGAACTAAAACTTTTTCTCTTGAACTTTAATTGAACTAAAAATAGCAAAACTTTTCAAATTCATTATGAAGGATATACTTATATAGTATGCAGTGATAATAAAAACTAGAACTTTTTATTTTTTAAAACAAAAAAAATATTAGAACGTTACACACACTGTTGTTGTCTTAGCTCAATCTCACAAAAAACACACAACTGCAACTGCAGCTGTTGCATAATTTACTTAATTTTAGTAGCTATTATTTTTTGTTTTTTGTTTTTTTTTTTTTTTTGTTTGTTTGTTTTAAATTACAGACACACTCAATAGGCTAATAAAAATCACGATAAAATGGCTACACTACGACGCGGACCGCCTTGGCTAATATTATCCATGGATGACCATTTTTTAATGCCATTCTTAAGCGCTTCAGCAGTAACTTTATCTTGCATAACACGTGACATGGCTTCCAATTTTTGTGCGCGTTCTTTGGACAGTGGCTCTGTGGGAAATGATAGATCATTTGCCTCGGCAAGTGAACGCAAATCAAAATAATATTTGGCATAGACGGACGACGGTACATTGATATTAAATTGTAATAATTCGAGAAATTGACGTTCCAATTCGTTCATATCCTCGACAGTGATGTCTTTGAGTATCTGGCAGTAGTCAACATTCCAGACGGCTTGATCATCCCAGACTTTTGAGGCAAGCAAAATGGCACCTAAATAAATAAAAAAAAGAAAGATAATTTTTTATAGAGTATAGTAATTATATATTCAAATTGTAAACTTACCTAAAACCATTAGCTTCCAATTGCACGGCGCTACATCTAATTCGGCATATGTCAGTAAACGTTCCAGATAAACTAACGTTATAATTGCACATTCCGCTGTCAATTGCGCTGCATTAAATAGCGTACGTACAAATTTATAAATTTGTCTATGTTCTGGATTATGTGTATCATAATCTTCTGGTACAGTATCATGCGTTAATGGATGTAATTTCTCATCGAATATATCTAAACGTCGATCCGATTGACGATTCTTAATGTGATAGTAAATAGCTAGAGAAACACATTTAACTGTATTTTTGAGATTAGGCTGTGATACAGTGCTATCATCGAGATATATGGTAGAACATGATGAACTTTTCTTTAGACCACTACTACCACTACTGAAACAACCACCACCACCACCACCACCACTACTGCCACTGCCAACTACACCAGCATTTACACATGCTGTGCTACCATGTTGTCCCCCGCCAGCTATTTGATGCTGTGAACGTTTACGCGTTATGCCACCATTTTCAACTTTGGAACGTTCAAGAAACATTGTTGCTGCTGTTGGATCTACTGATGGATCTTCTTCACCCTCTAACGCTTCACGTTCGGAAATGTGTTGTAGATTCTGTTGATTTTCAAAATTTTCATTACTCTGATGATGATGATGATGCAACTGTTGCTGATGTATTGCTGCCTGTGAGCCATGTTGTTCATTGCTTAGCTGATGTTGCGACGTATGCGGATGATGATGCTGATGCAGCTGATGTCTTTCTTCATATACGGGCGGTATATCTTTCGATTTACGATCAGATTGTGGACTGGCATAGGCGCAGCATGAATTCTTGTTACCCATTTTTTAACTATTTTTCTTTTTTTTTAACTTTTGTCTTATATATTGCTTAGCTATATAAAAATTATAAATGCAATGATTTCCCGTTGCTAGGTTTACGTTTACGTTTTTCGTTTGTTTTTTTGTTACACTGTTTTTTTTTTTTGCGCTTGACTAGTTTTTAGTTTAATTAAGATTGTTTCAAAGATTTATATCTTTTAGATACAAACGAAATGTATCTTTTAGTACGTTTCCAAAGATATTATTAAAAATATTTTACTTTGGCGTCTTGTTATGACTTTTTCTTTTTCCTCTTAGCAATTTCTATTGTATATATAGTTTTTTGGCACACTTTTTTTTATTATTACTCCAGTACGCTGCCATGTGCCTAAGTTTTCGTTTGTTGTTTCGTTTCGTCGTTCCAACCACTTGGCTTGGCCTTACACCTTTATAGAGCCCATGCAAACTTTTCAGTCCATAAGAAATCTGTAATTAATTATTTACTTAAATTATTAAGTATTTTCAAATAATCATAATATAAATTATACGTGTTGAATCGCTGTCGTCGGTTAAGATAAGATTTCAAAGTTTGTTTCATACACTTGAGTACAATCTAATGGCGCCTAGATTAGCTCAATTTAATTAAATGTAAATCGGATGAAGACGATATGTTTCGCACTTCATGCAAAGATTGAACGTAAGTAATTAAAAATTCTTAAGAAAAAAAGTACATTTTGGGCGGTGCCAATAAGAAAGTTTATATTGAATTGATAAATACTATGCAGCATGTGACTGATTTCAATCACTCAAAAATACAATTTTAGATAAAAAAAAATACAAGTAAATATCGCTACCGGCGAAAATAATGAATGACGCAGCAGCGGCGCTAACGGAAGCATGTATGGCACATACGCCTAGTAAAGTATGCAGCAGCATTGTTCCAATAATCAAGGTTGTTGTTAAAATTTAGCATTTCATAAATGTACTTCTTTGTATTGTTGCTGTTATTGAGTGTTATTTTTATTTATACAAATATGGAAGTAGTTTAGTGTTTTTGCTTACTAGAAGTTACTTTGGTTGTGGGAAGTTGTGCAAGCAAGCATGTTGTCTTTGAGTATCTGGCGCAGAAATTGAATGGAATTCGTGAAAACGCTTAAAAAGCAATAAAAGTCGCATTGAACAAACACAAAGTATTTCTAATTAGAAAATTTTGTAAACAAAGATAAATTTCACAGAGGCTTATTTTTGGAATCGACTACAAAAAAAGGTGTTAACCCTAAGGTGGGAATTAACTTTTCAAATATACTATAAGAGGTGGCTGTTATGATCCAGTAGTTTAGTGAAACATATTTGGAATTTAGCAACATTAAATCTTAAGCTATGACCAAAAATTGAGTTTCCATATTTTGACAAATTATAAATAATTTTTGAAGCCCTTAGAAAAAAGAAATGTAGACCATTCAAATAGCATATATCGTTCATTTATTTGAACAAAATGTACAAGGTATCAACATGATGAGATCTTTAAAAGCATACAATTTAGGAGTGTTTCCAAAAAGTCGACCTGTTATGCCAAATAAACGAAATTTAATTTTAATTCAACGAAATCTACGGCCGCGGCGCATCAAATGATTGTTGAAATTTAGGGTGAGACTTTTTTTCGAGGACTTTATGTAGAATGATAACAGCAAGTGGCTCAACGACACCAGGACGAGTCCTGTTTCACAGCTACAGATATAATAACTTTGTCTAAGAGGCACAAAGTAACGATTGGGTCTGTAAGGTATGTTAAATAGAAGTTTACTAAGAACAAAGGGACAATCAGTAAAACTTTATGGAAAAACATAACATTTAGCATTGAGCGACGACTTTTTAAAGCTGGTAAATTAATTAATTTTACGCGACTCAGATACGACGGAAGGCGACTGGAAGGATCCCAATTAGATTCCAGGAAAATTAGGTACTCTTTTTTAAACGGACTCAATTTTATCAGAATGGACCACGTATTGGGAATACCAAATAATACAACCGTATTAACCAACGAACTAGTGAGATATATAAAAATTCAGTAATGTAAGGGTCCACAAATTCTTTAGATAAACTTTTCACAAAACTTAGAACAGACGATGCCCTATTAACCACAAAGTCGATGTGAGCTTCTGAAAGTGAAATAACGTGACGGCAGGAAGATATGTCGGGGTGAGATATCGCTTTTGTAGTGTTCTGAGGATTAACTGGGAGTAGTAACTCGTTTTTAATTTATGTTCATTTAGTTTAATATGCGACTTTACTTAAGATTTTGTGAGCATTTAGATACGAGGTCTATGGATCGTTGGTTATCTTGGGTACCACATTATTCCAATTTCGTTAAAGTTTTTATTAGAGAAAATATCTTAAGTAAGTATGTTCCAAATTTTTAAAGCAAGCACATTGCGTAGAGGTACCCCTGCTTATATTTGAGGATCAACCAGTATCTCATACTTTAAGGCTGTTCAAATTCATTGTAATCTTTTAACCCTTTCTAAAATTTTATACGATTACGCTGATTAAAATATATTATATATTTTTTTGCCGGTGTTTAATAAACCGGCTATTAAAATTTCCAACTAAACCTGATAAGCACTCTTTAGACGACAAAAGGGAAAAAAAAACACCCACGACTCCAATTAGGGTTAACGAAATGCAAAAAAAAAAAAAAAAAAAAAAGTTTTCACTTCGCCGATTCTTAATTAGCTTTGCTGAATTTATCAATTTTTTAACTACAGCACATTCACATAACTCTTTCATTTGTATGCTTTTAAATTATGCAGTAATTCTTAACGTTTCCGACACATCTTGCGCTATAAAAATTATATTAAAAATTCTATTTCTTTCTTTTTTTTTTTTGTCTGCAAACGCAGTCGGCGCCGTTTTTTTTTTATTGTCGTCACACTTTTCTCGTACCTTGCAAACGCAAATGTTGCTATTTTGTTATAAACGTTTTTGCGCTGCATATACGCAACATGCGTTTAATAGTTTGATGTTGCACTTTTGTGTTTTAAACACTTTTATTTAGATTTTTCAACGCGTAAAATTCATTTAATTTACTACATCTTCGGGCGTACAGATAACATACGGTCAATCGGAAAACGATAACATACATTGGTCTTCAATCGGCGTAGTCGGTTTGCAATCGTTATTATCGGCGGCGAATGAATTACCTCTGGGATTTTTTAGAACATTGGAGTCACCCTGTAACCACCCTGTAAAATATCGGTCAAATTGTTATATTTCCGTTAAATTTTTATGTTATTAATTTTTCTATGTAAAATAAACTTATTAATTAATAATGTTGCATGCATTCGTGTGTAAACATATAATCCGTGTTATCAACTTGATAACCTCTGGGTTCGTTCTACGTAACCCATTTAAATGCGTAGTACTGCAAATAAACTATAAAAAATATTCTATTCATTTTTAAATCATTAGAAAATTAATAAACCCACATTTTAAGAGGAAACTCTTATCGAGTTAGGTGTGACTAAGCTAAGTAAATCCAAAACAGGCCAGTGCCGGTCGTTCATAGAGAATATGTGTGCTTGTTTCTTTATCTTCCAGTCAGAGCCTACACTCGGTTTCTGGGGACAGATCTAATTTGTTTAGATTTTTTTAAACATCCCGTTTCTCACAAGTCAAAGCTTCCCAAGTAATACTCACAAACTATGGTTATTTGAATGAGCTTAGAAAACAATAGACACGTACTTTTTTATATCGGCAAAGGTTCAAATTTAAGGGTTTAAAAGATCCTTTTGAGAATGTGGGGCTCTCCATGGAGCTCTCATATCAATCGCTCTGAAATAGAGCTACTTACTTGGTATCTTACAGGTCACAACGTACTGAGGTTCCACCTAAAAATGTTGATCTTTTTACGTTAAGAATTTCCGAGCACCCAAAATAAATACCAAAAATGTTTTCGACAGGAAACAAGAGCGTTTTATTTTAAACTTAGAAAGTGCTGACATGCGAAAAACCGCTTAAAAATCAGACTTAAGCATTTTTCCTTTTTACCACAGAAATTTTTTAACAAAATTTAAACGCTTTCCATTTCATAATCAAAAAATTTTAAATGAAATTTGTAAATTTCGTGAAAGTCGCTTGAAAATCGCTTTGACAAAAATATCTCTCACGCGATTTTCAAGCGATTTTTCGCATGTCGCACTTAAACAGCAAAAAAGCACATAAACCGAAAATCATTTCGAATCGGGAGATACTAACATTCCAAAAGATAAAATTTTTTTTAAATATGAAATACAACTTATTTTTTTTTTTTTTAAGTTTAATAATATTTTTATTAATTTACATAGTTATTAACTTATGGTTTTAGTTTGTTTTTGTTTTTCACAAAATTTTTTAAAGAATTTTTCCATAATAAAGAGTTTTTTTTTTTTTTTTTATAATATAGGTAGGTATTATAAATTTTTTTTTATGTTTGAAATTTATTTCTTTGTATCTTTTCTTTTTTTTTTTGTTCTATATATTCGTATTATTTATTATTATTATTATATTTTTTTAATAAATTTAAAATTAAGTTTCTTAGTAAAATTATTCAATAGTATTGTTCTTAGTAAGTATTTCTTTAATAAATTCAAATAAATAAAGAGAGAAATATTGTATATATGTATTTATTTTTTATAATTTATTTATTTACTTGCATATTTACAGAATTTCAAGTCAAATGTGCACAAAAATGCTTGAAGAATAAATTTCTGTACTTTTTATATATATTTTTTTTTTTTATTAACAATTTAAATTATTAATATTTTTTATTTTAGTTTTAGTACACTAATATATTTTTTCTTTTCCCTTTATTTTTTTTTTATTTATTAATAAATAAATACTATATTTGCGCAAATTAATATTAGCATTCAATTTTTTTTTTATACACAAATATGACAACTAAATGCCAGCGATAATATTATTATTATAAATAAAGTTTTATTTTTTTAAACTAATTTTTTTTTTTATTTATTTGACATACACCAAATGATTGCTTTCTTCTCAAATATTGTAATTCATTTTTTTTTAATTTTATTTATATTTTATTTTTTAAATTAATTGTCGTTTAGCATATATTTATTTTTTTTTTAACTAAGAACTATATTTTCTAAGACATCAAATTTTTAATGTAGAACTACTTGTATCTGAGCTTTTTTTTAAACTATATTTTTTTTGGTGTTTTGTGCGTTCTAAGTAGTTCTACATAATTTTTGCTATATAAATATTTTATTATTATTTTTTTATTAAATAAAAGTGTCTTTCAATTTTGGATTTGAACTTTCATAACTTGAATAAATCCACAACTCAAACGATTATTTTATTTGAATGAGTTTCCACTAGTGTGATTTTTTCTCTCAAAGTTCGATTTTTTGAGAGATTTGTAATGTAACGCCGAAAAAATCTCTAGAGATTTCTGTGACACCATTGAATAATTTTGATTTTTATTTCAAATTGTGTTGTTTCGAGTTATGTTAGTTCGACTATTGCTATAAATATTTTATTTATAGTCAATATTTCCATTGTATTCTTATATAACAATTATTTTTACTAATTTTTTTAATTTTATTACTTTTTTTTTTTTTGTTGAGCGAAGTAAAGATATGCAAATTAAATTTTATATATTTTTAATCTTTTTTTTGTGTTTTGAATTTTGAAAACTTTTTTTTTAGGCATTGCAAATAAATTTTTTATTTATTATATTAAAATTAATTATATATTACACTGTGAAAAAAAAAAATATTAGCAAATGCAATTCAAGTGCATGACTATTTTTTCTATTTTTAAACTATTTGCACATAATTTAATCAAAAGAAAAATATAAAAAAGAGCTTAGCTAATATTCTATTTTTTTTTTAATAAAGTTATTTTTTATTACTAATTTTTTGTTTTTGTAATAGATATATATTATATATTATATTTATAGATATACTTCTTGTTCTTTAAATATTATTTACTACCTTAATAAAGCTATGATCCCAATTTCAGCTGATAATATGGTACCTTACAGCTAAGCAAATTTACCATTGCGCTCTACTTAATGCCGCCTTGAAATTTTTTTTTTTTTTTAAAATGTTTTACAACCAAATAAAATTTCGTCCCGCGAAATTTTTAAATTTAAAAAATTTCAAAATTTTTTCAAAAGTTTTCTTTTTTTTGCTCCCAGTAAAACGCAATGGTAAATCTTAAAAGGTAAATGGTCCCGCTATCAGACATTTTGAAAAACGTTATTTTTTTTTTTGTTTATTTTTTTTTTTTTTGTTTTTAAAATAAAAAAAAATCATTATTTTCTGTTCTCGTTTATATTTGAGAGTAACAAAAAATAAATAAGTTTTAAATAAAATATTGAAATAAAATAGTATAAAACTAAAGTGGTGTTACGTATAAAAATAAATCTTTATCTTAAATATTTTTACATTTATTTTTTTTTTTACTTATAGTTTATCTAAGTTTATATATAGTTTAGCTATAGAGAGAATGAGAGAGAGATAGAAAGAAGATTAAGAATAGTATTTACTGTATAGATAAATTTAATTCAGAGAAAATTAAAACATTTATTTACAATAGTTTATATTTTCATATATATTTTAATATTTAATATTATATGTATATATATTTTTTTTGTTCAGGTAATCTTTTTTTAGGTACTTAAAAGCTAGTGAGGCATACACATTTCGGAAACAAGACGCAAATAGTGCTTGCTTGCGTGCTTTGAAGGCAGAAAATATTAAAAGAAATAGTAAAAATAGTAAAAAAATAAAAAAAATAAAAAAAAAAAATGAATAGATTAAAAAAAAAAAAACAAATAAAAAAAAAAAAAAATAAATAAATAAAAAAAAAAAATAAATAGAATAATAAAAAACAAAATAAAATAAATAAAATAAAAAATATTAAAAAAAAAAAATAATAAAATCAATAAATAAATTCTATTTAAAAAAATTAAAATAAAAATAGAATTAAAAATATATTAAATACAATAAATTAAAAAAAATTAATACAGTAAAACTCTTAAAAAAAGTAATAAAATAAAAAAAATTTAACATTTCTTCATATAAATAAATATAAATAAATAATAAAAAAATAAATATACATATATACAATATATTTTATATTTTAGCTCTTTATTGTTAAATTATGAAAAAATAAAATTAAATAAAAAAATTAAAATAAAAGTTAAATTAAAAATAAAATTAAAAATAAATGGTTTTAAGTTAAATAAATATAAATAAATAATCAAAAAAAAAAAAAAATTGTAATAATAAAAATAAAATAAAAAATAAAATTTAAAAAAAAAAAAAATTTTATTAAAAAAATATAAAATTAATAATAAAATTAAAAATAAAATTTAAAAATAAATAAAATGTTTTTTAAATTAAAAAGCTTTGATTACTGTTACTGTTATTGTTAACAGTTTATGTTTTATGTAAACGGTATAAAGTTCTGCTTAATGTAAAATTTTAAGAGCTGTAAATTTACAGTTTTAGCAGCGCAAGACTGTTACAGTTGCAGTAAATTTGTAAGCTGTTAAGATATAAAAAAAAAAAAAATAATAAATAAAAACAAAAACAAAAACGCAAATTTAAAAATGAAATTTTTTTTTTTTTATTAAAATTAAACAAAATTTATAAAAATACTTAAACTAAAAAAATAATTTTACTATACAAAAATAAACAATATAAATTCAACAATTTCAATTATTTCTTATTGTATAAATCTGTACTAGGTAACAGGAAATAATCTTTTTGTAGACTTACGAGTTGATTTAAAAATGATCAATATTTTATATAATGTTTTTTTTTTGAATGTTTAAAATGTTTGTTTTTACCAGGGCTGCAAAGCAATAAAAATTGCCAGTGGTACGGTTTAGCGGTTCGCAATGCCTTAATTGAACAAAATTTTATAATTTTACAATATTTAATATAAAATTCTTTGAAGGAAATCGTGAACCGGTTCGGACCGAATCACTTTTGCCGCTTATATTGTTAGGTTTGTGATTTTTTGATTTCAGAAAAGGTTCGGTTTAAGGTTCGGTTAACGATTCGGAACAAACACTCAAAAATGCTGAGTTTCGGTTCAAAACCCGGTTCGATTCAAAACCGGTTTGTAGCGCCGAATTTTACAAATATTCCAAAATTTTAAGTTTTACAACGTTTATACAGTAGCGTAAGGATCCGCTTTGAAAGCGGAGTTTATATACTCGTAGAGTTTATTATTTTAAAATATTTCGAACAAACTTTGATATGAAAGAAATCATTTTTTTTGAAGCATTTATTTTTGTTCTGTCTACTTTAATTTGTGAACTCAAGCTTGAAAAGATTTTTTCTTGTGACTTAGTACCTAATATTTAACAAATTATTTATTTATTTGTTTTACGCTGTCATAAATGCAATGCAGTAAACTTAACAAATCAGGCATATTCTAGTTTTCATTCCAACAGAATTTTCCATTAGTCAATTTTTTTTAAATTTTTTTTTTTAAATTATGTGAAATTAATTTGTATTTTGTGAATTAGATTCGTTTTATTCTTTTTTTAACAATTTCACTTTCATTAAATTCTGCTAAAACAGAAAACAGGAACATGCCAGAATATACATAAATATATCTCATAATATATTAATATATATTATTATTAATATTTAATTTTTTTTAACATTTCTTAAAAATAATTTAAATTAAAAATTTAATTTTTTTTTTTAAATTTTGCTTAGAGTTAGACATAGCAGTTACAACAATTGTTTTTATTTTTATTTTTTTTTTCAATTATTGCAAAATTTTATAAATTTTAATTTGTATTTTATTTTATAGATTATTTTAAATTTTACAGCAATTAAATTATAATTTTTTTTATATACAATTTCATGTAGATTTGAAAGCGCGTTTATAGTAATGGTGTTATTTTTTCTTTTTTTAAATATATATGATTATTTTTTAAATTTATTTTATATTTTTTTAATTATAAACACTAAATTCACTGAGCTTAAATTTAATATTTTTATTTAATATATTTTTAAATATATTTATATGCAATTAAATTTTTTTTTTTTTTTTAATATTTATTTTTATACATTTTAATGCTTAAATACTTGCGGAATTATACATAAATATTTTTTGTGTGTGTGTGTGTGTTTGTTTTGTCATGAGCTTATTTTTTGTTCTTTTTTTTTTAAAAATATAATTTAAATTTTATAAATCTTTCTACGTAGCAACTTCTTCTTCTTCAGTTTTAGCAGTCTCATTTTCAGTTTCATCCGGTTCTGCTTTTATAGCATCACCAGCATTTTCTGAGGACTGCTGCAGCTGCTGCTGTTCCTGTTCTTCTTGTTGTGCAGTTAGCGCACGTTGTTCGGCATCTGTGATAAAAAATTAAAAATTAAAATAATAAAATTTATATAATATTTTAAAATTAAAAAAAAAAAAAAATTACACAATTAAAAACTTAATTTGGGCAACACATCAAAATAGTTCTTGAAACTTTATTGTTATACTTTTGTACAACTGCTTGATTAATTTTGCTTAACTGATTAATTTGGATTTCTATTATACTTTTTTAAGATCAAGTTTTGTATAGGTTTGTTGTTGCATATTTCTGTTTCGTCGTTCCAATAATTCTAAGAAGAAATAAATTAATTTTAAAGAATTTCAAGCACATCTCTCAGGCAAAAGCAAGCTGTTGTTTCCAAGCTAAAAGCAGTAGTGACTAGTGTTGGCATAAAAAAAAATTTTCGGTGATTTTTTCACAGTGACTTAAAAATAGCAATGTCGCACTGTGACTAAAAGTAGAGATTTGCGATTTTTCTTATTTCTCAGTGAATATGTTCAATAAGCGGCGATTTTGTATGTCGCTCATTCGAGAACATTAAAACTGTTCATTTAACAGTGATTGGTGCTTTTATTATTCTTCGCGAATCATTTATTTGAACAACGAAACCGAACACCTGTACAAATTCGTTAGTACAGTTGCCAATCACTTGATTCGCCAGAACGTGCAATTCACTGAAAGCGCGGGTTGATTGTTTTTCGCGAACTGCGCTTTTGTCACTAATTGCAGTCACTGTGATTTTCACTGCTAGTTTTTGTTCGCGAACTGCGCTTTTGTCACTGAATGCAGTCACTGTGATTTTCACTGCGACTCAAAAATCGCTCTTTTTGCCAACACTAGTATTGACTTTTATTTAAAGCCAAAAACTAATTAAATTTTCATAAATTTTTCAAAACCTCGAAGCCATAAACAATTTTTATCGTAACTTACCCTTAATCGCTTGTTCTCGCCAGATTTTTTTTATTTTCCATTAAACACAGCAGCCATGGCTTTGGTATAATAAATTTTGTTGTTGATGATCCAGCAACACTTTTACGTGATAAAGCATCCGCCTGTTCTCGTGCTGCTGACTGTCTTGCGGTAGTTGGACCACTATTAGCAGCACTACCACCACCACCACCACCGCCGCCACCAGTACCAGTACCAGCAGCAGCACCAGTGCCGCCGCTTGCTTCATTTTCTTCCGGCAATGATGCCTGTTTTGGTTTAAGTATTGGCGCAATCGGTGCGAGCACATGTTCCAGCATATCTGACATCAGCGACATGCTCGGCTCGACAATGAAATCGATAAAACCGATCTGCGATTCGGCAACAAGCGTATTCTTGCGATCACACAACGGACTGAACGGCAAGCCGAGCTCTTTTTCGAGATCACCCTGCCGAAAGAATTCCTCTAGCAACAACATTGTCCAACGATGATGCACAAAGAATTGCTTAGCCGGATGTGAGATATCGCTGCAGTGCAAGACCACCGATAACGCTTTCGATTTATCAATTGTCTGATCCTGTAGCGTTAATAGATTACGCATATTTTTCATTTGTTGAAAATGCTGTGACATATCCGTGGCTAGCACCATATCAATGACAAGCGTACGAAATTCACGATATTCTTCACGTGAAAAAATGTGACAATATATTACAATCGTCATCTTTGAGCAAACGAAATGCAGCACTGATATGATGATTCTCTAATACGGCACGATCATTATATAGTAGCGCCGTATCTGAGCCGGACATAACATGGAAATTGTTGGTGGTGCCCGTATGTTCAAAATCATGTATTAGCGAGGCAAAGAGTGATGCGAATATTTCCAAATCGGTTAACCAGTTCATTAGACCCGTTTGACAGATAATATGATGCACCGTTTGTGTTACATCCGAAGCATGCAGATTATTGTGATATGGATTGCGATAGCGGCAATAACCCTCCTCAACGCGATGCAGAAATGTATCCAAAACGCCGGGTGCAATTTTAAATTTATGTATGAGACCGTAACGATTGAGTAGCTCATAGCCGACATATTTAACAGGTTGACCGCTAGCGGCCTCGGTGAGTGCGAAAATATCAAAAGTCCAATCATCAATGTTCTGCGAAAGTAAAGAAGATGGTAAACGAAAATTATTTTAAATAATATTCTACGTAAATTTTCAAAATTAAAAAACCACAATATTAAATCATACTTAAGTTGAAGTTACATATATGGACCTCAATTATGTAGGCACCCAAAATGCCATGATCTATTGTCAAACCTTCAATCCAAGCTAGAACAGCATAAGCCGATAGATGAATGTCTAGAAGGATCGCTAACCTTGGATAACTGTACTCTCCAGTTTTAATTTAGAACTCTTATGTTAACAAACTAAAGTACTGGATTACCCTACTTTCCCTTAGCTCGTGGGATTTTATGTGAAAGTCAACAAGTCAGCTGCGACTCCAAAACCATCAATCATTGATGAGTCCAATGTCAATTTTCCATTCCAGAAAAATCAACCAATTCAGATCAGGGCTATGTTACATTCACCAAAAGATTATAGTCTTGTTTTCCACAAACACTAGATGGATAGAAGTAACTATGGGACAGTCCCAATCAAGTAACACATAAAGCCAAAACGGCGCTTCACGTCATCTTCATATCATCTAATCTCGTACTGACTCATCATAACCAGTCCTTGCAGTCAAGCGCAAAGTTTTAGGGGGCAGGTTTTGGACAGTTCACTTAGCGAGTTGAATTGCCATTTCCCAGGTAGCCGCATTCTGTGTGATCTGTGTGCTGGGCAGATGCACAGAAAGTGTTCCAACGTTTCTGTTGCGTCTTCTTCTTTGCAACTTCTGTAATATCTGTTGAACGGGATTTCCAATCTGGCCGCATGTTCCCCGATGGGCCAGTTTCGTATTAAGGTTGCAGTTTGTTTCGAGACCTGGGCCAAATCGTTCTAGCTTTCCTGCAGCTGTTCAAATTTGACCATTTATTAGAGTTCAAGTTGGCAAAGTGGTTGTTAATGGCAGAGATTACTGCACCCATTAGAGTCTCTACCTGAACTGGTCGAGGGACGCTAGCTGATCCCTAACTGGCCAGTAGGTCTGCGTGTTCGTTTATGGGCACATAACTATGCCCCGGATCCGACGAGAGGATGATTAAATCATGTTGGCTAAGTTTGTTAAGCCGCTTTTTTCAGTCCCTAATCAACTTTGACTTGGTGACGTAATAACCTAAAGCCTTTATAGCAGTTTGGCTATCCGGAGAAAATGAAAATCGATCTGTCGCGGACATTCAGTTCTGCAAGCAGCTGCACTTGCTGAAGCTCCGCTTGAAAAACACTGTAGAGTCCCACAAAAATAAATTCTCTAGAAATATGGCCATATATGACATTAAGGTTATATATACTTAGACCATTAAATGAGTTTGATTTGAGAGGAACTCTCATGGACTTCGAATCATATAATAGTATCGGCCAATCTTTCAGCATAAAGCTTCTTTTTTCAGCAAGTACTAACATTAATTTTTCTAAAGCATGGAATTACTGAGTCTATAATTTAGGTTACAAGCGACAAAAGAGATAAAACCAGAGATTGAATTGTATTTAAAGGTTTATATGCCTCCTACTCATCTGTTCAACTAAAAAAATCGGCTTAGGGTACTGATTAAGAATATAAATAACCTTTTCACATTTGTTAATCTGTAATACGCATTTACACAAATCTCAATTAGCCTTTTACTCGCTGGCTATAAGTTTAGCTAATAATAAAATACATAGTTTTGCATATAATAAATAATTTTAATTGCACACATAAACTTACCTTAAGCATTTTCACAACATCCGGCGGAAATTGCATTAAAGCCGAACTTGATACGCGTCTATAGATGCGATCCACAAATATGCCAGCACGTATGGCATGTGCAACTGAGCGAAATTTGGGTTTTTCATCCGTTTTACGTCGTGTTGTGGCCATTTGACGCGTAAAGGTCGAGGCAAGCCATTCGCGCACTTCCGGCGGCACCGCATCCGGTTGTACTTCTGACAGTTCATCATCTTCATCAGCGAGACGCCTATTTGTGGAGTGTGGAGTTGAGTTTTGGGAACATTTTTAAGGTTACGGGATAGAAAAAGGTGTAGAAAAAAAAGTTCATTAGTATTTCTTGTTAAAACCTCGCTTTTGTTTGTTTGACTAATTAAAACAAAAATCAAAACAAACAAAAAAATTAAATAAAAAAATACAAATAAAGTAACAAGTTTCTTATTTTTGCATTTACAATCATTTATTTTATTTTTTTTTTTGCGTTTATATTACTTTTGCTAAGTTAAGGAACGAAAAAAAAGAAAGAAAAAAAAATAAATCTGAAAAGCGCCACAACATAAAAGAAAACATTCTTATTCTTTATTTAAATAAATAAAAAGTTAAAAGAAAAAAATTAAAAAGAAATTTTGTTTTGCTGTTTTTGTTAAGAGGCGTTTTGTTTTTCTTATTAAAGAGGTTTAAGAAAAGATAGAAGAAAAAAGTGAAAAGTAGGTTTTAGATAATTGGGTAATTTGTATAGAAAGAGCTTTATTTTGCTTGAGATTATTATTTGTGTTTTTTTGTTTTGTTTTTGCATAAATAAATAAGGAATAAATTAGTTGCGGCGCTAAGAAACAAAAAAATTTATAGAAATTTTTTAAAATAAAGCATAAAAAAAATTTGTAAGAATAGATTTAGAAAAGAATCTTTCAATTGGTTGAAATCAACTTTTGAATGCAAATATATTCATTTGATTTGTTTTTAATTTGTGAGTAAGTTTTTTTGTAATATATATATATTTTTATATTTTTTACAAACAGGGCTGAAAATTTTAAAATTTTTTTATTTTATAAAAAAAATTTTTTTTTAAAAAAAAAAAGATCTGGCAACACTGGCTCAAGTGAATGAACCATATGAACCCAGCATGCAGTGTTGTCGACCAAACTATTATTCCTAGACTTGGAGAATTTGGTATAACATGTCACATATATGAGGTTCAATGATGAGCATTATGTATTTTTTGAAGGAAAAGTTTAGCTCACCAATCGTCAAAGTAGGTGACCATAAAGAGCAGCCCAAGAATTAGGAAATTGTCCGGGGGGGATAAAATACGTTTTTTTTTCGGTTTCCCCTCAACGGTAAATTGGGTTAACGAGAGTTACGCTGGAGGGTGGTTAATTTAATCTTTCCGTTTTTTGAGATAAGGTATAGCGGTACTGGTTGAAGCAAGTTCGATAGGTTACGGTTACAGAAATTGGAAATAGGCTACAGCGGTACTCGTTCGGATAGTACGTTGAGTATAGTTAGTAAACTCTGATATAGGGTACAACTGTGCTGGTTCGGAGAGTACAATACGTACAGTTAGTTGGCCCGTAGGTAGGGTACAACATAACTGGTTCATGGAGTACGTTGCGTAAGGTTTGAAAACTCTCAAATATAGATTTATTATGGTGGACTTATAAAAGGTGATGTCAATCGAAACATTGGTACCCTTGCAAAGCAAGCGTATGACAGTAAGTTAAAAGGAAACTCGGTTTTTTATTTAGTTTTGCGGTTGCAAAATAGATAGAGATATATTTCTTTACTTGCTTCCCTTTGCTTTACTTTTTGTCGTTGGTACGAAATATTTTGAGAGAGAAAGAGCGCTTAGCATCACCTTATATTATTGAGCACCAAAAGCTTATTTGTTCCGATAGTACGCTAGTTACGGTTAGTTAAATTGAAGATAAGGTAGTTGGGTGCTGTTTCAGAGTAGAGATGGGGACTGGACTGGGCTGGACTTTTTCCATCGTGGCCCATTTATTTTTTCGTGTTCGTGCGGTTTCGTGTTTGAAAAAATGAATGTCGTTCGTGGCCCAAAAGCCAAAAAAGAAAAAAAACCCAAGAAACAAAAAAAAAATTTTTTTTCTTACGATTTTGTATATTAAAGGACTTCTCGTCTAATTGGACAGCGATTTTCAAAACTATATATTCTTTATAAAAGAATATTTTATAAAAAAAATATAATTAATTAAGCGATGTACCCGGAATTTGAACCCAGAACACTCAACACTCAACAGAACACCATTGCCAAGGCATCAAGACTAGGCTAACGTGAAATTTAATATCGTATATGTTTAAAAAGGTGTTTATTAAAATATAACTTTTTCATATGTTTTATAAAAAATTTTGTGTCGGGTCGGGCTGTGTTGGGCGTTTTTTTTTAAATAATTGTTCGTGTTGGGTCGGGCTAACACGGCCAATCCCCATTCTCTAGTTCAGAGAATACTCTGGGTTTGGTGGATCCAACCAAAGGTTTAAATAGGTTTCGTTTATTTGGCAGCTAAGGGACAAGCACGATGCATAGCATCATTGGTTCGCATTAGAAACATATTTTAAAGAAACTATATAAAATTTATATATTATTGTAAACTATTTGCGAATTATAAGTGATATTTAATTTTAAATTTGTCACAATCAAATTGAAAAATTCTTTTCTATTCAATTTTTTTTAATAAATAAATTTTGTTTCAGTGTAAGTGCAATAGGTATTTTTTTTTTTTGGTATTAATTTTTTGTTTAGGTGTTAGCTTAGCAACTAGTGCCTGAAATATATATTTATGTATTTTATGTGAATATGTATATATGTGTATGTTTGCATATGTATTTGCTAGTGCATTTTTTTTATTTTTAATATAAATATTTTATTAAATTGCATATATTTGCATATTTTACATTGAATAAAAAAAAAAAAATATTTATTTTTACGTGCCACTCGTGCAATTGTAACAATAAATAAATAATTCAACTTTTAATAAAAACGTTACACAAAATTCAAATCCATATTTTTTTCTATTCTAAATTGTGAAAAAATAATAATTAGTTTTTCTTGTTTACACAATAAAAATGCAAAACGTGACAACATGCAGAAAAAAAATGCAGCTGCATAAAAGCCTTTAATCTAAAATAATAAAAAAATACAACACTGCGTATACGCAATGCACGCTAACAGAATACACAACACAATTATTTAATCATCAATCATACGCCACATTGTGCAGCAATTAATTCAAAATTTAGACGAAGTAATATGATTCGAAGCATTTTGTTTAATTTTTTTTTAATTACTGCAAAAATGAAAATTTATACGTTCATTATTTTGCAGTTTTTTTATCAGCGTCGAAATATTAATATTTATGATAAAATATTTTGTACATTTTTAAGCATAATTTATCACTTATTACCATAGCGATACATAAAAAAAAAGATTTTTTTTATTATTATTGCAGTTGCGTTACACATTTTAAGTAGATATTGTTTGCTTGTTAAAATTTTTACCTACTTCATCAAAGAAATTTTTTTGCATTTTCTTGTTGTCATGACAAACTTACTCACAAGGAAAAAAAATTATAAAAATATATAATGTAAAGTTTAGTCTTAATCAGGTTTGATTGGCTTTAATATTTCAGCAGTAACAAAACAATATATAATATTTTTTTCGACTTTAATGCTTTGAAGAGAGTATAGAATAAATTAATAATCTAACGACAAAATGTTGTTGAGATGGTTGGTAGAGAATAAAATAAAACTGTTTTCAGACTTATACAACCAAAGATATCAGCATTTGTAAAATGTTATTATTTTAAAAAAAAAAAAACTGAAAATTTAAGACAACAATATCTCCAAAACCGTTCGTATATAACCCGAATTGGATTTCATTTTTGGATTTTACTTGAAATTTTACCTTAAATAAGGATAACACAAAACAATAGATCGGAAAAGCTTTATATTGTATAAATGTAAATCAAAAGATTTTTTTTTTTTTTTCGTTTTGTCAAAATATTTGTGCCCACTATTGGGAGCCTGAATACATTACCTTTTAGTGTAAACAGGTATATTCAGTTTGTCGGAAAGTTTGTAACGCATTAAAGGATGCCTCCTCAACCTCAGTCTGTCCGTCTGTCTGTTTGTTGCTGCGCGATTTATTCGCTCAGTTTTAAAGATATTAAGCTGAAATTTTAAACTTAAGCTTTTCTAAGTCCTGTGTACTTTCTATATCAAAATTTATGTGCCACGCCCACTTTTAGGTATAGCTCCCATACAAAAAGTACAACATTTTGTCAAGTTCTTTTAAGAAAAAAAAAATGTATTTATAAAGTGAATGGCTTCAAATATGGTACAAATGCTTCTTAAACCATGCCAAATCTTCATTTTAAAATTGGTTCAAATCGGACCGCGAATTTCTAAATTTTTAAGAATATTTTTAATTTGTTTACTTTTTTAAAATAAAATTTATTATTTATTTTTACATCAAAATTAACTAGTTCCAAAAACATTCAGTTTCTAATCACTTAAAGCAGAACTATATGATAAATCAAAAATTGCTCCAAAAACATTTGACAAATACTTTACAAACAGCCCATTTTATATTTATTTGGTTTGCAAAAAGAAAAAAAAAACATAGCTTAACAAAGCTTTAAGATTTTGAATAACATAAAATTCTTCTTAGCACACCTAAACATTTAAAGGAAGTTTTTTTTTTTTAATGAAACTCATTTCACGGCAGCAATCTAACTTAATCTTTTGGCACTTAACGCTTTGTTGCACAAATACACGTAGAAGTACAGCTATGATGAAAAAACTTTTGTTTGAAAAAACAAATACAACAAAGAATTAAATCCGATTGAAATGTTAAAATAAATGAAATATTCAAACGTCGGTTATATTGGACCAACCCTTTGAATTTTTAAAATTTAACAATTGATTTGTATTGAACGACCTCAAAAAATTCAAGAAAATCCAAACTTTTCCAAAATATAGCAATTTCTGTTTATGTAATTAGAGCCACTAAATCCAAATCAACGATGCAATTAAACAAAAATTGATTTTTGTGTTGAAAAATGTTTCCAGCCACATAAATCTATTTTTCAAACTTTACCCCCTTCCCTGCTCTGTAAATTAAAAAACAAAAATCAAAATCCGTGCTCGAATTAATTTTAGATCTTTGGAGTCGAAACGAACAGAATCTAGCATGTGGCAATCTTTTCACTCAAACTTTTTTTTGTGTCGGTGTAGTCTTTCACAATTTGTAATCCCATCGTCGCAGATGGAATGTAAAGTTTTATTTAGAATTTATCTCATTTGCCAATGAGCAAGCACATCATGTATTATATGATCTCTCGAAAATTTACAGGATTATAGTGAGCTACATGGTCGGATCGGTCTTGACTTTAGTAAGATCCTGAACTGAATTTCACTTTAGTGTTTTGCGTTTTATGTATATTCAGCTACCAAATCTATATCAAAAAAGTGAAGAACAAAAAACTTATTATTTTTCATAAGCAGCAGCATCAAGAATTAATAAATTATTTCCATGACTACCCGATTTCTCCCTTATTAGGAAGATTATAACGGCTACTATTGTTGCAGATACGTATTTTTTATTGTTTTAGTTAAAAATTAAGTTAAAATGAATGATGGAGAATTTTATCTTGGATGTCTTAGGAACAGTTGTAAACGAAGAATTACTCTTGCTAACTGATGCTATTTCGAAGTCGGTATGCAAATGCGAAGTAGAGAGCTCTATAGAGACAAAAAAATTACACTCTTCAAGACGCTGATAGTTCCGGATCTGAAAAATGGCGCAAATCATAGGCCAGAATCGGATAATTCGGCGTTAGATGCGTAAAGATATTTTCGAAAAATCAGAGTCAGAGTGGGCAATGATATCCATATTCGAGTGAATGCATGAGCAATACGACCTATATCAACATCGACATCACCCATTGATGCAGAGGCTACGTAAGCGAAGACGTTCGCCGATGCGTTGGTAGAAAAATATCTTGAAAGACATCCACAAGATTGGAATTTTAAAAAGGCACTAGACCAGCCGCGGTGGTTCAAAAACCTGAGTGATGCCCAATTAAAAAACGCTGTTGGGACCATATACAAAAAGTCTACTTTAAGATATCTTATGTACGTGTAGTTTTTTATAACCGACGCACATAATGTTTTGTCTTTCAATTGATTATAAAGGTAGGCAGCTTCCGCAGCCGAATATGTTTCGTTGCCACAAGTTTTTCACTATTTTTTCCCATACAAGCATAATTTCTATGCAGACACATTTATTCATAGTAAACGTATTTAAAAATATTTCACATAAGTAAAGATAATAATTGAAGCGACTCTATTCTGCAGCACGTTTATTGAGTTGTACGCATTGTTGGCAATTTAGCTTTATTTTCTTCTCTTTCTCACACACACATGGTGTTCCGTTTTAAATTTCTGTACAGCTTACCATGCATGAGTGCAAAAATAGAAATAAAAGCTTGATTTGCAACAATGCTTGTCAGGTTGCAATCGGTTGATTTAATGATTACTATAAACCCACTCATTTCATCAGAACACATTTTTTGAATACACAATCGATAATAGCGCAAGTTTTAAGAATGTTGCCTGATACTATGATGCTAGGATATGCATTATATTATATATGTATGTGTATTGCTTTGTGCCACTACATTGTGCTCTAAGTTATCGTACTTTAATTTATTAAACGACGATATAAAATTTTTAAATTTTTTGTTATTTTGTTAAACGAATTTAAATTTTATATTTATACCATTCGTTTTTATTGTAAGTTGATCTTCAAAACTTTCAAATGCACACAACATATTATTTTTTTTATTAATTAATTAATTATTTTTTTTATTTTAAAAACTTGTATGAGCACCTTTTCTTCTTTTCCTGAGTCTCCTTGGCGCGATACTGAATTATGAATTGTATTAACTCGACGGTTATTACACTTTGACGGCTACTTTCACGCCTGAGACGACTCATGCCGCAGTTAAGACTAATGACAACAGCGTCAGCGTTTAGAATTTGAACTAGAATGCTATTTTTTTTCTTCGTTTACACGTGTCTGCGTGCAAAAAATTACACTTTCACTTTTTTTTTTTTTTATTTAATTTGTATGCTTTTTTTTTTTATTTATTTAGTTGACACGTTGAATGGTTTATTTATAGAGCGCATATACATCATAGATTATACTAAACACATAAACATTTTTTTACGCTTTTTCATCATCATCATCATTGTTGTCGTCGTCATCATCATACAAAGCATGACGATACATTTGCACTGAAAATGACGCAGGAATTTGAGTTATCATGGGGTAAGGCTTACGCGTACCGAACGATCGATTCTTGCAGCAATTAGCGAAATGCGCTTTAATGATAAATATTTGCGTTTTTTTATTTTATTTCTTAAAGTATTTCGTATTTTTCGTTTTGTTTAAAGTTGCGCTGCGGTAATCCTTTTTGCAGCGAAAAAAATTGTAGCATACCGGCAGGCGGCATTTATTTTGTACTTAATTCGTTGCGAGTTAAATTTAAACTAAACGCAACTCGTCGCACGTAATGCGCAAAAATGCTATAATATCCTCGCAAAAAAAAAAAATGTCGAAAGTTAAGAAAAGCAGCACCGCTGTCTCCGTTACTATTGCTGCCAGCTGAGCACAAGACGCCTGCCTATGTAACTCTTTGTCCAATAAGAAAGTAACTAAAGAAAAATACACTTGCGTGAAAGGTAATTGTATATTTTGTTGTATGTAAAAGGCTTGCTAATTCTTTTTTTTTGTAATTTTTTTTATTTTTTGTATCTGTAAATGTATCTGTGTATTTAACTCGTAAATACTTTTAATTTTCTTTTCGTTTTCTTATGTAGCACGCCAAGTTGTATAAATGTGTATATCAATTATGTCAGCGGCAAGGAGGATAATAGCATTGTAAGCATAGTGAGTGGTTTATGTATCTTCTGCATAAATGCTATTAAAAGTTAAGTTCTTGGAAAAATAAAAATAAAATATAATCATGCTAGTTATTTGTATACCCTGCACAAAAATAACAACAACAACATTCGAGTTCACACTTAAAGCATAGTTTGAACATTTTAGACTGATATGGTAAAAAGGGCTTAAGAATCTGTTTCATCGACTCACACCACCTATTTGTCGACTTCAAAGCCACTTTCGGCACGCCAATAAGATCAAAGTTCTATAAAGCACTCCCTGCCAAGATAGTTCAGCTCTGTATGATAACGCAAACAAACACCCAAAACGTTGTCAGGGTCGGTCAAAATCGCTCCGATCCCTTTGATACCACGAGAGGCTGCAGACAGGGCGATGTACTTTCTCAATTTCCTGATGGAATACAAAGTGCCATAATGCTAAGTCGTTGATCTGAAGAGCAATATTTTTTTCTACAAAGGAACTATGCTGTTCGCATATGCCGATGACTAAGATATAATCGGCAAAAATGATCGTGCAGTCAACAAGGCTTATCCAGACATTGAAAGAAAGTCTCGGCCAATGGGACTAACAGTGAACGAGAGCAAGACGAAGTACCTGTATCCACAGCAGACATTTAACACGACGTGGATAGTCTGTGAGAGCAGAGAATTTCAACTTTGAGGTTGTAGAAAACTTCGTCTACCTGGGCACAGATGTAAACAGTCAGGAAATTAAACGAATAATCACTCTTGCTAACCGTTACTCTTTTGGTCTCGGTAGCAAATGCGAAGTAGAATTCTGTCCAGAGAAACAAAAAATTAAACTCTACAAGACGCTGATAGTACCTATTCTGATGTATGGCTCAGTAGCATGGGGCATGACAGAATCGGATAACTCGTCGTTGGGCGTATTTGAGAGGAAGATACTTCGGAGAATCTTTGGTCCAGTTAGAGTGGGAAATGACATCCCTGAGCCCTGATGACAATAAAAAAAGATCCAAAACCAACAACCGGCTGTATATAGACTATTAAAAAGAAGGAGGAGCAGTGCAGGGGGGGGCGAGGAGACTGACCCATTAAACGCGTCTATTTTCAGTCATCTCCAAACTTTTAATCGGGCAAGCTCAAGAAAAACGACATGCTTAACATTTTCATCGATGACTAAGTGGTGTTCCAAGCCGAATTTTTATATAAGAGGCAGACAGTATACAATATTTTTTTAACCTAAAAGCGTACCTAGGTGAGTCTAGACATCGTTAAAAGTCAAAAAATTCATATCGAAAAGACACCCAACCATGTCATTAAAATGATTTCACAACCTCTAAAAAGTCGTAACTTGGCCCCATCATACTACTAATGTAAAATATGGAACAGGATAGGAAATTAGACAATGCCCAGCACTGCATTAGGTCATCATAGCATTTCCTTATTTGTGGGAAGCCTCACTCAATCATTCAAGTTTAGACTGAAGTTTTATATTTAAAATCGCTATAGAGACTCTTTGCCATCCGAAAGACTCTTTCACATCACATAATGCATCACAAAGCAGTGAAGCGCATTTAAACTTTGTTAAAACTTTCTATTGTTATAATTAAAATAATTATTTCTTTGTTACTAGGTTAAAATAATGTGCAAATACCATAGTACTGTATGTATGTATCTTTTTATATAAAAACAACTTAGCCTGATAAACACGACAACATCACGAGAAACTTTTCTTCTGAGTTTTTGCCTGATAGTTACTTTAATATATATAAAATTGGTTTTTCGTTTTATATTTCCTTGGCTTTTGTTTTATGACTTTGCATGCTTAAAATACAAGAAAAAAAAAAAAAAAAGAAAGAAGGAAACACTTCTGGGAGTCAATCTAGCACTCGAAATGACGAGGCAAATAACTACAAGTGTTATACACTGCGAATGACTAGCACCACTCCGGAAATATTCGATGCTTTAGTGTACACAATACATACACACATGCATAGGAGTAATTTAAAGATACATACACACATACACTTACATGTATGTGTATTTACTTTAATATGTTTGCCATTATATAAAGCGGAAGTGCATGAAAATGCTATAAAAGTGCGCTTATAAAGCTGGTTTAATATGAAAAAAAAAAAAAAAAACAAATAAAACAAGAAAGAACGCTGAAGTCGAGTATGCTCGACTACAAGATACCCTGTACCCAATCTATATGTACCTTAAGTTAGGTTCTATTTGACTACCATACATCATTGAATTGGATTTTCATAGAAAAACTTAAAAATCGGGTATATCTTTGATTGGGTTTATACCTAAAATGTTGTTGGGCCTACCCATATTGGTCTATTTCATTGGGACTATCATAGACATAATTTATACTAAATTTAAATTTTCTAGAATAAAAAGCAATGACGTTTTTATGTAAAAACCCAAAATTTTGGGGTAAATTTGTATGGGGGCTATACCTTAAAATTTTGTTGGTCCTATCCATATTGGGATATTTTATTGGGACTATCATAGACATAATTTATACTAAATTTGAACTTCCTAGAATAAAAAACAATGACGTTTTTTTATGCAAAACCCCAAAATTTTGGAGTACATTTGTATGGGGGGTACCCTTAAAATGGGTCTAGAGAAAAACCGTTTGTAAGTGCACACTTGACGGCCTAGGAGAGTCTAAGTTTCGATTTTGAAAGCTCTACCTCTTATAGTCTCGAAATAATCGTTTTCATACGGCAGACAGCATGACAGACGGACAGACGGACGGACGGACAAGACAGACAAAACTAGTTCGACTCCCCTTCCAGTGCTGATCAAGAATATATATACTTTATAGGGTCTATCTTGCCTCCTTCTGTCTGTTACATACATTCGCACAAACTTAATATACCCTTTTACCCTTTGGGTACAGGGTATAAAAAACTATTGTAATTTAAAATTACATTCGAAATGTGTTGTAGTATTTTTTTTTTTTTGAGAGTTGAATAGCACTTTTTATTAGAGTCATATAATAATTTCAGCTTTAAAGCTATACTTTTCAACTTTAATTGGCTGCGCGCTTTAAAAAGTTTAGCTTTAAAGCTAGTTTAGAACGCATTGATTGGTTGTGTGTTTTTGTATTCGTAAAAAAATCTTTAAAGGACACAGCAAACTATCAATAAGCAAAAGTTTCTCTTTCTTCTTTCTATTTTGCCAGCAATATGCTTCTATTTGCTTTACTTTGCTTACCAGAAAGTTTTAACACTCTTTTACACAACATCGTTTTCTTCCAAGTGCATTTGACATGTGTGTAAGCCTAAAAGTATACTATGCTACCACAACTTTTATAAACTTTCAACCAAGCACTTCTTAATTAGTCACATAAGCGGTTTACGTGTTCTCTATGTATGTATTCGATTTGTGCCTAAGTGCCTTTACTTAGGACTTTGATTGCCTTTGTAACACTCACGTCACACACACACACACACACAGAGCATATTTTCTTAAAAGCATATAAAATGTTTGTGTAATCATTTGCTTTTGAAAGCCTATTTCCGTGTGACAACAAAATAAATTTTTAGATGTATGAAAAAGAAAAGCAAGTCAATAAATGTAAGACTTTTTTCTGAGTGGTTAAAAAAATCTTGAAAAAAATACTGGTTAAAACAGGCAGTAGAAGTAGTAATACATAGATTTATGTCCGTCTGTCCGATTAATTCGAGAACTATAAAAGACAATTCACGTAAAATGTACTTCAAAGAATTTTTTCAGTTTGTTTCTTTTGGTTTTTTGACGCTTAAAAGGATTTTTGTACGAATTGTCAGGCAATTTTTTGTATTTTGTATCTTATAGATACTTTTTTATTACGTTCCTGCTCTCAGCTCTTATTATTTAAGTAATACAATTACATTTCTTGCATAAAATTTTCTATTTCAATTTGACCAAATATAACAAAAATAATAAAAGAAAAAAATAATAATATTGTTGATGATAATGTTAATGCGCCTGAAAGTATGCTACTTAATAGTTATTCATGTAATTTCCGCAATGTTTCTTGCTTTACGCATTTTTTCTTTTGCTTTTGCATTTAGTTCAGCATTCTCAAGCGTAAAGCAATTGTTTTGCGTAAGTATTATCGGATAGTTTGCAACAAAAATACTTCTGCTGCGGAAGTATCCAATGTACACGCTAAGGAACAATAATAAAAATAAAGATTTAAAAATCATTTCCTGCAATTGTTCGCAAATAAATTGTCATGCTAAATTTGATGTCATAACTGTTGCGTTTAATAACGTTTTTGGGTGTCAACTAATATGATAAAAAAAAAAAATATTTTATTAAAAAAAAATTTAAAGGTGCGGCATTCTTTCATTTAAATTTTTGTAGTACATATTTGAAATTTTTAACTTTAATCAGTAGAAGCCACATTAAAGTAAAGTCAAAAAAAAAACTTTTTTTAACAAACAGCGTAAGTAACCTAATCAAGCTGAATTTTAGATAAAAGAAATACAGTAAAAAAACAGAGATAATATCTGCCCGCAAAAAAACAAAGAAGCTACATAAGGTTTGTAGAAATAGAAAAAGCTGCTCAAAAGTAAAACCAAATACCACAGAAAAGAGGTTTGTACAAAAATATATGCATACGTAGTATATAAAAACTTAACTAAAGGTCTGAAAGATCAAAGATCTGAATGCATATGAGGATTGAAAAAACACTTTTATAGAGGAAGCGCTTACTGGAGAGTCAACTTTTCATTTTTGGGAAACAATTACTTTTTCCACCGGTCTATATCTGACGAATATGGGTTGTGGAAACATAATTTGGTAAATGTGTTATTTTTTTATACCAAAAACTAGTTTATTTATATCTTATTATTTTTTATGGGAAAGTCGGCTGGGCACCCATTGAAATTAAACACTTACTGCAGTATACAGCCGTCATAAACAAGGCCACAAGATTCCTCGTTTTTTCCCCGAGGTTCGAACCTTGTAGCAGCAACGATTGTGCAGTTTTATAGAAAGAGACACATCATCTGCATGCTCTTTGTTTATAAGGTCCATCCTATATATACAGGGTGCGCTATCTTGTGCTTATTCGTCGAATGTTTGTTTTAGTTGTGGCTTCTAGACAAAAACTTTGCCCCTCAAAGACATCAAAAAAAAAAAAGGTCTAAAAAGCAAAATAACACAGGCTAACATAAGACTGGTATTGTTGAGCCTGCAGTGATTTGTTTGTAATCCTGATGTCATTCAAGTTGAATACAATTCAGATCTAACAGATTGTCTCTGGTTTTATTCTTCAATTTTATATACCCTGTAAAGGGTTTATTAAGTTTGGGCGAATGTTTGTAACAGAGAGAAGGAGGCTAGATAGACCCTATAAAGTATATACAAATATTCTTGATCAGCATTGTGAGGGAGTCGAACTAGGTATATCCGTCTGTCCGTCCGACAGTCTGCCGTATAAAAAGATTATCTCGGAGACTATAAGAAACAGGGCCACCATACATATATGAAACGTAGACTCTCCTCAGCCCTCAAGCGGTCACTTGTAAACAGATTTTATTTATTCCTAAGTATTTTGAAGGGCATCCCCCCATACAAATCTACCCCAAAATTTACAGTTTTAGCCTAAAAACTTCTATGTTTATCCTTCTAGGAAGTCAAAATTTAATATAAAGTATGCCTACAATACTCCAAATGAAATATCCCATTATGGGTGGGAACAAAAAAATTTTTCGGTATAGCCACCATAAAAATTTAAGGTAGGACTTAAAATATGGTTCATAAAGATAAGGTACAGGTTCTATTTTTTTTATTTAAACGTAATTTCGAGACCAAAACTTAGGAATTCTATTCTATCCGAAAAGTGGTTTCAATATAACGGCACCATCAGCAAACCGAAAAATACGATAATAGATTTTCTGAAGACCAAATATAGTGACTGAATTACTATTCTATTATATTCGAGAAGTGGTTCCAATAATACGGCACCATTTGCAAACCAAAATAGTATTGCTCAATATTGGACGTTATAATCTAAATTTTGGCACATCTTGAATAAGTAAGCCTTGTTTTTTTTTTAAAACGTTTAATTTTAGTGAATAGAAATAATATATTTATTATCGAAAAAAAAAAAGAACTCAAGTCGAGATCAATTAACTAGAAGTTAAAGGTCTTACGTCAATATACTGACTGAGCACCGTACTAAGGCTTCAGTTTCACGCAATATGATTGCTTTTTACAACTAAAGAAACCTAAAAAAATTGTTGTCAAACAAACCTCGTTAAATATAGAAAAAAAAATTTTATATTTCCTGTGTTAAAAATGTCATTTACTGCTGTACGCCGAAAAGTAGACTACAAAAAAATATTATTTTGCGTTCTTTACGCCTGATTAAAGTGCGCTGCTCCATTATGCGCACAAATTGTGCGTTTTTAATGTTTCTCTTTTCTTTTTTTTTTTTTTTTTTTTTTTGTTTCATTTTATTTTTATTTTTTTGCTTGTTAGTAGCCGAATACAATATTCTATTATTTGCTTTTTATGGGTTATCTTAGTAGACTTTCCGTTGTGCGGTTTGTCTTTATATCTTTGCGCCATTTTTATTTTCATATTTAGCAGTTAACATCATTTATTATTGATTTCCTAACATTTAGCAATGTAATTGACCAACAAAAGACACACACACAAAACAAAAATTTTCCTATAAACCGTGGAAATTTTATTTTTGGGTCAACTATTTACTTTAGTTGTATACGCGCAAAAATGTTTCACGCAAGCAAAATAATGATTGATTATTATTTTCAGACAATTATTGGCACACAAACGTTTTGTGTATATAATATGTATCTACTAGATACAATATAGGCGCTATTTATATATTATATAGCAACATCAAAATATATATTGACTTTGTTTAATTTAACCTTCAACTGAAAAGTGTTGTATATGTTGTTGTTCTTTTTCTTTGACCTAATTTTTTAAACATTTATATAATTTTCTTTTTATTTTTTATTTAATTAATTGTTTTTTTTTTTTTAAGCTTGAAACTATGTGCCTAGTACAAAGTCTCATCTGCGCAGTAATTAGTCGCGTATTCTCTGTCGTACTTAAATTTTTAAATGTGTAGTTTTTCGTTCGTATAGCGTAGTTTTTGGTCAATATTTGCACAGCGCTTACTGACTGGCCTTGACTTTAACTATGTAGTACTCATCGTAGGTATGTATACATACATTTTAGTTGAAAAGGGCTTTGGGAATATCTTTAGCTCATTAGTAAAATAAATTAATTAGAAATTCAGTGTAGCTAGCAGCAGCAGAAGTGTTAAAATTATAATTAGTGCTTTCGTTATTATCTTTGGATTATTTTTTGAAGTTTATGCCAAATGTTTAAGAAAGATTTTATTTTGAAGTGGCTAGAACTAGAACTCATTATAAATAAAAAAAAAAAAAAATCAAGAAGAAGTCGAGTATGAGCGATTGCAAGATACTCTGTACCCAATATTTATGTACCTTAAGTGAGGTTTTATTCTTGTAACATACTTTATTGTATTGCATTTTCATACAAAAACTCAAAAAATGGGCTAAATTTGTATGGTGGTTATACCTATAATTTTTTTTGTTCCCATTCATATATTTCATTTGGACTATAGGAACAACATCCTTAAAGTCCTTTTTTTACAAAAAAAAAAAATTTTATGAAAAAAATATAAAAAAGATTTTAAATTAAGAGAATATTAAAAGTTCAAATTTAAGGGTTAAAAACACTCTTTTAGAGTGTAGGGGAGTGTTAAAAAACATAAATTTTTACAAGTTCTTATATTTGCTTGAAATTTATTACTCGAGGGTTTTCGGGGTCATTGAATTCAAATTCCATGGCAGAATTTTCAATTTCAAAATGGCTGATGCAATATGGCGACCCTCTAGTATCTAGGTGAAAGTGAATCTGATCAGATTTTAAATTTCTAGGTCCGCCATTTTGAAATTAAAAATTCTGGCTTCAGTGACCTCCGAAAACCCCCTAAGTAATAAATTTCAAGCAAATATTGTATAAGAGCTTTTAAAAATGTTTTTTGACCGTTCTCCACACTATCAACCCTTAGGTACAAGGTATAATAAAGAATATAGAATGTAAAAGTTTGTATGGAAACCAATCGAATGAAGTTTGTTGAACCAATTTTAAGAAAACTTTGCATTAAAATAAGGTATGCAAGCCGGGTTTTTGAACCGAACCACAGCATTTTTGAGTGTTTGCGCTCCGTACCGGTAACCGAACCAGCTCTTCTGAAAGAAAATGATCTTGAAACCAAAACATATAAGCGGACAAGGTGGTTTGGATCGAATAGGTTCTCGAGAACTTTTAAATAAATATTGTGAATTTATAAAATTTAGTTAAGTAAATAGATTATGAAGAAGTATATGCGGAAATATTGAAAATATTAATTTCCGTAGACTTGATAATGTCAAAAGCAATTGAATTTTGTTGGTCCATAAATTTACCTCTGCGAATTAAAACTAATTTTAAAGTTTTTGCACGAACTTCACCGTGAGAGCATTTGAGGAAAAGCAATCCATCCGAATTTAGGAGAGTTAATGAAAATTAGAGCTCAAATTAGAGCTCTTATTATTTACGTGAGGGTACATTTTCTTTCATACGTATTACTTGAACCACTGATCCGTACCGCTGTTCGACATCAACAATAAACCGGTTCGTGAAACGAACTAGTGGTTCAAAGGCATTGCGAACCACTGAACCAAACCATTGGTTTCCAGCCCTGAATAAAACTGAGTGGTTACGTTAAGACAGGCATGGCTAGGCATTCTTTCTTTTTTGAAGAAATTTTGTTTGCCTAATACGGCTCATATTATATTTGGAGAATTCAAAATTTAGGAAGTTTAAAAATAATTTTCTTTTTTTCTGATCTATAGGAGAGACCATGATTTTGGGATCAGTGAATTGAAATCTAGTAATCAATTTCATTCCATTGCATCACATCAGTGTTTTAGCCACGTTTGTCTGTTTGTATAAATAAATTATTTGAGTTAGTGATATACGACCTAAACAAGAAACTATATCAAGTGCCTCCAATCAAAAATTATTTATTAATCTTATAAAGTCCTACGTCGCAAAAATAGTTTTACATTTTGGCATAAATTTAAAAAGGATTCTATTTGTTATAAGGATTAAATGTAAATCAAATGCAGCAATTTTATTGTGCTTAACGTAAAAATATATCATAGAAAAATTTCTTCTTGAGAAATAATTTCCGTTTTACTTTATAGAGCGGACTTTTCTTCAATTACATATTCGACAAGCAAATAATTTGTTTCCGCATTCTTGTCAAAAGCAAGTCTTACACTTTAATGCAAGGAAACATTAAGAACGAGGACTCAGGATTTCTTTAGCTGCACTTCACTTACACAAAATTGTCATACACACACCACACACTCAACATTCACACTCAGAAATATACACATCAACTATCAACTTAAGTATGCAAATTTAATCAATAACTTTTTGATTGAAATTATTATTATTTTTTTTTTTTTAAAGCACTGATTACTTTTTTTACATTACACTGATTTCCGTTCATTAATACTTAAATATAAAAAGGATTTGTTTTAATTAAATTGCATTTCAATTACATTCGATTTGATGCAGCTGTATGCTGCTGCTGCGGTTTATTGATGCGCAACATTTCCGTCATTTTAGACTTAAAAAAAATTTTAGATTTTTTTTTTCACAATAAATAAATTATTTGTTGAATTTTAAGCAGTTATATTGTGTAACACATGTTTTTTTTTTAAATTTAATATTTAAATCTATTTTAATTTAAATTAAATTTAACCAGAAACGGTACGTTTAACACAATTTTTCGTTTAAAACTGAAAAAAGATACACACAATTTTTTTTTTTTTTTGATATTTTATTTTATTTAATTAAAGCAAAATATTTTTTTTTTTTGTTTGATAGCATTAAAAATATATCTATGCGTTATCTAATTATATGAAGCTTGAGGAAATGTTATTCGATTTGTAAATAAAAGATACAACACACATGCCAAAATATTTTGTATCGAATGCGTCACATTTTTTTTTTTTTTTTTGATATGGATTTATTGACCTTAATATTTTTTTTTTTTTCGCTGGAATTACTTTTTTGTTTATTATTTTAAAGAATTTTTTTTTTTTGTAATTAAAAAAAAAATATGTCAGGCAAGGCAAATGTTTGATAAGAATATTTTGTAATAATTTTATGAGGCGTGTTTTGGTATTTGATTTCCGGCAAAGTACAATAAATGAAATTTAATTCGACGTATAACGCATTTTTCCAAATTAATATTAAAGCACTTTCATTAAATTCTATTTTCTTAGGCATATAATTTATAATAATGTCAGAGAAAAATCTGCAAACGTATATATAGTATATATAATATGTATCATAGTTAGTATTGTATCTAACGCAACATTAAACATGGCAGTTCATTAGGCACAGATACAAAGTAGCACATCTTCATCTTCGTAAATTTTCTATGTGCATTAGATATCATCATTTATAAAAAAATAAGCATTAAAAGACGTTTTTATACGTTATTTCGTTGAACAATAGCGTCTACATTTGAAGGACAATCAAGTTGTTGCACTGTGATACAAAATATGTATTAACTATTTTTTCAGATACAATTTTTATTTATTTTTTATTTTAAATGACTTTTGCTGCAACAATAGCATTTTGCACCACTGTGCAACGCCTGTCTTGGAAACGCTTAAAAGTCAGTTATAAATGGAATATATATGTACGCATAGCCTACTTTTAGGCAACAATAAAAGTGAAATTTTTTAAATGTATTTTTCTGACTTTATGTCAGTCCGTCTTTCTGTCAAAATTTGTCATTTGTCTTAATTTGATATCGAAACACAATCGTAACAGTCGTCAAGGATATATAACTACGTTTCTCTATTTTAGAATTAAAATGACATTTTTGTTATTAGATTTTGATTTCAAATGCATTTAAGCAGCAAATCGCTTTGATCTTTTCAAATTGATTTCAACATTAAATCAAAGCGAAGTATTGATGGATAAAATTTGATGTAAGATTATGAGCTACACGTTTATAAGGTATTGAATCAAATCAAATAGAGACCAAAGAAAGCCAAGATGTGTTTGTCAAGCATTAAAGCTATGTTATGCAATAAAAAATCTTTAAATTTAGCAGAGCTAAATTCTATCCTACAAAATTCTGACCTTCAAATTCAACTTTTAAATAAGGGGTCCTACCATGCAATTTGCCAAGACAACAAATGAGGACCTTGGAAAAGTTGAAGGAACTTTCTCAAAATGGTATTGGATGCCTGTTCAGTGAAAGTGAGACAAGGAGAGACTATCATCATTAAGCGTTTTTAGTAATGGCTAGAACCAAAGTAGTAAAAGGAGCTCAGAATATTAAAAGGGGATATCGAATTTATTAGACCAAAGAAGTCCGATTAGGGCACCAAACGGAGTTAGAACATGATGCCGAAAATAACTGTTTTTCTTAACTATATCCACATTAAATTGTTTATTAAAACGATTTAACTAAAAATCTGAAAGAAAAAGAATGTTACGGTCTTTTTTAAAAATATATGTTAATCTATCAGATACATTTTTTATACCCTTAACCCAAGGGTTCAAAAGGATATAAGAAGTTTGTGCAAATATATGTAACAGGCAGGAGGAGGCATGTCTAAAGAGACATGCCCAGGGCTGGTCCTCTCAACCTGAAAACATTTGAAACCAAAGCACACACGAATCATGGATAAGGCGGCTAGAAGAAACAGAACTACTCCAGGTAGCAGAGACATAAGTGAAAATCGACTCGTGGTAAACTCCGCGGCAGTGGCATAGATTTTGGAGGCCACAACTACCGTTAATTCTGCTTCTTATGGTAGACCCTATAAGCTATATACAATCTTGATCAGCATTGCAAGGAGAGTCGATATAGATGTGTTTGTGTGTCCGTCTGTCTGTCCCTGAAGGCTATATGAGATCACTTATTTTCTCTAGTCCCATTTAAAAGGGTAGCCCCCATACAAATGTTTGGGCTTTTGCATAAAAATTCTTTGTTTCTTTTTCAAGGACCTCTAAATTTAGTATAAATTATACCAATGATAGTCCCAATAAAATATCCCGAAATGGGTAGGATCAAATACATACAAATTTACCCCAATATTTTAAGTTTTTATGAAAACCCAATACAATAAAGTATGGTAGTAAGATAAAACTTAACGTAAGGTTCATAAAGATTGGGTACAGAGTAATTTTTAGGTATACTCGACTTCAGCGTTCTTTATTGTTTTAATGGATTATACTAGTTGGATTTAAATTAGTATTGGTCTGAAAGAGATTAAAAGTGACATTCTTGAAAAAATTTAGATTTTATTTTGACCATTTGGATAGAACTTCGAGATTGGATGAGAGGGCAATGGTCTGATAGAAACAAAGTTAAGATTTAATAATGATAACAAATCTTAAGCTCAAAATACAGATATAACAACTATTTTCTATAAAATATCAGAAAATGGGATGGGTGCTTGAATGGATCTGTATGTTATATTGACCCGATTCTTGCCATATTGGTATATTCACAGGATGACAGTAGAAGTGATTTTACCCAGATTGGCATGAATATATTCACAAATAAGAATTAGTTTCATACAAAAACTCAAACATGAGTGCTAGCTTTGTATGGGGGCTATACATAAAATGGGCATGGCATCTTTGTTCCTGACATACAAACTGCCTAGGATCAAAAAAAGGTAAAGTTTAAATTTTCAGGTCAACATATTTAAAGTTTTCCGAGTAAAACCATTGTATTAGACAGACGGACAGGCGGACATGGTTAAATCGATTACTTATCAATAATATATATTCTAAATGGGATCTCCGATGCCTCCTTTAAATCATTACAAATTTTCTGACGCACTAATAACCCGTACACACTATGTGTAACGCGTATAAAAAATGGAACACCTAAATTCAACTGAGTAAAACCGCTTAATAATCTCTTTACGTTAAAACCAAAAACCGTATATTATGGCAACAACATAAATTAATTGCTACCTTAAAGCAATGTGACAACAAATCAGTGCAACAGCAACGCCTATGCTCAACAAAATGTTGAGTCTTTTAACAAAAATTTTAAATTAAATACAAAATGACAGTATTAGCTGAAATGTATAAAACGTTTGTGGCTTTAAATTACGCGACATGAAAACTAATTTAAAACGTTAACCGCGCAGCAAATGTATAACGTTAAATTGTGTAGAATGAAATAAATGACAGACAGAAACCTAAGCCGCCAAAAAGTGGTTTGTCAGTCAAGAAGCAGATGATAACTACAGCGTCAAAAAGCATAAAACCCCTAAAAAAAAAAATCAAGTTAAATTTTATGCCGCTGGAGGAAAATTTTGGAAAATTGTTTTTTAGCGTTGATTAAATTTTTGACTGTTTGATGATTTTATTATTTCAAAATTTTCTATTTTAAATGCAAATTAAACTAAATGTGATAACAAACAACAACAACAACAAAATAAGTGCGTTAAGATACATAGATACTTTTGATAGATGAGATACATATTTAGATACATTTAGAACAAACAATACAGAACATTTGCACAAACCGTAATTTAACAATACGCGTACGCATTGAATTTAGCGTATTTATACTATAATTATCATCATCATTAAAATTTAAAGTACTATGACGTCTTGCATAATTTAAAACATTTTTTGAATTATTATGCGCCTGAGAAACCACCGATGACACCGATATGGACATTGTTGTTGTAGATGCGGAGCTGCATCTGCGCAAGGACGCACGAATTAAAGATAGATTTTTCTTATAGAATTATACATAAAAATTAAATACAATTTAAGAAATAAATTATTAACGTTTACACACACACATGCATGCAGCGTCATGGCGCAACTTAATATAAATTTTTTTTTTTGTATTCCCAAGATATGTTGCAAGCCAAAGGACAAAAGTGGAACAGCAGGATACGCAAAATATACATTTTGAATTTAGAGTTCGCGTGTACAATTTTATGAGTAAAAGACAATGCAAACAAAGTAAAACATAACGACATGCCATGCCAACGCTGAACGCGCGTACAAGCACGCAGCGCAGGACATAATGTTTTTTTGCATGTCAAGGATAAAGATATTGTGAAATTATACAATACAAAAAAGATTATCAAGAAGAAGACTACGACGAAGACAAAAAGATTCAAAGGTAAAGGCATATCACAAGCTCTTCACAAAATTTTCTTTGGAGTACTTCGCAAAACACAAAAAAATGCGCAACGCCTAACAGTATGCTTCAGAAAAGTAGATTGACGCAGACAAGTTAATGCTGCACAACAATGGCCAAAACAAAGAGCAAAGCAAAGCTAATTACTCATACTACACTTCAAATAGTTCTCAGTCATCAATGCCACCCAAATGACCAATAAAAATCAGTAAGCTACGCAAAACCCCAACAGAAGCGCACAATGCGCCAATTCAAAGTACTGAAGAGCACATCCCCCCCAAAAAAAAAAAAAAAAAAATAGATTCAGATTCAACAAGAAATTGAGCTACTAATTCCAGCCATACACGTCGTAGTTGAAATACAATTGCTGCATAGCATTGACATAGCACAAAACAAAGACTCCTCCATGTAGAAGTCATCTATATGAAACCAAAACACACACACAAAAAAAAAACAAAAAAAAAAAAAAAATTGCTACGCTTAATCAAAAAATTTTTTCCTTTTTTTTCATTTTGTGGGATGTACCAGTCTCCTAAATGGTTTTAAGTTTCTAGAGAAACGTCAACGCTCTATCAAAGTTCTTGATATGCTCCACATCGACTCATTGCATACAAATGAGCCAATGCAATTTTGTTGTTCCATTCTGTCAAATTGAAAGTGAATTGTAAATTTAAATTATTTTGTATTGTACACTCGGGAGTGTTTTGCATTGTCTGTCTTCATTGACATGAATGAAGTTAAGTAGATATTGAGGTATGTACGAGTATGCATGTAGCATTTGCTATGAGTGAGTGATAAGTAATGTTTTTGATAGTCAAGCTATTTGCATATTCGAAATATTTATGTTGTAAAATTTTATTGATATTAATGTCTTCTTCCATGAATGTATTTGAAGGATGTCTGCTTGAATTATAATAATGCGATTTTTGACATTTGAAATTGATATGGTTCTTCTTTTTTTTTTCAATTTTAAATCTAAACATTCCTCTTCAGATACATTTAGTTATATTTGTTTTTCCTTTGTAGTTTAAAAAACTAATCAGTTTTTCGAGATATCTAAAAACCACATTCGTAGAGCAACGAAGTTAAGAACAACTCTCGTAATAGATGTTCTAAAAATTGGGCGTCCAGCATTCGTAAATCTCCGATAGTAATAGTATTAATCATCTAGCTGTTAAAGTAAACCGACCCTCATTAGATCTTCCACATCTTGAAACAGTTCTGTAGATCAGTGAACGTTATAATCTGTAGTAGAGATGGGCTTCGGGACGGGAATCCCGTGGGTCTCGCTTATTTTTAATTATAAAAACATAAATATTTGTTTGATTTATGAAACAAAAATCTTAAAACTAAATAGTGCAGTGTTATAATCTATTAAAAATTTTCATTTTCGTACTTAAAAGTAATCGAGACTCAGCGGAACCCATGGGATTCCGTAGGATTCATCCATAAATCACCTGATCGTTTTTTTCGCACTTTTTTACCCTACGTGATAATTTAATAGTTTAAATTTAACATCACTGACTTTTTTATTCAAGCATTGGTCTAGGCTTATAGATTTTTTATCGATGAGTACGAATACGAATCAGGCCTTTAACAATTGCCATCAAGTTTATATTTCGAGAAAACCACATAAACCCTGTCTTTTTTATGTTTTTGATCAAATATAGCAGATGAATCTGCTGATGTGAAAGACATATAAAGTTGTCCTACATCAAAATTCTCGACTGATTTCGTGTTTTCTCAAAGCGTAATTTTAAGCCTAGCTGTAGATTTTTAACATCTCAGGTTCATCTGTTATATTTGATCAAAAACAGTCAATAAGGGCTTTTTAAGTTTTTAAACATTTTCTTAAAATGGATGGACAATTTTTAAAAATAATTTTAAAAAGAACTCGTAGTTCGATGCTTGAATTATCTTCCGTGTTGACCTGTCTTATTTATGGAGGTGATATTTGGCTGAAACATTTCCCTCACCAATTTTTTTCGGTTCTGGCTCGAATAGGATTTTTTTTTTAAACTTCCAGGCGTTATTTTGAGCCATCGGTTTTCATTTATTTTCAAGGAGCAGTGAAACCAGGACAAAGGCCTTTGTACTTGGAATCATTATCTTGTTTTAATCGAAATTCACCTTTCATCTTTTTCAAGAATAAAAAATATGAAAAACTGAAAACTAATTCAATATCAACAAAAGTTTAGAACGAGAATGGGAAACGCATGAAGAAAGTAAAAGATAGAAATATTCGCTATTGCTGCAATGGTCCGGAAATTCGAACTCCATTTTACTTTTTTGTGGTATTTATTTTCCACTTTTAACAATCAAATTAAATTTAGCTTGACCAATTTTTATTTTTAAACCGATTACCATAATAAAAATTTATATACTATGTGTACACTGAGTACAATCTCGAAATTGTTATTAATTAAACTCAAGAACACATTCTACATGCATATAAACTGGTTCACAACAACAACAGAAACAAGCAAAGAAACGATGCTATTCGAAACTAATGACCATGCGATTCAAAATCAAATATCGAAATTGTATCGACAAACCATATAAAAGGAAGAAAGGTATACAGTACAACACACAGAAGATAAATGTAACATAAAACTAATTACGTACATTGCTAGTGAAGGCTGCTAGGACATTGTAGTGACAATGAAATTGTTGTAACATAGCGAATCAAATGACATAACGAAGGCATCGAGTAATGGTTTTAAAGTAAAAGAAAAAAGGATACACTCAAAACAACAACGACAACTGTGCGCGGTCGAATAGCTTTGAGTAGAGCAGCAGCAATACAAGTATTACAAGTTTTATAAAACGTATATATACAGGACTACTATACTCAAATACAGTTGAGTGCGTTTTCAATTACCTTGGTTGATTACTTGTAAAAATAAATTAAAAACTATGACAGGTCACACAAACAATGCGATTAATTTTATACGCTGAAAGAAAGGCGCAGCCGTTGAATGGATTTAGTAAGTTTAGAAAAAAAGTATGGAACAATTTGAAATTTAATAACGCGCTTAAATATACAATGTTGTATTTTTTTAAATGTAATTTAAATGCTAGCAACTCGTTTATGAGTTTTGGAATACATATAGTATAACGCTTTAGTTTTTCTTTCTTTTGTTTTCCCAGAGTAGAATTTTGGCAGCAGAAGTTTTTTTTTGTTTTGTATTCGTATTCATTTTTTTATGGTGATGGCTTTGGCGTTGTCTGCAATGCTGTCGAATTACGTCGATTCCAACGCCAAACAGTACCATCATCGCAGACATAGATCAATATATTCGCATCACGTGAGAAAGCTATTTGCCGCACTGTTGCAGTGCTGCGCACATTATGCAATGTCGTCATATGTGCACCATTCGGATCACTTGGATCTAGTTCCCAGACAAATACCTTACCCGATTGATTACCCAAAGCAATAATCTTTTGCCATGGATTAAAACCGAAGCGTACAAACCAAATTTCACATTCTTCATATTCAAATTCAGCAACAATAGTACATGATGAATCATTTTGTTTAACTTGTTCGAAAGTTTGATTCAATTGTCCCGGTTTCCAGCAGACAATTGAATGTTCACATGATTTCGATAATATAAAATTACCAAACCAATGTACACAATCCACATAATTACGATGTATATCACGTGTTGAAAACTCCGGAAAATGTTGTATTTTTGTTGGAAAAGGACGTTGTGATTTTTCCTGATTGTATGTATATGAAAGATCGATTTTATGTCGAAAATCCGGACTATCAATGCACCAAACTTTCAGTGAATGATCCATGCCACTTGAGATAATTCGATCACCACGCATATGAAAATCAATGGATAGTACTTCATCACGATGTCCTTCAACGCCACCGAATATGGCTATGCAAACATGAGATTGTATATTCCATAAGCGTATAGCATGATCCTTGCTGCCGGAGAGCAATAATTGCATTTTATGCGGGTGAAATTTTAATTCATTTATAGCCTGTCCATGGCCAACGTAATTTCCGACCGACTCATGTAGATCCATATCAATGACGCGTATAATACCACGATAGCCGGCCGCAGCAAAAAGCGGCGTGTGCTTTTGTGCATCGACTGTCCAGGCGCAAGTGTAAAAGACCTCATCGGGCTACAGAGAGATTATGTAAAGCTTAAATGAATTTTTTTTTTTTTGTATTATTGATAGCAAACGGCAACGACGGCAACTTACATCAGGATCTGCATAGCAGAGCAGCAATTTAATGCCACCTTCACGTGGACATTCGTAAACAGTGCAACGATTGCTGCCTGTGGTTGCAAATATTTGCGGTTCATCTTTGTCGACTAAAGTATTAAATGTTACTCCGAATATAGATTGTCCGTGATTCTCTTTGACATAGGAGCTTGAAGTTGAACACATATATAAATTAAAAACCAAAATAAAACAATCCCGGCAGCACTTACTCATATTTGTATGCGGCGCGTTGTGCCTTTGATTTATTTTGACTGCGGCGACTGCGCCTTTTGTTGCGTGTTGCCGGTGATTTGCTGCGTGCTGTGCTTGTTGTGGTTACACTTGCAGTTTCCTTTTAATTTAAATTTTTATTTTTATTTGTCAATTAATTATTTGGCGCGCACACTTACGGCACATGAATCATCTGCACTTTCGTTGCCATTAACGCTTTCATTATTTGTTGACGTTGTTGTTGTTGCGTTTGTTTCATTTTTAATCTGTTGCATATTTATTTTTTGCTTAAATTTAACTTATTTTTTTTTTTTTTGAACAATTGTTGCTTTGGCTACATTTAATTTGTTTAGGTTTCTCGCTTGCTGCACGCTTGTTGTTGTTTTGTTGTTTTTTTTTTTTTTGGTTTCTCGTTTTTGTTTTTGGCGGCAAACGTTAAATGTCAAATGTTGCATACTATAGCTATCTCACTTCTACACATGTTACATTGTAACTGTAGCAAACATTTAATAATTTTCTAGCACTATTTTTTTTTTAGTTTAGAAATAACAGCACTAAATGCAAAAGCAGTGTTGGTAATTACACTGTACGATCATTTTGCAGTGTTGCACACGTACAAATGTCGTTAAATTTAAATACTTCAATTTCATTTATTTTAAAATATTTTTAACATGCAAAAAAAATTACAGCAAGACAAGTTATTTTACATTAAAATAATATTTATATTTTTATAGTCTATAGACAAAAAATTCACGCATACATAGGGACAACAGTGTTTAGAAATAGAGTAGCATATAATTTAAAAGGTAAATATTTACAGTTTCAAAAAAGTACACATTTTTACAATAGAATTTTAAGAACTTTTAGCACTTCGATAAGACAATAGACAATAGTTTGTAAATAAAGACAGAGAGTTAAGTTAGCAAATGGGAAATAGAGAGATAGACAAAGATTAATAGCTTAGGGCAGAGGGGGCTTGCAAAAGCGACAGTAAAAGTTTAGAGGTTTGAAGTTTCGAAAACGTTTTTGAATTATTTTGTTTAAATTTTATTGAAATATAAAAAAAAAATAAAAAATGTTCCATTGGGACGTGTACTGTATTTTTTGTTTTATCCTACATAATATTCTCCCCTTTTTGTTTAGAATTTGAAACGTTTTGCCATATTGAAACTTTTTGCGAAAGTATAGTTGTAGTATCTTGATGAAACTGAATCTGATCAGATTTTATATTCCTTAGTCGCCATATTGCATCCACCATTTTGAAATTTAAAATTCTGGCATTAAATTTGGATTCAGTGAACCCGAAAACACCTGAGTAATAAATTTCAAGCAAATATAAGAAGTTTTAAAAATGTTTTTTAATCATTTTAGGGGATTGTCAACGGTTATGTCTTTCCTAGCTAAACTATTCGCTTCAGAATTACCTCTTTCGCCCGGTTCCAGATAAGGTATATTTTTTCACATAGAGTAATCGGGCATACTCGTTAAAAAAATCTGTCGCAATTAAATGGTGGATTTTGTCCTTTTGAAGTAATCTTTAGATCAGCTCGAGAAGAAGATCTAGCCAGCCGTCTGAATAGCAAAAGGATTTGGCTAATCTTTTCAGGGCTGAAGTATAAAGATATTGCCCTCAAAATTTAATCTTTTTCGCAACGATAGGTTCGATCGAAAATGGAGTTTGTTACGCCAATTTTCAGTATACTCTTTCGCATTTATCGATTTTTTTGTGTTTCTTCACAAAATAGAAGGTATTTATAAAAGTACCTCCCTTAGTAAAAACATTGGATTTTGGAGTTAATATTCTTGGAGTGCCTTAAACCTTGATGTTACGCCCATGTAACGGGTATTCTTCTAGCTTCGGATCTACGGAAGTTAACATTTAATACTTTGTTTTTTATTTGTAATTTGGCATCTGAGGTGCCTTAGGAGATGGGCTGGCGTGTAATCGAGGAAAAATTTTGCGGATCCATAACATTTTTAAACACCGAGTTACAGTCTCCGTTTGCGATTATATAAAAAAAAATAGCATGCGTTTTAATGGAACACCCTTTATTTTAAAATTAATTGGCTTTAAGTTCAAAACCGTACAAAACATACAGTTTTTTTTTTCAGAAAACAAAGAAATTATTACGTTTTCGAAACTTTATAGAAAGATTTTATGCGTTTTATATTTTAAAAAATTTTTTTTTTTTATATTTTATACTTTTTTTTTTTAATATAAAACGCATAAATTTATAATAAAAATTTATTGGCAAAACAAGTCAGAGAAGAGATAAATAGAGACAGACAAGTAGAAATTTATTTGTTTAATTTTTTGTGTATCTTTGGATTTTGTATACAAAAAAAAAAAAAAAATTAAAAAAAATTTTACAAATAGAAAAAGTCAATTAAAAAAAATAATAAATTAAGAAAAATATTTTTTTTTTCCTTAGTAAAATAATTATTATTAAGATTATTTTTTAGAATAATTATAAGAAACCGTATAATGTATAAAATATTGTTTTAAGTACGTTTTATTCGTTGACATTGATCTCGCCCAGGCTGGTATGCGCATGCGTTTTTGTTTCTGTGCGGTTGCATTATTACTACAACTGTTGCTACTGTTGACAGCATCTCCAACTCCAGCTGCACCGGCAGCAGCACCACTACCAACAATAGCCGCAATAACATTTGGACTTAAACCTGCTGGCAAAGGCGGCAATGATGACTTTTGATTGGTGGGCATTGAATTTGTTGCAGTAGCAACATCATCACTTGTCTGTTCTTCCGGTGGTCCCGTTGGACCGCTATGTGTTTGCGGTGCCAATGAAACACCCTTTGTACGACTTTCTATACTCGTTTGATTGTCTTGATTATATTCTTGTGTTGCTTGTGGTTTATCAGCCACAATATCTGATTGCTGCTCCTGCGGTTGCTCTGTTGTTGTCGTCGTCTCCGTCGTTTCTAAACCATCTGCTGCTGCTTCTGCTTCTTTTTGTTCTTCTTTTTCAGTACTGTGCAGATTGCAGCTACTATTATTTGTATTATTATTATTATTGTTAGCATTTTGTTGTTGTTGCTCTTCATTTTGTATCCCTACAATGTCATCTTCATCGGTTGTACTAACAGCCGCAATATCCGACGTCGTCGTCGTCGTTGGTATCGTCCCCGTTTCATGATTGCTATGTCTGTGTTGATTGCAGTTTAAATTTTTACAATTTTCATCACAACGCTCCTCCGCCGGCGGAGTTTTTTCTGTTGTTTGTGCTTTACTGGAATATTTAGTTACGAGGAGTAGGAGTGGAGTTGTACATTTTTACAGTAGCGCACAGCGAGTAACAAGCAAAAACCGCAACAGTAGACAATTTTTTTTTTTATTTTTAATTTTGCGCATAAATTTTTTTCAGTGTAGTGTATAGATTATTGATATTTTTAGAAACATTTTTTTTTCAAGATTGCATTAAAAAAGAAAAATAAATTTTTTTAATCAGTTGATTTATGGAAATAGTAATTTTTTTTTGTTTTAAAAATTTATTGAAAAAGAATATTTTCTTTATTCGTTGATGACAAAGTTTCAATTTTCATTTTTTTTTTATTTATTATTTATATTTGAAATAATATTTTCGTAAATATCAAAATTTTTACAAGAATTGATGGCTGTGTTTAATTAAAAAAAAAATAATCTTTGTTGAACTCTTTCGTTGGGACTTGGCCCTATGGTTCGCTATAAAAGATAGTTACCTACAATTATTAAGACCCAGATTCGAAACATAAATTGCAATTAGGCTTAAAAAATGAAAACCATGAAATTCCGAAAGTTGGCATTCTTAACACCGAATGAAATCGAATCGATCTCATTTAGAATCGAAAACATTTTCATGATCGATCAGCTGATGATGCTCTCATTCCAGTATCCAATTATTAGATAGAAAGCTGTGGAATCATCGCTTTCCGTACAAGCATTATTTTTCCCTTTTTGATTTGATCGTTTGAGCCTCCAGACCCTGATTAGATACTATCAAAACTGACCAGCACAGTTCAATAAAGAGAGTTTGAACCGATTGATCTGAAATTTTTTATTCTAATCGATTTGAATGCAATCAACACGTCTAGGAAATGCTCGAACCTTTCTGTTGTAACCTATTCCTTTCAGCTTCTGCATTATCTAATATACAGGATCCTTAATTTGGTTGTGCGTACGCTTGGGTCAAATCATTCCAGTTTTCTTATATCTATTCAGATTTGTCATCTGATTGTGCCTTAATTTGGAAAGTAATTCTCAATGGCACCCATTTTTTCCGGCATTTCGAATTACAACTAAAAGCGACAGGGGCTTGCTGGGTTAGTTATCTCTGTTTAGTTTCTAGACTTAAACTCCACGATGGAATACTTATAATCTGTTGATCAGCTATGTTGAGCAAGATTTTACACTAATCTAAATAGGTCCTTTAAGCCTTGATTGCAGTCTTGCTGTCTAAGAAAATGAACACTGAGTTCTCAAGAATCTAAATGCTACTAGTATGACATGTATTTTCAACTGGACCACAAAAGCAGTTAAAATAAACTTATTCAATCTTCAGGTTTTCTAATTATACTCCCAAACCCACACAGTGATTCAATATTAAAAATTATTTTTGAACCACTAATCTCTGCTTGGGAACGCATAGCCATGACATAGGAACAACATTTTTAAAAACGTACGAAAATTTTTTTATGAATCCCTAAAGCGGAATAAGAAACGTTCCATTCATCCAGAGAACCCGAATTAGTAGGTAATGTTGGGTTAGGTTAAAATGGATAAAGCGAATCTTCGCGACGTCACCTATGCCAGAAAAACATGGTGATACCATATCCCTCATTTATTTCTCCCAACTCGAACCAGCTCGATTACACTAATCTTGACTGATGCAATTTCAGCCAGACTATCGAAAAACGAACTTCCAAGTGCGGTAAATTTTATTCTTTCAAGGGTTGGGCAGTGACAGAGAAAATGTTCTACTGTCTTCTCCTCTTCCTCGTTTGATGCTACCCCTAGTCGGACGGCATGTTTGCCAACCAGGAATAGAATCTGTCTATTGTGTTCGTTTGATGTTGTATTCTGGCCACGTAAGTTTTTGAGATATTGAATTTGGGATTTGTGGTCCATCTTATCTGTAGCTAGCTTGAATATTTCCTGCTTCACTCGCTGTTTCAGAGTGGCCTTGGAAATTTCTGTTAACCTCCTCTCTGGAGGAATAAAGGAATTTGTACTTTCTCTGTCCAATCTATCTCTTTCGTAATTACCAAATATATCTTGGTGACCCGGAACCCATATGAGGCAAATATCCCATTGCTCAGCCATCTCGCTGAGAGATATGCGGCACTGGAAGGAAGTTTTTGACGTGTTTTTGTATGAGTTAAGTGCTTTTAAGGCAGCCTGACTATCCGAGAAGATGTATACTTTTTGCCCACTATCTGAGTGGTGCCCTAGATAATGCATGGCTTCATGTATAGCGACCAATTCAGCTTGAAAAACGCTGCAGTGATTGGGAAGTCTCAAATTAGAAACTTTAGAATTGGGTTAAGCCGATCTCATAAATAAAAACTGCAACTGTCAATTATCTAAATATTTAAATATTTATTTCAGATAATTTTATTTTATTCTATTTGAAAAACTTCTACAAAAAATATTAATTTTTTTACCGCAGTCTCTTTGGAATAAACTCATTTAAGCTACAACAAATTATCAAGTTATTTTATGTAAAAAAAAAAACTTCTTTATTCAAATAACCCCCAAATTGTCCATTAGTAAACTACATTTATGTTAACGATTAATTTAACTTGATTCAAGTACAACTTTTTTTTTCTAAAAAATTTCACACTAAAACATATTAGGTCAACCATGCCACTGAAGTGTGCTTAACAACACACACAGAGCGTACTTCATGGACATTGTTTTGAAAACTACAATTAATATAAACTAAACAAAACATACATGCAAAAAACACCCTTTTTATACTATATACACACACATCCGGTTGACACTCAAGGCAAATCACTGTGTATGGAATGAGAGATAAACTTTAAAATAAAAAAAAAATAAAAATTCTATTTACAAACGAGCGCTTTGCGACAGAAAGAAAGAAAGAAAAACTCGTTATAATATTTATATGCGCTCTTAAACTTTACTGTATGCATATATTTTTTATTTATGATTTAATCTTAAATGTTGAATAGTTTTTTTTATTTTATTCCTGTAAATTGTTATTGTTTTTGGCATGAAAGTTGAAACTTTGTCATCGCTTTTGTTTGTTAAGTTTTTTTTTTTTTTTTTTGTAAATTTTATGAAAATAGAAAAGTTGAAGGTTATGTTTGTTATATTTTTTTATACATATTTAAATACCCTTTACACATGAATTAAGTAGAGTTTTTTTTGTAGGACTTTATTCATAATGGGCTGAGAGTTTAAAGAATTTGAATAGTATAAGAAGTGAGGATATCGAAATTCTAAAATTTATTAAAATATTATTAAATTATACAGATATCCAGGTGCCCATATATTATATATTGACAGTTTATAATGATCTCTTAAAAAGAAATGGTTCCTATAAACATTCTTGTTTTTGAACTTTAAAATTGGTGCTAGAACTGCTATTTAATTATATTCTGAATGGTTACCATGGTTTATTAAACTCAATGGTCGGATATAACTGAAGTGTTTATTTTAGTATTAAGATAGGTTAGGATTTTCTATTGCTATGTTTAAAATTAAATTATAAAATATTTGGTCCAGAAATAAGTTCTTGTAATATATATTTTTTCGAAAAATATGGCCTTATTGGGAAAAAGTAATTAAGAAAATACTGGCATTATTAGTCTTTGTCGTTTCTTCGATTTTTTTGTTTATTGTGAAAAAATGGTTAAAAATGGATAATTTAAAGGGTTGTCCATCGCAAGCCACGGATAGTTCCCATCATTTTGGCAAATCTTACAGTTCGGAAGAACGACTCATCTTTTTTAACCGACACATATTTTGCAATCTTCATAAGGTGAACCGCTGCAGGCCATGACTTATCGAGCCGCAGTAAGTGGTAGTCGGAAGAGGCAATGTTTGGAGAATATGTTGGTTCGGATAGCACTTCCCATCTGACGGTTTTTGGGATATATTTTGACTAGTTTTACGAAGTACGATCATTATTGTGTTGAATCACTTTTTTATCAATTGAATTCGGTACTGCTTCCCCGTGATCGTTTCATTAGCTCATAATAGATCATACCACGCTGGCCCATCAAGTACAGAGCATGAGATTGTATCTATGAATATTTCGCTTTGCCAGCGATGGTGTCAGTTAGCCGCGCTTAACCTACTCATTTTTTTTGCTTGTCGTTATTTTTTCGTACTGCACCAAATTACGTTGCTTTTGGATCATTCCCAAGGCTTTCAAACGCCTGAAAATAGTTACTTAGTCAACTCCCAATGATTCTACTTCTTCTTGTTGCATTTGAAATGGGTCTTCAACGAGTCATGCCTTTCATTCTTCATCTTAAAATTTTATCGACCGATACAAATTTCCAAATGTAATGAAGAGAAGTTTCTGTCAGGAGTCTAAGCTCACGGTTTGACATATTTGATCTGACATTTTGGAGCAGCGTTTAAGGCTGGCGCCATCTATCGGCAAACTGCAATGATTAATGCATACACCCAATACCTTTCTTGAAATACCACTGGTTCTTGTAATAATAAAATTGACAGTCTTTCTAATTTTTTTTTGTAATTAAAATTTATTGGGCTACTCTCAATGATGGATGGATGTCCACGCACCCATTTAGGAACTGAACAGAAAACATTTTCTCCCTTTTGCATTTCTAGTTAAGCTGTTAAACCTCATCAGCGTTATTGAGAATCATGAACCTAAAACTCAGTTTCAAACTATCGAAGATATCAAACCTAACAATTAGTTCAATAGTTAAGTTAAACTCCAAAGAGATTTTGAACTAAACCCTAACAGGGAGTATATTCTATCATTTTGTGTTCGTATTGAACTGTACAGGGTTTTATTTTTTACTCTTTTTAAATATGTGTAAAGAGTTTTCAAGATTCGATTTTTACCGAATTTTTTACTTTTTCCTAATTTTTTTTTTTAATTACACGCTTAACTAAAAGCACTTTGGCAATATAAAATGCGACCTCATATGGAAATAAATTTTTTACAAAAAATAGCAACATAGAGAGTTGAAGAGCAAGATATACATAATCTGATAAATATATAGAATAGACGATGTCAATATGTAGTTACGTAGTAGACGTGTGTAGAACTAATTATTTTTTTTTAATATTTATTTACAAATGAAAAATTAAAAGAGAAAATTTAAACAAATATTATAAAATAGGCGGTGATTAGCTGTAAAAAGTATATGGACTTCTTGTTTCGCTTTTTAGAGTTGGGGTATCTGAAAATGCTTAACTTAAAGCTAAATTGAAAATATAGTTTGAAATTGTTTACGAAAATATAGTTAATATTATTGATATTATTATTAGACAGAAAAATAGCACGTAGCGAAAGTGTGAAAAATTATGGGAGACACTCAAAAGTAGGCAACACAATTTTTAAGAGTTAACTAGCGAGTTTATGCTTAAACTCAAATATTTTTTTTTTTTTTGGTTGATTATTTTTATTCAGAATATTCAAAATTTGTATTTATTTAAAATCCATTTAGACTTTAAAATTTTTTAAAATTTCAAAAAGAACAACATTTAGATATTTTAGAAGATATTTTTTTTACGCAATTACTTTTTTACGGTGCAGTTTCAAAAATAGTTCTTTCTTAATTATAGATTAACTGCAATACTTTTTGGGTGTTGCTTAGTTAATATATTACTTTTGCTACAACTAAATTGATATTTTTTTATGGATACTAAACTGTACTTTTAGTATATAGAATAATGAAATGATATTTTCGACTTATAAGTTTAAAAAAAAAAAATGTTTACTAGACGAAATGATGACTTTTTCTGCATTAAAGCTGATGAATTTTAGGAAAAATAAATTGCGCAGAGCAAGCCAAAAATTAAAAAAGAATTAGAGAAATACTACGAAAAAAAATAGTTAGAAAAAGTTTTTTTTTTCGAAATAGTAACACAAAAAATAGTTAGGAGCAGATGTATAAAGAGTTTTGAAGAAGAAAATGAAACAAAATTTCAATTAAAATTACGAAAAAAACGAAATAAAATTTGTGCTGCAACTTACTCTTCGCTCTCAACAGATGAGGTATGCCCCAACTTGGATTTACCCGTTGTGGGGCTTCTATAGATTTTATTTTTTATTTTTCAATAAAAAAATAAAATTTGTATATTTTAGACAAAACACACAAATACATTCATTTATGAGAGAAAAATAAATAAAAAAAAAAGAAGGAAATTTTTTAAGTAAATTGATTTGGTTTTTTTTAATTTTTATAAAAATTAAATTACAAATTTTGTTTTTATAAATTAAAAAAAATAGTTAAAGGCATGAAATATATTTTTTGTATGAAAATATATTCCTTTTTTTCTTTATGACTTAAATTGATTAAATAAAAAAAATATAAATTATAGTTATTCTTACACAAACTACTTAAAGCTTGCCTTCAAGGGTGCACACGCTATAAAGCGTTCCGATTTATATTTCAAAAGATATGAAGACTACTTAATTTTTTTTTCTTTGTAGCATTGCGAAGCCCAAAACCAATTCTTTTTTAATAAATATAATCTTAGCTGTTATCCAATGTTTTATTCCGATTACATGTGCTGTCGCTGCTTATAGAGCGCAACAACAATTTACCGGATTAAATATTTTTTTTTTTTGGTTTGAAATAATTTTTTTTTTTAATAAATATAATATTTGGCATGAAGAATATGCGCCAAAAATATTATAAAAAATAATAAAAAATGCGATACATACCTAGATTCATCGATAAAAACAGCTTCGAGCACACGTGCTGCATAATGCAGATTACGTTGTAAATCCTCAAAGGAAACAGCTTCGTGCTCCATGCGCCGCAGTAGAGTGCGTATTCTGTAAAGAGTTTATGTAAAAATTTTTTAAATGATATATTTTAGCATATATATACTAAGGGAAAAGTTGGGTCAGTTGTGGCCACCCCGTTTTGTTTTTGACTTATAACTTGTGTCCAGGTAGTCTCAATATCTAAGGTAAGTTAGAGACCTTAGATAACTGCTAGTTATTTATTAAATTCCGTCCCCTACAAAAAAAAAGAAATATGTTGGGTCGGTTGTGGGCACCCTTGAAAAATATGCAAAATCTACAAAAATTAAGTACTACAGATGTGGAAAAAATTTTAAAATTTATTTATTTAAAATATTTTAAATAATATTTTTAGTACATAAAGTATACTTGGGGAAGAGTTGGGTCAGTTGTGGCCACCCTTGTGTTTTTGACTGAGGTAGATGTCCACCTACCTTAGACCTTATCACACTGCTAGTTATATAATAAATTCCGTCAAATACAAAAATAAAAATTTTGGGTCGGTTGTGGGCACTCTTGAAAAATCTTCTAAAATGACAAAAAATATAGCAAAACTACCGCAGAAAGAAAAAAATTTAAAATTTATTTATTTTAAAATGCGACAGGGGAGGGGGGTGAGGAAATAACATTAGATAGAACATTTCATTCCTCTTTACAATGTTTGCAGAAGTTCACATCCTCATCATATGGCGTTCACTCGTATTGGCTCTTAGCCGAAATTTTTGGTGGAGTTTGGCTTGTGTCGCTGCCTCATGGCACGCGCAGCTGACTTTTTTCTTCAATTCGGAACTTCTGGAGAAGTCAGCACTGAGCTGTGCATTGGCTTGCGACCTAGATTCGATATCTGCTTTGGAGTATTACCTTGTATTGGCCCAATTCGGGGTTGACATGGCTGGGTATGAAAACACTAATAATAGTTCTGAAAAATAATACCGAAAACAAGGATGACCACAACCGAAACAATTTGGGTGGCCAATTCGATTTAAAGCACTTTTTTTAAGAAGTTAAAAAAAAAATATCTGCCTTCTGCGTTCTTGAAGCTTTTCAAAATTCATGTATCTGATTTTTATTTAAAATATTTGCGTGGGTGGCCACAATCGACCCTCTTCCTCTATATATTAAACTATTGATTAAGTCCGACAAGCTAGAGCACTGACTGATGAAAGTTAAGGAACCTATGAAAACCAGTTATTATTTAGAAAGAAGTGACTTGAAATCTTGGAAGTTAAGCCTACAATTCTTTATAGAAGTTAAGAACCGATGACCATTTTGAGCGATAACGTCAAGTAGCGTAAAAGTCTACTATGAAATGAGTCACTGTTGACTGGAATTCTGAAATTTAAGGTCTAGAAGGAAGAGATGAAAGTGGAAGGTTATCTAAAGTTCGTAGAACACAAATTCCCGATTTCTTTTTAATATTTTGCGATTTCCACCGTTCTATGTTAAGATTGAAAAATTATTTTTGTTTTTTTAATTTGGCTTGATTATTTTTAAAAAATTTGTCGAAAAATTGAGTTTCATTCCACCTTGGACATGAGGAATACTTATAAATGAGGCAGAAACAAAAAACTTACCTCACTGCGGCTTTATTAAGCGCATCCGGTGTATCAACATTTGGTAAACGTTCCGTTTCCCATATAATCGGCGCGATTGAAGTATGCGATGGATTATTAGCTGACGCTTCCGACGGTTCATCCGATTCCTCACGTTCTTCCTGTACATTTTTTGTAAACGAACCGATATTGGAATATGTTGATTCCATGGCATCAACCGTTACCGACATATTTAAATTATTTTTAAAATCGGTCGCGAAATTTTCTTCATTCGGCGATACCGGTTGTATGGTGGTATTTGTTGTTGTTGTCATTGTGTTAATACTGTGATTGCTGTTGTTGCTTTTGTTGTTGTTGTTGCTGGATATGGTGTTCTGGGCGGTTTTTGATGATGATGTGGCGCTATAAAGTGCTGCTAAATCTGATGTTCTACTTTTTATTGGATAATTATGACTGGACGCGGTAGGAGTTGCTGTTGAAGATGATGTCTGTTGCTGTTGTTGTAGACGATGTATGAGTGGATGTTGTTGCTGTTGTTCAGTCGACGGAATATCTGTTGCTGTGAAATTATTACTATTCGTACTGTAAGAAAGTTTATTGCTGCTGCCTAAACGTTGAATTTCGTAATGTGTTGCTAATGGAGTTGTTGCTGCAACTGTTGCTGGTGTACCTGCAATTGTTCCTGTGTCCGGTTGCAATTGCTGCTGTATCGATTGATCCTGCTGCACCTGCTGCTGCTGCTGACGATGGCGATGCGAGTAATGCTGTTGATTGTTGTGCGTCAATTTGTGTAAAACTTTTGCGACTATTTGAGCGTCGTACAATCGTTAGGGAACCGTGTCCTGAAGTTAAAAGAAAAAAACAATTCGTGTAAATATTTAAAGATTTTTCTTTTATTTTTTTGATGTAAAATGTACCTATATTTTATATCAAAGATAAAACGGATTTTCACGCATTATTTACAAAGGTTCAGTCACGCCTTAGGCGACATGTTTATTGTGTTCTTCGAATTGTGTACTAAAATGTATTTATTTATTTTTAGCTAACAACAAATCCATGCCCCCGATTTAATGCATGTCAAGAACGCATGAGCAAGTACAAAGCCTTTTTTTCTTTGTGTCATTGACTTTTATTGGCTTTGAATTTATTTGTTTTGCGCGCATATTTACAGATTTAACGAAGCTGAAGCATAAAAAATGTGTTTATTGAAAAAGGTTGAACATGCAACAAAGATACTCAGGATAACCTAATCAACATTTTATTTTAAAACAGTCTTTAAAACAGTCTTAAAATAAAAAAAAAAAAAAAGAATGGCAGCTCGTATTTTTAACCAAAACATTTATTGCTATATATTCAGTTGTGTCACTGAAATCTCTTGCCACTAAATTTCAAACGAAAGTCACAGAATTCTCTTTCATTTGCTTTCAATATACAAAGTTGTTCTGAAAATCCTTAAAGATCCGACTTTGCAAAAGAACTTCAAGACATTTTTAATTGTTATACTCCAATATTTCGCTCATTTACATTTATGTTGCGATTTGCAAACCAATTGCAGCTAAAATCTCTAGAGTTTTTCGTCACACACTCAATTATTAATTTATATTATTTGACCTTAAATATTGTATTAACTTTAGCTGCCGATTTAATGTGCTTCTATTTGGCTTTCTTTCGATAAACTGATTTTTTACATTTAATATTACATACTCGTAAATTCCATTTTTTTTATGTATACATTAAATAATAATAAATATAAAACGATAAAAGAAACCTTGGTATGGCTAAATGTTATTGTTTAATGTAGCTAAAGCAATACAAGTAGTTCATTTATGGCATCTATAATCAGAACATATAAATCATTATAGACAAGAAAGAACGCTACAGTCAAGTACGCTCGAGACAACCGTCTAGAGCAGTTTTTTTTTATTCATGCTGAAGCTATTGTCCGCCAGATAACACTTTGCCAGTATGAGATTCTTTTTTTTTGTTTTTGCATACTCTTGTCTAAATTCAAGCCAATAAGTTTTTTTAGGGGTTAAAATAATGCTGGTAGGTCAGAAAATGATTGGAATAATTTTCTTTTGGTTTCAAAATTTTTTTTTTTTTTTTTAATCAATTTATAGAAGTAGATTGAACTTGGTACCTTTCAAATACAATGTTTACAACATGTATTTTGTTCCATAAAGCAATTATATCAGAGAGTAGTCATCCGCATTTATCTCTTTCTATTTTGCTTACATATTTTGATGGGTTTTATTAATAATGAAAGAAAACTGTAGTAAGAAGAGTACATAAAGTGTATTTATCTTTCTTTTTTCTTCTCTCTCTCTCTCTCTCTCTCTATCAATCTCACATTTTACATAGCTACGTAGCAAATTTTACTCTGTTAAAAATTATGTTTGCAAAGAGATGAAGTGATACAATGTTTGGTATAGTTGCATCATGGACTTTTTTCAACTGTTTCCTTTCCCTAAGAAATACCTAAAATCGCAATGTTTTACCTTGTGCCGAAAATCCGGGCTTTTTTAACGGTCTTTCAAAGAATCTGTTATTGGGACTGTATCGCTTCGATGCCCGATTTTTTGCACTCCAGGTGTAAATATTTAACTAAAATGTTATTTATTTAAAAAAGAGGACAGAAAGAACTTTGCTTGAAGCTGTCGAGAATTGGACTACCTGGGCTCTGTTTAAGTACCTACCTCAGTACCATTACCTCGTTGAAATTAAACGAATAATCACTTTGTTAAAAATATGCGAACTAGATTTGTTGGGGACTATACCTAAAAATTGTTTTATTGACGTTGATAATTTCGGTCTGATGTACTATCCTAGGCTGTACCTATTTCGGATGGACACAGAAAATAGACTTCTTAGAAATACGTTTATAATGCAAAAACGTGAATCAACATGGATGGCCGTTTGTTGAAAGAAACGCCCTTAAAATTGGCTTAGAGAAAACCCGTTTCTTAGCGGGAAAGGAGCGTGTAAGTTTCAAAGTTTGCGTAGTTTCTATCTCTTATAATCTCTGAGATAATCGTTTTCATACTATATACATACATAGTACGGACAGACGGACATAGCTAGTTCGACTGCACTTTCAATGCTGACCAACAAACTCTTTCATAGATTTTATTCAGGTGTCTAGTTCAATGTTTGATTTTTCCGTTGTTATTTCTGTCATAAAAAGTTATGTTATATAATTTGGAATATGTTTATCTCAAATCACATAGTTTTGCGGAATACATTTCGGGACTGAGAAAAGCATGTATATGACGGGCTTTGGTTCCACCGAAGAAACGTTTTTCACTTGTTTTTATATAAATTTAATGAATAAGAAGTTTCTTAAACTTAGAACAATTCATTAAGTATTCCTCAAGAGCTTTGTTTGAAACTCATCCAATTTAAAAAATAATCGTAAATAATATTCATAATTTATTCAAGTAATAAAATTTACTTTTTCTTGACCATTCAATCTTGTTAAATTGCTACAGGCTCTTTGTTACATTGTTTATGGGGTAATATAGACAACAATGCAATTTACTACAATACAATTCAACACTTTCATAAAGAATGAGTAAAAAGAATCGCACGTTTTTGTATGATATACGAAAATTTGGATACATGCATGCATACCCCAAATATATCTTTATTTAATTTTACCCAGGGATAAATTGTAGCTTTGTTAACAATACTTTGATAGTATATGTACAAATACAGCACAAATACAAAGACGCTTCGACTGAAATCAGAACAATTTTTTGCATTACTTTGAAGCTATTTGCTGCGTGCTTTAACCAAAAAGAAAAAAAATATCTTCATTTTTTTTTTTTTTTGTGAATACAAAGACGTAGTTAGTGTAATTGAGTAACTCACACGCTGCAGCTGTGTATCTGCTTTGTATCTTAAAGATACCTTGTAGCTGCTTGCCATATATATAGAATACAAAAATAAGTTATCATTATGCCCGAAGGATGCTTCATATATATCCATTCAATAGCATTGCCAAAGTAACAATGAAATACGAAAAAGAAATTTAGATAAAAATACAAATAAAAGATAAAATATCTTATAGATTTTTCTTGTTTCGTTTGCGCGTTTGTCTTTGAGTAACAATAAATGTTTTACTTTACTTTTTTTGTATCTATACATTTTTTCGCTTCAATTTAGCTGTCAGTTATATCTACTTTTATCTCACTTGAGCGCTTTATATGCTGCAGTTTTTATGGTTGACTACTCATAGCAATGATGTAGCTGATAAATGTTTTGTTCTGCTTGATTTTGGCATAAAAATTGTGTCTATACTTAAATTTATGTTACACACGAGAGTTCATGTATGTACATACTCGTATCTCATTTAAGCTTTATTCATGCTTAAAATTTTTTTGAAGTTGAAGTGGTGAAATGCGTTGTAGCACAAAATCTGTTGACATTTTTATACCCGTCACACACATAATGTGGAGGGTATTATCATTTAGTCAGAAAGTTTGTAACGCTTTAAAGGGGACATCTTAGAGCCTATAAAGTATGTATATATTCGTGATCAGCTCGTCGAAACGAAACGATCTAAACATGCTCGTCTGTCTTTTCATCAGTATGTCAGTCAGTCTGTCTGTCCTTCCATCTACCCGTCTCTCCGTCTGTTTGCCCGTTCATTAGCTCAGATATTAAGCTGAAACTCAAAACTTAAGATTTTCTCGGTCCTAGGTAGTTTGTATGTAAAAATGAGAATATAATTCGCAATTAGTTCAAACATTAATTAAAAAAGCATGGGAATGCTTAAACTTCGGTAGAAACGAAGCTCACAAAACTTTAATTAATTCATGTGTGATCATCAGAGACGTAGATTATATTCCGCAAAGGAGTTGGGGAAAACTCAAATTAGGGCCCAAATTAAAAGCATATATGTAACATTTTTAGGTTTAAATTATTAGATGATTGAATAATAAATTTCTTGAAAAAATAAAAAAATAAAAAAATGGAAGGTAAGTCTGTATGGGGTCTGTATGTTATAGTGGCTCAATCCATGATTATATATATCACTAATATGTTCATAGGATGACAGAAGCAGTGATTTTTCCCAGGTTAGAGTGAATTAAGTAAGAACTATTATTATACAAAAACCCAAAAATGGGCAGTATATTTGTATGGGAACTATAAATAGAAAAAGGCGAGGCATCTTGGTTTTGTTATTGGAAGTGATAAGAAGTGTTTTTACCCAATTTATTCATAATTAATTACTACTTTCATACAAAAAAAAAAGTAGTAAGATTGTATGGGGGCTATACCAGAAAATGGGCGTGGCACCTTGGTTTTAACATACAAAGTAGTCGTTGCCGAGAAAACTTTAAGTTCCACATTTCACCTTAATATCTTCATATCTTCTCCGAAAAAAATGAATAGAAATAAACAAGATAGACGGACAGACAGGCGAACATGGCTGAATCGATTCGTCTTGTCGAGCTGATTAATAAAATATATATACTTTACGGGGTCTCCGATGCCTCCTTTAATGCGTTACAAACTTTCCGACAAACTGATAATACCCTTCACACTATGTGTGGCGGCTATAATAAATAAGATATATACCCCTTAAATGTTTCTTATTTTTATTAATATAGTTTAAACTAATTGTGAATTATATTCATTATTTCCTTGAATTTTAAAAAAGAGATTTGAAACCAATTAAAAGAGATTTTGTGTGACCACCCCTGTTAATGCATCCAATGTCAGAACCAAGATGCCCCTTTTTAGGTAGGGCCCTCATTATCGAGTTCTTATACAAAAAAAATTTTTAATTTATTATGGTGCATATGGTAAAAACTTTTGTTATAGTAGTCCATGTGTACAGTATAGATTTGATATGGATAAAGTAAACTATACATATTGAATAAAAATTAGGCCACTTTATCATATATGGTAGTCCCTATATAAAGTCACATCAAATTTTCGAGTTTTTGCTAACAAAAATTTCGTGTGATGTGTATCAAAAACTTTGGTTCTAAAAAAGTTACCGTTTTTCCTTAGTTTATTTTTGTTTTAAAGCTAAAAATGTTTCACATTTGATTTAATTTCAGTTGAATGCTTTGCTAAATACCGTCTTCTTCCTCTTTGTCTTTTTTTTGTTGGTGTGTGTGTGTGTGTGAGTTCACCATTTTGTAACATTTTTAATGGCATTTTCATTAACATGGCGCAAAAGAGATATGACTGCCTGCACACTCACAGCACCTGTCTCACACTATTTAGCGCCTCTTTAAATGGCTTGTAGCGACGTTAAGATTTTTTCGAAAGGTGTGTTAATTTATATTTTCGCTTTTATGTTGTAAGAAAGAAAAAGTACTCGTAATATTAATTTATTGTACTCGGGATTTATATAGTTGATGCGTGCCAAGTACATTGATTTTGTTATTTAATGGGTTAAATTTAAGCGTTAAGATTTTATGATTTTGAGGGTTTGATCCTTGCATCTTAAGTTGTTTTTTGTTACGCAATGAAATAAAAAAAAAAAAAAACGTAATGAAAGTGTTTACAAAGATTAAGTGTTGTTTTGTGCTTTAAGTTTATTTTTATCTTTGATCTTAACCAGTAAAGCGAATGCTTTATGCTTTTTTTCTACTTCAGAATTTTTTTAAATTTTCAATTCAAAAGTGAATATTAAAAAACTTAATTTATAACCATTTATTTAGCACTACAGCGACGTCGCTTATTCGCAATTGAAGAAAAGGACACTTAGGACCACAGTCCTGCTGCTTGAAATGCACAACTCAAGAAAGTTCAAAGGTAAAAAAAGCTGTGACCTAAATAATTTTCATTGAAATCGCGTTTTCTACTCTTTTGTTTGTTTTTTTTTCTTGGCCCTTTTCTCTTTTTAAATTTCATTTCATTCGTATCTTAAAATGCCAGCAACGAAAAGTTGCAAATCACAAAACACAAAATGAAGTAAATCCTGACAGACACGCCGCTGCCTGTTCTCATTGATTAAAAAAACCAATTCAGCAACTCAGGTGGCATTCGCTTGGGGAAATAAGGAAAAACAAGGTTAAACGTTAACTTCCGTATAACCGAAGCATTAATTGCTGTCAAACGAAAATTGAATTCGAGCGCTGGCATAAAGTACAAGGATGGTGTGCAGTTTTAGTACCCTGTAGCGGTAGGGTAAATAGTTATCGTTTTATAAAAAGTTTATAAGTGACCTATAAATATATAAACTTTTTTTTTCTGTTAAGATTGGTCATTAATTTTGGTCAGCACCCTGGATAAGTTTTACCTTTTGTGAGAGGGGGGGGTAGGGAGGTACATTCGTGCTTGATTTACACATTTAATCATAAATAGACTAACAATCGTTCTTTGAATCAAGACATTTGTGGCAGGAACAATTGTTCCATGTATCAAAATCAATTGCTCCATGAATCAAGAACAATTGTTCCATCCAAGAACAAATTGTTCCATGTATTTAGATACAATTGTTCCATGTACCAAGAACAATCGTACCATTTATCAAGAACAATTGTTCCATGAATCTAGAAAATTGTTACAAGTATCTAAAACAATCGTTCCATGTATCAAGAACAATTTTTCCATGTATCTAGAACAATTGTTCCATGTATCTAGAACAATTGTTCCATGAATCAAGAACAATTGTTCCATGTATCAAGAACAATCGTTCCATGTATATGGAACAATTGTTTCATGTATCTAGAACAATTGTTCCATGTATCTAGAACAATTGTTCATGTATCTAGAACAATTGTTCCATGAATCTAGAACAATGAACAATCATTCCATTGTATTATCTAGAACAATTGTTCCATGCATCTAGAACAATTGTTCCATGTATCAAGAACAATTGTTCCATGTATCTAGAACAAATCTTCCATGTATAAAGAACAATTGTTTCATGTATCTAGAACAATTGTTCCATGTATCTAGAACAATTGTTCCATTAATCAAGAACAATTGTTCCATGTATCAAGAACAATTATTCCATGTATCAAGAACAATTTTTCCATGTATCTAGAACAATTGTTCCATGTATCTAGAACAATTGTTCCATGAAACAAGAACAGTTGTTTCATTGTTCCATATTAGAACAATCTGTTCCATGCATCTAGAAAAATTGTTCCATGTACCAAGAACAATTGTTTCATGTATCAAGAACAATCGTTCCATGTATCTAGGAACAATTGTTCCATGTATCTAGAAAACTATTCTTCCATGTATCACAAGAACAATCGTCCATCTATCTGGAGCAATCGCTTTTTATATGATATACAAACGTGCTATGATAAACGACAAAGCTTATCATTTGAAATTTTTGTTGAGTGGTGAGAACTTACTTACACGTCCCAATTCAGTTGTTACATTTAATTGCATAAAGCTTACTTTACCCTACGAATGAGTTACTAAAAAGTAGTTATGAACTGTAACAATTAATAAAAAAAATAAAAAAAAAAAACCTAAGCACTATTTTATCATAAATACAAAACATAGCATGAATATAAAATGCTTTACTTTAGTAGCGAATCAAACAAAAGACTACTGGACTCTTGAGACTTGTAAAATTTTCCATTTTAATTTTGCTCTTTGATCCTTTTTGTCTCAAAAATATTTTCTATGCCGCTCGAAGATGTTTACACTAAGCTTATAAATAGTTTTAATAACAAACTAGCAAAAATTAGCAAACTATGAAAAAGAAACAATTCTTTATACGTTTTTTTTTGTACCTTTTCAACCACGAAGGAATAAGACATTAAATATTCCAATGAAAATAAATGAAGTTACAGACCACTGGCAAATTAGATCAGACTTATGACCAGACCAGAGCAGACAGCGCACAGAGGTATGCAATAAAAATTTCGTTTGTGGCATAAATTATGCAAGAATTGTATGCATTTTGTATTTAGACTGGACTCGAGCGTAACACGTTTGAGAATTATTATTTTTGTTTTCATATTTTTTTTAATTTCATTTTAAAGTCATGAATAACATGCTGCAAGGTGTCTTTTTGCTCATCTTCTACTAGTTTTTTTTTCTTCATAAAATGTAAATTGAATTTGTTTGCGGTAAGCTAGCTTTATGAATGATGGAATGAATGAGCCAGATTTGATAGAATGAATGCTTATGATTTATATCTAGGTGCACACACTCTGCACACTTTGTTTTTTTTTAAATTGTATTTTATGTTGTATTGTAATGTAACGCTGTGTTGGGATTTATGCTTGCCATCTGGAACTCTACATTTTAAATTGCAATTAACATGAGAACGACAGGCAACAGCAGAAAAGTTTTGCTATGAAATATGCATTTAGCTTCATTGGAAAGATGAATAATTGTATAATGTGAAATAGAGATGAGCATCGAATTTTATAACGAAAAAAAAAATTAAGACAAAATCGATGTTTCAAAAAATTTAAAAATAAATTTGCGTCGATGTTACGAACATCGATTTGTACTTGTCGATTTTCGCAAAGGAAAACGAATTTTACGATTCATTTAAAAGTTTCAGCACAAAAATATATAAATGCAAGTTATTCCCTGAATTCTAAATCATTTGAGGTGCCGTCGATGCTCATCACTGACAAAAATTTTTTGTCGCAACAATACAAATGTCAATTTTCTTCTGTAACTGCTCCACAAATTTTTCAAAGACAAAATCAAAGCTGCAAAAAAAAAAAAAATCGTTGATGTTGTCAACATCGATTTTTACTTGTCGATTGTCAGAAAGTATATTGAGTTGTTCGACTCATTTAAAAGTCTTAGCTCAAAAATATATAAATGCACGTCACTCCCTGCATTCCAGTTTGTTTTAGAGCTAAGGAATCAAAAGCAGTCGATGCTCATCACTACAAAAAATATCTTGACGCAACAATACAAATGTCAATTTTTTTCTTCTTTCACTGCTCCACAAATATTTCAAAAACAAAATCGTTGTTGCAAAATATTAAAAATAAATTTTCGCCGATGTTGTGAAAATCGATTTGTGCTTGTCGATTGTCAGAAACGATAACAAATTTTACGTCTCATTTAAATGCCTTTTGTACAAAAATATAAAAACACGTCATGCCCTGAATTCCAAAGCATTTTAGAGCTAAGAAATCAAGTGCAGTCGATGCTCATCACTAACAAAAATAACTTGACGCAACAATACAAATGACAATTTTTCTCTGCTGTCAGTTCTACACAAATATTTCATACTTAATTAATTTCTTTTGTGGCAGTATTTTTTTTATGCTTTTACTTACTTGCAACTTGACCATTTATTGTCGCACCTATGCCCACGCCACTGCCTTCATAGCCTGTCGGGCTTTGTATATCGCCACCAACGACGCCTCCAGTGGCGCCACTGTTGCTGCTGCTGCCGGCGTTATTATTGTTGCTGCTATTCGATGTGCCGACAGTATTTGAACCAGCTACGTTTGCTGTGGTTGCAGTCGCTGCTGAGCATGCACCAGTTCCAGTTGTATTTGTATTTATGGCGCTTACGTTCGATTCGTCACGTTTCGGTAAACTCTCAGGAGTGCTGGCAACTGCAAATAAAAATAAAAGAAAATTGATTGCAATAAGTAAAAAGAAAAATCCAAAAACTTATTTAAATATTGAAGCGAAAGCATCTTAAAGAAAATTTTAATCCTATCGTTTTGTAGTTTTCATTAAAGCTGAAATGTATATTTTTGCTGGCAACAGGTGTGTAAAACCCTTCGCCAAAACCAAACATAAGGTTGAATGCCATTGAAAATTAATTTAAAATCCTTTGTAATGCAGCACGTCACAGGTTGCCTGCTCATTTCAAAACGTTTCAAAGTGCTGCTGCAGTTGGCTTAGAAATAAAAAGTAGCTACCTGCTTAAGGGCTGTTTACACTATTTATACAATAAGAAACATTTTTGTATTTCAATCTATAAAATTTTATTGTATAAACGCACCTGAAGCAGTATTTTTGCTTATGTTTTTAGTATGCTGTACACAACGCGTTTTTGTATAAATCCTGACTAAAATCCTTTGTTATTGTTTTTGTTGCTGACAAACACTTACATTAACAATCCACAAACCCACACCACACACACACAGAGAAACACTTAAAGATACAATCGTACAGGTTGCTATTTTGTTGTTTTTGTTATTTACCAACTTTATGCTGTAACTTTCATTATACTTTTGGCCAGTTTTATTTGCCATGGTTGCCAACAAAGGTTGATGATATATACTATGTATGTGTGTGTATGTGTCTGAGCAATAAGCCTTTTTCGCTTTTTTCATTCTTTTTCATATTATAGCCTAAAAACAAATTTAGATTGAAATTGCTTTCATTTTTGCGCATTTTTTATGCGTAATCCTTTATTAGTTGTTGTATCAAAGTAATTTCCTTTTGTTTTCTTATTGTTTTGTGTGTACACACACACACCTTTTGTTAGGGATACTTTCAATCATTGCTTACACCTGTCAAGTGATTGTACAACATTCAGTTGGCCACAAAGTTTTGTAACATTCGGAAGGATGGCATTAAAGTCGTAAAATCAGATACACTGAAGTATTTCATTGGGCTGGAGTATTTAAAGTGGTCAGAAGCAATGGGAACAAAGCTCAGCAATATGATTCAGTATTTTGGAAGAATTCAAAGAGACCTCTTAAAAACCCTGGTACGATGAGAAATGTTGCATTGCTACTGCTAAAAACGGCAAAAAAAAAAAACCTGAAAGGTGTGAGCTTGAAGAAGTTCAGATGGTACGTCATAAAAATGAGACTTACCATCTGCAAAGACTAAAATGGAAATATGGAAACAGATGTTCAGGAATCACTTATGTTATGGAGGAACCAATTCTCTGCGGATGAGAACGGAAGGATCGAAGGCAAAGGAGAACTGGATTCTCTGATCGTAACGCGTCTCCTGTATCGCCAACAGTCTATAAAGAGGTCCTAGAAGCTGAAGAGTAACAAAATGGCATGCTTAGATGTACTGCCCGTTGAATTATTTATTTTCGGCGGTAAAGGTATCATTAGATGCATGCTTCAACTCTAAATTTTTGAGAGAGGAGATCCTTCCATATTCTCTAGATAGATAGTATCGAGCTGGTAGAGCCTACTCAAATACGGCCCACACCCTTCACGAAAGAGCGTAGTATAAAAGGGCAAATATTGGATAGTTCACTCAGCGATTGGAACTGCCATTGTCCAAGAGACCGCATTCTGTAAGTGCACAGAAATCAATTTAACATTCCTACAGCTTGTTTCCGAAATGGCGAAGTGTTTTTTGACGGCAGAGATTTCAGCATTCGTTGAGATCTCCATCTAAGCCGGTGGGGAGTTACTGGCTGATACCCCCCTCGTCAAAGTGTCCTCGTTTTTATTTCCGGGAACGTTGCTATACCCTGGGACCCACGAGAGAGTAATACAGTTGTAACGACCAGCTGCATTCTGCCCGTTTTTGTAGTCTTTTACCTACTTTGATTTGGTGACATGATTGCCTAGAGCCGGTATTGCAGCTTAATTGTCTGATAAGATAATGATCTTCTCTTTGAATCGTGTAGCCAGTATTGTTCTGCGTATTTTGTAATAGACCGAAACCATACCGAAACAAAAAAGAACGCTGAAAGTCGAGTATGCTCGACCACAAGATACCCTGATCCCAATTTTTATTTACCTTACTTTGCTTTATTAGATTTTTATACCGGTTTTAAGTGATCACTAGACTGCTTATGAGAGTCTAATTTTATAATATGGTGGTCCTATATCTTATAGTCTCCGAGATAATCGTTTTCATACTGCAGACGTCAGGACAGACAGACAGAATCGACTCGCTTTCAGGCTAATCAAGAATATATATACTTTTTAGGGTCTACCACTCCTTCTTCTGCCTGTTAAATACATTTCAGGGTAAAAAATGTGGCTGGAAAGTAATAATGTATGTAGTTTCAGAACAAAGAAGTCTAACTTTCGATCAAATATTGAAATTACGCCGCATCTTGGAAGAAACTATAGATTGACTTCATTTTCGATTCAATATGTTGAGAAAATAATTATCTGGTATTATATCTTCGGTGCAGCCAAAACTGGCGTGAATTGTATTTAATGTTTTTTTTTTTTGTACTTTTATTTGATTTTATTTTCGGTTTTATATAAAAACGCATTTGTGTAAATAGTAATTTGTTTTTATGTGTTAGCCTTGTCAATATTTTAGGTTTGATTTTGTTTTTCTATGAATTTGTAAGCAGCAGCATATGTTGCGTATACGTAATTGTTTTTTTTTCTTAAGTCTATAAGCTTTTTAATACAGTAAATGGCTTTGGTTTTAATCTTTTAAAGTTTAGATTTAAATATGAGTAAAAAGTTTCAAAGTTCGCTAAAGTGACTCATTTTTAATTGCGTAAATTGATTGTTTTTTCCAGCTTTTATTGCAAATATTTTTTTGGTACATAAATCAATAAATTGTAAACAATTTTATTTTATCAGTTTTAATCTATAAACTAAACAAAATAAATTATAATACTTTTTTTGAGTACTGATAAATATGAATAAAGCATTTATCAGCGTCAGGCGTCAAGTGTGTTAGTAGCGCTTCATATCAGTCTATTCTAGAAAGACAAACTTCCAAATGAGAGTGAGTTTATATATATTTTTTTTTTTGCAAAAATTTACCCTAATTTCATTTTGCCGCTCACGCTTTTGTTCTAAAAGTTTATCAAAAAATATTAGAAAACAAAGCAACGCATTTGAAAAAACGCTCAGTTGACTCAAAACAGTAGGACAAGTCTATACATTGTGCTATACCATTGGGAATTAAATTAAATTAAAACAAAAAAAGAAGAAGAATCATGCGCATTTACACTTTAATCGCGTTATTTTTGCTGTGCTTTGTTGCCTTTAGTGCTGCCGAAATACTGGAAGATGTCGAGGAAACATGTGCCTGTCCGCGTATATTCGAACCTGTTTGTGGCTCCGATTTGATAACCTATCCAAATCGTTGTGAATTCCAGTGCGTCTTTAAGCGTTTAGAGCGTCTAGGACGCAGCTTGAGCATTGCACGCGAAGGAAAATGTTAAAATGGCGTTTTGGGAAATCGGGAAAAAATTGTAAAAATGAAATAAATAAATAAAAAATAAATAAAGTTTTACTTTATGTAAATTAAAATTTTCTATTTTTATTTAATAAAAATTTAAGTGCAAAAAAGCTCATTCAAAAATGATTAAAAAGTTTGTCACTGCAAAAGTAAAATGGAAAGTTGCGTTTCATAACAAAAATTTCAAGCAATTAGATTAAACCCTTTATATCTCTTAAGGGGTTATACCACTGCAGCCAGAGGCACCCTGGGATATGCACTTTAACTGGTCCAAATTTGAATCTAAGAAGAAAAAATAATCCACTTAATCTACCACAACAAATCTTGATATTGTCATAGAATATTTTAAAATATTAATTATTATGTTTTTGGTAAAGATTTAAAAAAAAGGAGAATTTCAACCTAAAAATTTACCATAATTTCGGTCAATAAAAACCACCTAATTATTTTAACGAAAATCCCCTATGAAAATATCTTCATATTGGTCTGACCTGAAGGTGTAGGAAACTTGAAAATTGTTTGAGTTATTCCAAAAAACATGTTTCGAGAAAAACGAGTTAAAAGTTTGGACATCTATCGATATAAATCGATAGTGTTAAAAATTTTTACCTTTACTCTGCAATCCCAGGACCAAAAAGCAACCCTTCTAAGTTGGAATACTCCTGTTTCCTTTAGTTCATTTTTAGGAGTTTCAAGGCTGTAGTTTGCCTCTTTTTCCCTTGGTCAGGGAACGCACGGTTTTCTGGATACGTTTCGCATCGCCTTTGAGACCTAGATCACTTATATTACGTAGAAGACTGTCAGTTTTTGTTGAAGGTGCATACAGCGACATCTGTTACAAGATCTAGTAATGCCTAGTACACCCCTAGTACACTCTGAGTGTAAGCGCTTCTTTTTGCGTTCTATGTACGTGTACTAACCGTTTTCGCTTTCAAAATGCTTCCAAAAGTGCAGAAATATACCAGAACGAGAGTCTCTGAGAAATTTGAAACCCAACCTCTAAAGCAAATCACTGTCCAACACAGGTAGTCGTTCTGAGGCGCTTGGGGGTTTTTCAAAAAAAAATAAAAATTTTGCGAAAAAAAAAAACGAAAATATTTTTGTTTTTGAAATTTGTCAGTGAAATGAAAAGTAAATGTATATTATACAAATAAATTACTGTCGATTGTTTTAAAGTATTTAAATTTTTTCTATGATGTTTTTAGAGTTTATTTTATTTATTTTTTTTTAAATAATGTTTGAACTAATTGCGAATTATATTCATTATTTTATTGTATTTTAACAAAAATTTGAAACCAATCAAAAGAACATTTTTGTGACACCCCGATTATTCTCAAAAACTCTTGACAAAAGATCAAAATATATTTGTAGTAGCCTTATTTTAGCCTAATTTTGTTTCTTAAATTTATTTAATAAGTGTATCTAATATTATTAGCAATTTGTAGCAGTTTTCAAGAACATGACAACGGATTTAAAATAACGCTAAACAGTTAAAGTTTATACTTCGTTCGAGACCATTGGAAACTAAATTTTCTTTTTTTGCAAAATGCGAATATACACTTTAATAGCCATATTTTTCCTGTACTTTGTAGCCGCTAGCAGCGCTGCCGATGACGATGATATGTGTCCCTGTCCGCGTCATCTGGATCCTGTTTGTGGCTCAGACTCGGAAACCTATGCAAATCGTTGTGTTTTTCAGTGCGAAGCTAAAAAAGCTAAGCGTAAAGGTAGCAACTTGAAAATTAAACACAACGGAGATTGTTAAAATGGCTTCTTTAGCTGTCAAGAATATTGAAAATAAAATTTAAAGGAAATTTATTTTTTGTAATCATAAAATAAAAATAAAATATCAAATTTTAATGTAATTAAAGTTTACATTAAATATGCTTCGTATACTATAAATTAGTTTTTATATTTTTTATTTAATGAATATTTCCGTGGAAAAAAGATTAAGTTAATTTTTTTAATTTCAATTTTCTAGTAAATTTGTAAAAATTATTTATGTCGGCTATCTCCACTTTGACACCTTTCCACTGCAGTTTGTCATTGTCAAAAGATTGTTAATTTGATTTTATTTCAAGTTTTTTTTAAATCATTAAAAAATATTTACTGTAATTTATTTTGTAATTTAAGTAAATAAAATACAAATTATTTGGTTCAATGTGCTTCTCATTTCTGCATCATCACTAGTTTTTTTTTTAATGTAAACTTCAAATACATAAAAATTGATTATTTTATGCCATGTTTACACTTTATTATATAAGGATTATGAAAAAAACCTGTCTAGTTTGAAATTCTAATAAAATTTTTTGTTGTCTTTTTTTAAACCATTTTTAAATGAACTAGTTTTTACTGTAAATTTTATTTAAAAAAACTTTATTACAAATAGTTTTTCCAATCTAAATATTTTATTATTTATTATTTTTTTCAAAAAAAAAAAAAAAAAAAAACAAAAAAATAATTCAACCTTTTTTAATTTAAACATTTTCCTTTGTGTACCATGTAAACGTTGCGTCCGCTTTTAACGGCGCAGCCTAGAGCACAACGACTTCCATAAGTTATCGAGTCTGAACCACAAACTGGTGAATAAATAAGCGTACATAAACATGGCACCTTATCATCGGCAGCACATGCAGCTACAATCCACAGGAAAAATATGACAATTAGAGGGTAAATGCGCATTTTTCTTTTTAAAAAAAAAAAAAAAAAAAAAAACAATGTAATTCACAATAGTCTCGAACGATGTGTAAACTTCTAAAGTTCTGCGTTAACTCAGCGTTATATCGAATCCGTTGCACTGTTTCTTAAAGAAATTTGCTAATAATATTCGATACAATTATAAACAGAATTTACTTTAATTTGATTTTTCGCTTTTATTATATAAGTGTATCGAATATTCTTAGCAAACGTCTATAAAAATGAAAGCAACGGATTCGATATAACGCTTAATTACGGCAGAACTTTAGAAGTTTATACATCATTGGGGACAATTGTGAATTACATTGTTTTTTTTTTTTAAGAAGAAAAAATGCGCATTTACACTTTATTTGCCATATTTTTTCTGTGGATTGTAGCTGCATGTGCTGCCGATGATTATAGGACGACATGTGAATGTTATGCTATGTATAGACCAGTTTGTGGTTCAGACTCAAAAACTTATGCAAATGATTGTTATCTAGAGTGCGCCGTTAATAGCGGACGCAACGTTTACATGGAACACGAAGGAAAATGTTAAAATTGTGCAATAAGTTCAAAATATTTTGAATAAAATTTTTTTTTTTTTGGAAAAAAATAACAAATATAATAAAATTATTTGATTGGAAAGTGCTTGAATTTCAGTGAAAATTGGTTTAGCAATATCAACCTCGACAGGTTTTATTCATAATTCTTATATATAGTGTAAACATGGCATAAAATAATAAATTTTTATGTAATAAAAGTTTACATTAAAAAGTGGCTCTTATAAATTAGTTTTGCTACTTTTTTATTTTAGTGGAAATAAGTAATTTAAAAATCATTTAAAAATTTAAATATTCATAAATTTTATGACCTCAAAGAAAACTATTTTATAAATGTTTTTAGATTAGATTAGATTAAACTACGTGAAAAACTCAAAAAAGATTTATCAAAATCAGTAAGACGAATTTAAAGCCAAAAACGTTCGACAAGTTCAGAAAGAGTTGCTCCAATGGCAACAAATTGCCACTTACTATGAAATATGAATGCATTATGACACACAAAAAATTATTAAATGATTTTTTATACTTCTAACGCATTAAAAGGAGACATTTAAGTCCCAATAAAGTATACTTTATATATTCTTGATCGGCACGACGCGACGAGTCGTTCTATCCATGTCGCTCTGTCTGTCCGTCTGTCTGTATTTACGCTATTTATTCGCATGGTTTTAAAGATATTGACCTGAAATTAGAAACTTAAGCTTTTCTCAGTCATAAGCAGCTCAAGTGTTAAAACTACGCCCATTCTTATTCTTAACTCCCATACAAAACTACCAATTTTCCAATTTTCGAGTTTTACTGTAAATTATAGCAGGTAAAACCACTTCTAGTGTCATCCTATATATACATTACTTATATAATACGGATCGGCAACTATAACATACAGTCCCCATTAATGTGAAACATCGTTTTCCGATTAAAAAATATTTATTTTTTTTGATTTGTGCATCAAATCTACGAAAAATCGTTTTTTCCCATGAATAATATATGGAAAGCTTCAGGGGCTTGGAGGTACCATTAAATATTATCCGATTAAAAATATAATGGTCTTCTTATTTTAGATAGAGAGCAATCCTAGGAGGTGGGAGCATAAAAAGTTTTTTAGATAATTGAAAAAAGTTCCAAATTTCAGCTTAATATCTTTATATCTTGAACGAAAAAAAAGCATAGAAATATTCAGACAGACAAACAAACGGACAGACGGACAGACGAACATCGTCGAGCTGATCAAGAATATATATACTTTATGGGGTCTACGATGTCTCCTTTAATGCGTTACAAATTTTCAGACAAACATATAATATACCCTTCATACTATATTTTGCGGGTATAAAAATGTATTCCAACAATCTTATAATTCTCAAACAGTTAAGGCATAACAAATACAAATTTCTGAATGATCGGATGTGTGACGTCAACAAGGGACATGCAAAATAAACTTTGTGCTTTCAACACAAGATAGACAGACACCACCTATCACGTTGAAACTGCTCTATAAATATGTTTGAGAATTATAAGATTATAAGTATTTGTTTGTTTAGTAAATCAATAATTTCGCAATTGGGAGCCTGACTGGAAATAAAAGTTTCTTTTCAAGATTATTAAAATTCGACCAAATTTAGTTTTGGAAACAAGAAATAATCATAGTCGATGAATATGCAGGTTAGATCAAGAGCTGTTTATACAAGAATGGCGACTGTACTTTTGTGTATTTGTGGATGAGTACCATTTTCTTTGATCCGCTTTTGCTTTTAAATTTAATCACAATTTAACTGGAAAAATTAATCAATAAAAATTTCTTATTTCTATGCTTAATACTTTCGAAGATACCCTCTCTAGTATATTAATTTATTTAGTAAGCCTTTTTTGGCATGCAAAATTAAATCATAACTTTTTTTTCGATAAAGTTAAACTTTGCGTTATATCTCAGTAGTATTAAAATACAAGAACGTATGTAAAATTTGCGGACATTCAGTTTTATATAATTCGATTTTAACAAAAGTTTTATTTTACGCAACAAAAAATGCACTTAAACATTTTTTTTGTAATAATGCTTTTGTGTCTTGCGAATTTAAACACTGGCTTTAAACCTGATAATGAGGAATGCAATTGTACAGATGAAGTTAACTTTGTTTGTGGCTCAGATGGGGATACTTATGTGAACCTCTGTCATATGAAGTGCGTGGCGAGCGATAAAGTTGAAGTAGTAATGTGTTCATGGGAAACGCAGAGCCCAGGTGTAAGAGAAATGGAAAGGCTTGATCATTGTTTAAATTGTCCACCTCCAGGTTTAATGATCGTTTGTGGCTCAGATGGTAAAAAATATTCAAGTCCTTGTGAAATGATTTGTAAAAATGAAAATCGTGTTAAAGAAGTGAATTGTGTTTCAACGCGAATAAAAAAGCTGAAAAGATTTAATTTAAATAAACTTGAAATAATATTAAGTGTTTAGTTCTTAGTTAATGATTTCTTTTTTTTTTAAAGAATCACCGGTGTTATTTAAGCTGTTTATTTTACTTTATAATTTTATGCTTTATATTTTAAAATTTGTTTAATATTTTTATTTACACTAAAATAGCGAAACAAATAAAATTAGAATGTTTTATTTTTTTTAATTGTAAAATTTAATGAATACAAAAATATTAGTTCTTCTTGAATTCTAGTTAGGTTCACTTTAAAACATCGAATAAAAATAAAATGCGCCTTTACATTTCACTCAACACAATAATTTTGTGTTTTGTCATTTGTAAAGCTGCTCATAACGACGATTTGAATGGAAAATGTTTCTGTCCAAAACTTATGGCACCTATTTGTGGCGCTGATAAGTTAACTTATCCCAATCCTTGTGTTTGGAATTGTGTTAATTCGAGAGCTGTTAAAAATGGTCATGAAGCAATGCAAATCGAACATTATGGTGTATGTGGCGAAAAAAGCAGTAAAAGAACTTCAAATAAGAGAAAGAGAAGAACTTCTAAAAGAGGCATGAAAGCACGTTCTAGGAAAAGCAAGAGAAGAACATCGAAAAGGCAACAGGAAGAGTAAAAAGTTACTATAAAGAGAAAATTGTTTCCTTGAATTATAAAAATATTTTTTTTTTTTTGGTTTGTATATATGTATAATTGAGTTCCAAAAAAAAAAAAAAAAAATGTACTTTTGAAAAATAAACTAAACTTTAACTGCTTTAAATTCGTTTAACTATTTGTATCAATTTTTTTCAGTGTCACATACTTCTCACATTTCTACAAACTTAAAAGCTAATAAAATCAACATAGTGTTGCCTTTTTGTTAATTTGAATTATGTGGATTGTGTTCAATTGAATTTATTTATTTCATCCACAATATTTTTTTAGCCATCTCACACTTTCAGAGTCCCTGTAACGCATTGAAAAGGTTTGCCGGAGACCATTAAATAATAAATATTTCTTATGTTAACCCCATGTATACAGAACAAAATTCAAAAAAATCGAATCCCCAAAAAAAAAAAATTCATAAAAATGTAAAAATGTATTGACAATAATTTTATTTATAGAATGCAACGCCATTTCACTATAATTTTTTTTAACCAAATCTCTAGCAAAAACATGAAAGATTTTAAACCAACCCAAAAGAGTTTTTGTGTAACTCCATTAAATGAAATGTTTTAAGAGATTCATCCGTCAGAGTGGAATCAGATCTTCATAAATTGGATTGAACAAAGTGCATACATTTTATTAGCGAACATTATAGAAAGTAATCAGGATTGTCACACTAATCTCTACCATCCAAATTTCACTCAAAAAAGTTTTAATGTGTCCCACAAATCTCTCGGTTTTAAATCTCTCATATTTTTGTTAGATTTTTGGTATAGTTTGAGTAAAATATAACCCTAAAACAACTTGTTTCAATTGTATAAGTTAAATTAGAAAAACTGTTATCCATTAAAAAAAAAAAAAAAACATAACAAAGTTTTAATTTTAATCTATTATTGAATTGGTTAAAATATGGATAAAATTTAAATTCTAATTGGATATCAAATAATTTTCTGAAAAAAAATCAAATCGAACCAAAAAGAATGCACGAAATGGACTGACTGTCATCGGATCGTGAAATCTTTCGAAATTCTATGACAGCGAAATTTTATTTTATAGATTTACAAAACAACCGAAGGGAGATTTACTAGCGAATTACACTGTGTGATAAAAAAATACACCGAAAATTGAAATTCCTCGGAAGTATTATATTGAAAGTTGGTCGAGTAAAAAAAGTGTGTACTTAGAAATTCCGGAAGACCTCCAAAATCTGGAACTATGGGTGAAAAATTGAGGAAACTCTTTCATTATTTATGAGCCTATAACTTAGTCATTTACGAACCGAATTTTATTTATTAACCAGTTTTGGAAACATAAAACTTATATCTTTAGAACAATATATCTGCGGTGAAAAGAAAAAAGTGCTTAAGTCGAATTAAGCAAAAATTGTGATAAGAGTACTACGCTGAATTATTTTTGACGATTTTTCAGGAAGTTATAGACAAAGTAATTTTTGCTTTATCTCACTTTTTGCATAAAATTTCAAATTATTTTAAACTTAGAAAGTGCTCTCCTGCAAAACGGTAAAATCAGACTTAAGCAGTTTTTCCTTTTACCACAGATATTATGTTATGACATTTCAAATAGTGATGGCCGCAAAAAATCACTTTCGGCGATTTTTTCACAGTGATTTAAAAATAGTACTGCGACTGACAATATTGATTTGCGATTTTCTTGTTCCCCAGTGAACATGTTCAGTTATCGGCGATTTTGTGTATTGCTCTTCGCGAACTGCGAAACTGTTCATTTATCAGTGATTGGTGCTTTTATCACTCTTCGCGAATCGTTTACATTCGCTTGAACACCGAACCTGTAAAAATTGGTAAAAGCTCAACTGTAACAAAAATATGAATAGAAAATGAAGTGAAAGTGTTTTTTTATACAGAAAGCATAATGTTTTCTGCCAAACTATCGATCAAAACAATTGTGATTAACTTTAATCGGCAATTGTCATGGGAGTAACCTATAACACAATTGTTAAAAGCAGTGTTTTTCAATGAATTCAAACAAAGTCAGTTTGTAGTGTTAGTGTAGCGAAACAGCTCAGTTAGCGGCGATTTTGTGTATCACTCTTCGCGAACAGTGAAACTGTTCAGCAATCGCTAGTTGTTTTTTGCGAACTGCGATTTTATCGCTGGATTAATTTCAAATTTAGTTATTTGAACAAATGTTTTGACTTATGTTATAATATTTATTTTATTATTTCACAATTTAAGGTCACTAGCAACGCAAAACCATAATGAAACACTTAGAAATGTGTCGTGCGTTAATGCGAAATATATACTTCATAGTCATACGAGTATTATATTATTCTTTATTTTCTTTGTACATGAATAAAGATTGAAAGATACTTAAAAGATACTTCTAACTATATACGTGCATATGTATAGTAAATACTAAAAAAACCATTGCCATAGCAAATTGATAGCGTTTTATTTATTTGTTATCATTAAATACAGTCAGTCAGGCTACATTGATATCGCAACGTATTGAATATTTATAGCAATGATTAATAGAAGATTTATAATACAAAATTGAAGTATTTTTATTTCATTTCACAAGTCTTTTACACATTATAACATTTTTTTGGTTGCATTTTAATTATAAATTAACATTTAACACGAACCGGAACGCAATAACGATAAACTGCGTCCTGAACGTTCTGCTTGACGTCGCACACATTCGTATTCACAGCGATTCGAATAGGTTATCTGATTGGTAGCACAGACTGGATCATAATTACGTGGACATGGACACAGATGCGTCTTTATTTCGGCGATTGCTATGGCATCAGCTGATTCCTCGCTTGCTTCCTTTGATGATGTTGATGATTCTGCTGCATAGCTGTAGTTGGCCAAAAGCAAAACGCAGCTAAGCGTTATAAAGCATAATTGTAAAAATTTCATGTTTCTTTATATTCTTATTTCTTTTTTTTATCTACAAGTGCGTATATCCGTACTCTAGTGCTGAAATTCTTTGACTGTTTATATATTTCAACTTTAAAACGGTTTTCTATTTATGTGCTACACTACTATCTTATCTCAAAGCAGCTACGAATTATGCAGTGGCGCTGTGTATAGGGGGAAATACATCTTTCTTTGTAGTTTGAAAAAAAAATCACACTTTGTAGTTTAAGTTAACTCATCTAAATGTAAATTCACGCTACAGACGCAATCTTTATTTAATTAAAATTTCCAAGCAGGTGCGAAATTTTTGCTTTATGAAAAGCTTGACTGGCTGAGTAATTGCGTTATCAATATTTCACAAAGTCAAAAGCGTCATCTTTATCAGAGGTGTCATAAAAACCTTTTTTAGTTGATTTCAAATTTTTTTTAAGATTCAATTAAATAATGAATATAATTCACAATTAGTTTAAACTTTATTTATAAAAATTACAAAAATAACTGAGTCATATTTTATTTATTTTTAATAATGTTTAAACTAAATGTGAATTATATTCATAATTTCATTGAATTTTAAAAGAGATTTAAAACCAAACAAAAGAGATTTTGTTTTGATCTTTTAAAAAATCAATAAAAACTTTTCAAAGCAAACCTTGCAAAAGCTTTAAAACAATTTTGTTATCACTCAAATTTATTATTTATTTTATATATAAAAAACTCACTCAATTTGATTTGAGTCAACTCAAAAGCATTTGACTTGGTTCAATTTTATCAGGAAAAAAAAAGAAAAAAACTTTTCTAATTAACATTCAATGTACGTCGTCTGTTTGACTTATCGAAGTTTTCACTGTTTGAGTTTTTGTTGGCTTTTATTTAATTTTTTACCTTTTGGTTTTTTGGGACTTTTATCATCAATATGCTTTAAAATTTTTTTTGTTGTTGTTGCTGTTTGATTTTTTGTTTACCTTTTTGGCTAATAAATTTGCTACCTTTAACTATTTGATAAACAGCTGTTTTATTTCCGTTTCAATTCAGTTCATTGTTCGGTTATCAACCCTGTTTTGTTTATTTATTTATTTATTTAAGAGGGAATGTTTAATTAAAAATTGGATTATCTTTTCAGTAAATCGATATTAAATATGATATAAGCAAAAAAACAGAAAAAAAGATAATCAAAAACAAATCGATAGCTGTTTGTTTATGTCTGTCTGCATATATATTTATTTCTATATGTCTGTCTGTCTGTCTGTCTGTCTGTCTGTCAGTCAGTCTATGCTATCAATTGTAAATAAGTTTATTCGAATATTATTATTAAGTTTCAATTCGTGATACTTAATTTAAATAATGGCAATAATCCAATTTGAAGTTATAAAATAAAAATTTTTAAATATATATTTTAACCACAATTAAATTATTGTTTCAACTTGTTATTTATATACATATATCGTATGCGTGTATTGTTTATATATAAAACATCAAAATATATACTCATGCTAACCATCATTTGACTTTGTGTTTCATTTACTGATTTTTATACATAGACGTAGTTATTTATTTTGGTTTGCGGTTATTTACGACTTAATTTTAATAAATGCGACAACAAGTTTGATAGATGATCATGTTGAATTATATTTGAAAATAAATTTTTATATTGTTTTATTTATAACTTAATTTTAAACGATTACTCAAGTTTACACCAAAAACAGCTTTAACTTTCTAATGGACCTATTTTCATGAATTTTGGGGCATATATTCTCAAAAATGGAAACCAAATTAAGAACAGTTTCCGAGATATCCATTTTTCAGTTATTACTAAAAATGTCGAGAATGGATCAGATTTATAAAGCTGTTCTGTACATGTTTGAAAGGTATTTACCAGGGCTACAAACCAGTTTTGAACCGTACCACAGCATTTTTGAGCATTTGCTCCGAACCATGAACCAAACCAGCTCCTCTGAAAGAAAATAGTTTTTAACCAAGCACCGAACCATATCAACGGACAAATGTGGTTCAGTTGGAACCGTTACCCGATTTCCTAAAAACTAATTTTGAAATAGAAAATATAAAATAGTACTTTATTAATAATTATTTTATTTGAACCACATAAATCGAACTGAGCCGCGGATTAACACTGACTTTTATGCAAAAATTAAATTTTAGGGTAGATTTGTATAGGGCAACCTTTCTAAAATTGGGCTAGAGAAACACCGTTTGTAAGTCTACACTTGACGGCTTAGGAAAATCTAAGTTTCAAATATGGAAGCTTTATCTGTTATAGTCTCCGGAATAATCGCTTTCATATGGCATACAGCATGACAGACGGACGGATGGGCAGACGGATGGACGGACAGATGGACATAGCTAGTTAGGGTCCCCTCTAACCTCCATCTGTCAGTTACATACACTCGCACAAACTAAATAAACCCTTTAACGTTTTGGGTACAGGGTATACATATTATATTGATCTGAAGATGAGATACAGGTATTTCCATATATTATCATTTGCTGAATTTGCTTTGAGGATCTAGTCTAAAATATAGTATCAAACAATTGCTATATTTACAATAAGACTTTTGCTCAAGGAAGTAAGTAGTGTTGACAAAAAGAGTGATTTTTGAGTCGTAGTGTGATAAGTGACTGCGAATTGAAAATCACAGTGACTGCAAACAGCGACAAAATTGCAGTTCGCGAACAAAAACTAGCGATTACTGAACAGGTTCATTGTTCGCGAAGAGTGATAAACAAAATCACCGCGAACTGATCTGTTTCGCTACACCAACACAACAAAATGACTTTGTTGAAATTTATTGAAAAAAACACGGCATTTGTTATACTTTTTTAATAAAAAAATCATATTTCACTAAGTTTTCTTTTTATTTTATTGAGTTGGTCTTACCTTTTTGACGAGTCAAGTGACTGGCAAATGTATCAATGAATTTATACAGGTTCGGTGTTCCAGCGAATATGAACGATTCGCGAAGAGTGATAAAAGCACCAATCACTGATAGATGAACAGTTTCATTGTTAGCGAAGTGCAATACACAAAATCGCCGATAACTGAACATGTTTACTGAGGAACAAGAAAATCGCAAATCACTACTTCCAGTCGCAGTGAGACAATGCGATTTTAAAATCACTGTGAAAAAAATCACCGAGGGTGATTTTTTTGCCAACAGTAGAAGTAAGTACTCAGAGGGTTTAGTGTTCCTTGATTACGAATACTCTATTATTCGAGCAGAACGTGAATGCCGTAAAAATTAAACGATGCATCGAAGGTCCGAACCGGTTCAAACAAAGACTAAACAGAAATATTTATTGTCTGGACCGAAAGAGAATTCATTTTGCTTAACTTGTTGGTCTTTCTTCATTGTAGTGCTAAAGATGAAAATTAAATAATGTTGGTTCTGTTAAGACACCATTTCTTAGTTTGGACTTTTTTATCTATTTCCAATTTTTATCTATATTTTGGCGAAACAGCACTGTAAATTCTTGCAGTTTGTAAAATAACAATTTTATCTCAACACAATTTTAAAACTTTCTGTCATATAAAAACCTGTAAAAAAAACTTAGTCGGTAGCTAAAATAAATATTTGTCATAATAATCCAGATAATTAAAAAAATAAAAAACAACTTAATTTAATATGCACATCAAAATGTCAGCCATTACTATTGTCTTTTTTTTTTGTTCATAATAAGCTCTAATCAAATTTTAATTAAGTAGGCGTTTATGTTGTGTAAATAAACTGAAAATATGAAAACCACAACTGCTGATAAATAATTTAATAATTGCAATAAATGACAGAAGTGCGAGCATAATTTAATAATTTGTCAAGAGATTTCTGATTGATATGATGAGATTAAAAAATAAAACAAAATAAGATCTGATTGGAAAAATAAAACTGTGCAACACTGTCACTGGTAGTTGTTGTATATGTATATGCCCACTGGGCTTTAACTAATTTGTACATATTAAAATTAAATAGAACGTAAGCAATTGATATGAACCAAATTGCTTAATACACTTCACATTAATCTAAAAATAGATGCAGACAGACGTTCGTACAAAAATAAAAGTTGGAAAGTATTTATCTATTTGACGGATAAGGCTAGCTCACTTCGTTTTGACATATCTTGCCCAGTAATAAGAAATAAATGAAATATATGTGTAGTGTATAAAAAATTTAAAATAGTCTAACAAAAAAATATATAAAAGCTTTGTGTAAAAATAAAAACTAAAACAAATTTGCATAACAATGACGGCCGTTGTTATCAATGACAAACGCTCTTAGTCACATTTGAGTGAGTAAATAAATAAAAAACAAGCAAGAACGTTAACTTCGGAAGCACCGAAGCTCAAATACCCACCACACGAAACTTTATTCATTTTCTTGAAAAATAAAAAATAGAAGGTGAGTTTGTATGGGGTCCATATGTTATAGTGGCTCGATCCTTGTCATATCGGTAGTATATTTATAGGATAACAGTAGAAGTGATTTTACACAGATTGGAGAGAATATATCCATAAATAAGAACTATTTTCATACAAAATCTGAAAAATGGGCGCTTGGTTTGTATGGGGGCCATATCAAAATATGGGCGTGGCACCTTTCTTTTGAAATTGGATGTCATTAGACGTGCTTTTACCCATATTTGTAGTAAATACATTTACAAATAATATCAATTTTCATACAAAAAATCGAGAAAAATGGTAAGTTTGCATGGGGGCTTTATCTAAAAATAGGCGTGGTACCTTTCTTCTGATATTGGATGGATGGATATTGGATTAAAAGTGTTTTTACCCGATTTGTAGTCAAAACATTCATAAATAATAACTATTTCCACACAAAAAAATCGAAAAAAATGGTAAGTTTGTATGGGGGCTATATCTAAAAGGGGGCTATACAAACTGCTATACAAACTGCCTAGGAACACAAAAGCTTAAGTTTAAAGTTTCAGGTCAATATCTTCAAAACTTTCCGAGAAAACGCATTGCAACAGACGGACGGACAGACGGACAGACAGACAGACGGACATGGCTAAATCGATTCGTCTCGTCGAGCTGATCAATAATATATATACTTTATGGGGTCTCCGATGCCTCCTTTAATGCGTTACAAACTTTCCGACAAACTGATAATACCCTTCACACTATGTGTGGCGGGTATAAAAAAATAAATGTATTGTTTGCTGTTAAATTATTTCAGCTCAACTTTCAGGTAAACCACTCAACACAACAATTAAAAAACATTTAAATGCAAATCAACAATTAAAAAGATATTTATTATATTTAATTTTTAGATGCTTAATTAACTGCTACAACATTTATAGTCATCGTTAAAAAAAAATGTATCTCAAATTGAATCTCATTGCTTAATTAATAATTTCACTTTTTTTCTTTTTTTTTTTAATCACACACAGCTCCGCTCCAATTGAAATGATGTAACTCAGCATGGACCCATATTTTTAATATTTAGCGTACGTCCTAAACGCTTGTAGTCACGTTGTGTGCACTCAAATTCGCAACGATTTTTATAGGAGACACCATTCGAACCGCAAATCTGTTCCTTTTTACTTAAATCGCACGGACAGAAGCTGCACTCTGATTTGCTTACCAGAAATGTTGCCATAATTAACGCAAATAGCATGAATAATGCGAAGAGCTTCATTTTCGCTTTATAATTTTCGAGAATTTAATGTTTACGCTACAAGTGCTGAAATCGTACTAAGCTTGAGCTTCAGAGATACATTTTTAATTTGAATGCGTTTGAAAAGCGTAAAACGAAAAACAAAAAATATTTACTCTTTAATTAGTCAGCGCGCGATAAAAAGATGTGAGTCTGTTTTTAAAATGATTTCATAGATACATTTTTTTTTTGCACTTCGAAAGAAGAAGCAAAAAAAATACACTTGTGTAATTATCTCATTTGTTGTTTTTGTACAAAGTAGTTTATTTCATTTCTATTATTTCTAATTAAAATTTATTTGCGTTTCATTTTTATGCGTTTTTCGCGCTTCTTTTATTTTACATGGTTGACAATTTATGGCTTCGATTGTATCTAGATACATTAAAACAAGATAAAATGTAATGACGAATGTTAAGTAAATCTTTGCCGTCAGCAGTTTCATTATGTTTAACGTTCTAGAATAAACTGTGGTTAAATTTAATGCGACAATATAAAAAAAAAAAAAATATTATTAATTCTCTAGCGTCGTTTTGAGAAAAGTTTTATGTTTAGCTTGATTGAGTTATAATAGAAACATGAATTGATTTTAATTAAATTGAATGATTTAAGTTATTCACGAGAACTTGTAAAAGTGTAATAAAGTAATATTGCACTAGAGTAATTGTGAGCACATTTGTAAAAAATAAAGTTGTGTAATTTTGACACTTTGATTTGTTTGTTGCCGCTAAATTAAATTTCCCAATCAAAGTTAAAAAAATGTGTCAAAATCGTTGAGAGAGCTCAGTGACTCATTGTGTTACCATATGATCTTCAGTATAATTGTTATCTCTACTCAAACCCATGGTGGCATTATAAAGTTTGTGTCAAGCAAAACGATGGTACCATGCATACCAGGCGTATGAGTGCGAAAGAGTTAGAATACTTTGCATTTTTACTACGCTTGCCAAGCGTAAAAATGAGAAAGAAAATTAGTGTTCTCTTTTTATACCTGTTACACTAGTGTAAACAGGTATATTCAGTTTGTCGGAAAGTTTGTAACGCATTAAAGGAGGCATCGTAGACCCTATAAAGTATATATATTCTTGATCACCTCGACGAGACGAATCGATTTAGCCATGTCCGTCTGTCTGTCTGTCCGTCTGTCCATCCGTCCGTCCGTCCGTCTGTCCGTCTGTTGTGTGTTGCTGCGCGATTTATTCGCTCAGTTTTAAAGATATTGGGCTGAAATTTTAAACTTAAGCTTTTCTAGGTCCTGTGTAGTTTGTATGTTAAAATCAATGTGCCACGCCCACTTTTAGGTATAGCTCCCATACAAAAGTACAACATTTTTCAAGTTCTTATACGAAAAAATGTATTTATAAAGCGAATGGCTTCAAATATGGTTAAAATGTTTCTTATACCATGCCAAATCTTTAGTTTAAAATTGGCCCAAATCGGACCGCGAATTCCTAAATTTTTAAGAGTATATTTAATTTGTTTAGTATTTTGAAATAAAATTTAATACAAATGCTGCCCAAAGGTCTATCAACGTCAAATGATGTGTAACAGGTATATAGTATAAACTTCGGTCCAACCGAAGTTAACTTTTTCTTGTTTGATTTTAAATCTTTTCATAACAATGAAATATAACTGACGTTGGTACGCATCACATTGAGAGACAACAAGAGCGTTTAACATAACCTTTTATTATAATTGAAACGTGCTCAAATCCATGATACAATTACTAAAGGTAATGGCAGTTGTGCTGCGTTTGTCGAAGTGAAAAAATATTATATCTTCTTTACAATTGCAAAACTATATTCGAACTGAGTAAATAGAGAAAATCTGCCTTCTCTTTCGTACTCATACGTTTCATAACTTAAATACAAATGAGCGCTTACTACACCTTTAGTAATTCTATCATGCTCAAATCAAACTACAACTATAAGGAGAGAAGATGCTCTAGTTTGAGAGGTTCTGAATATTTTCTTGTTCTTTGCATTTCCGCTGTTTCTCTCTGCAGCAAACCACGCAAGACCTCTCTCAGACAAAATACATGGCTTCCTATTACATAAGTAAATGGAGAGAATTTACCCTAGTTTGATAGAAGGTTCTCAATCGTTTTTTGCTCTTTGCAATTTAGCTGTTTCTACAGAAATCTTGCGAGACCACTCCGAGATAAAAATACATGTCTTCCTATTTTACTAGTTTACACCAAAAAAAGTTCTGGGTTCTCATGGACCCTTTTTCCATGTATTTTTAGAGCGTAGATTTTAAAAATGAACACTAAAAAAGGATCGTTCTCGAGATATTCTCAAAAAAAAAAAAAAAACTGTGTTTTTGGGACTTTTTCGGTTATTACTAAACATTCTTTCTTGAAAATTGTTATTTTTTTTTTTACTTTTTAGGAGAAAAAAAATAGAAGGAAATATTTTTCTAAATTAAAGTTATTTTATTATAAGAACATAAAGTCTTAGATTGTCGAAATCGGAGTAAAAGTCTGGAAGTTATAGAGTAATAAGTAAAACCAGAGAAATTTATGTAAAGATTATATGGGGGGTTACCCTTATAAAAATAAAATTTGTATTTTAAATAGAGCTTCTGAGAATACTCCAATCTGTATAAATAAGTTTTTGTTAAAGTAGAAGCTATACATTGGTCAGGTTAACTTCGAGATATTAAACGCTTGTTTAAAGATTCAACGTTACTCAGCCTAATGGAATGCATCCTATTTTATGCGCATTGTAGCCAGAGTTTAAGCTGTTTTTATTGTTACCCGTACCCAGGTGACGTGAATGTAAGCGTACTGAGCCATTTCGTGAAGAGGTCTGCGCCTTAAAATCTACTTGGCTGTCTGAAAGTACATGTATAAACCCTGAGCACGATTCTGAGCGTGGTGTCTCCAATAAGTGTTAGGTTCGGTTCGGAAAGTAAAGAGCTGCAATTAAAAGTTTATGGCCTTTTCTAGTCCGATAAGGTATTTGGTGTTTTTAAGATTTTTAAGTACAGTTCAATTCGTCTGTTGTGCGTAGTGCTGAGTTCCGAACTGGAACCATTGGTTGTATAAACAAAATCAGGTACATTATTTTTCAGTAGTTTAAAGGTTTGCTCATGAACTCATTTGATAACAAGTAAAGCCTTGCAATCAATAATCTGCGCAGCAAATAAAAAAAACTTAATCAGCTAAATCAAATTGGTTACACATGCACAAGTAGCAAACAACACAACCTGAAGAAAAATAAATATTTATTATAAGCATCTTTATAATCGAAAAAATGACATGTCAGGCTTATCATTTCAATATTTGTATTTTTTTATTCAATAAAATGAATTGAAAAAAAAAATATAAAATAAACAGAGCAACGACAGCAACATCAGCAGCAGCAGCAATAATCTCAACGTCATCTCAATCAAATACGCAAATTCTATTGAAATAATAAAAGCTTCAACAGAAATACAAATAAAAGTTATCGAAACTCAAAAATCAAATTTTACATTTGTTTGCACATACGCAAAATCAACGATTCGAAAATGTTTCGAAAGGTTTAGCAGCATGAATCGTGTATAATCGATTTTGATAAGGCAGCAACAGACAGATAAAATAAAAAATAAATAAATAAATAATGCTTAACTTGAACCCATTTTTGAGTTGCTGCAAATCTTTCAGCAAATTAACAGCAAACAGCAAAAAAAATGTTAAAAAGATTAAACAAAAAAAAAATAAAAAAAAAAAAAAAACATATTTTTATGGCATATTTTTAGGCGCTCATGGAAAATAAAAGTAAATTTGTAGGTATTATATTAAGTTATTTGTATGTAATATGCTTATCATGATGATAGGTAGTACAGAGTACTCTGTGCTTTGGCTATATAATATATTAAATATTTACATAACTGAATATTAATGCGGCAAAGTTTATATAAGAATTTATATATTTTTTTTTATTTAAAATTTTATACAACAAAAATTCTTTTTTTTTTTTTTAGGTGCTGTCAGGCTACGCACACAAAGAAGGTATTTTTCAATTCAATCAACGACAGCAGCAGCAGTAGCAGTCCGAAGGACATGTAAGGACAGACAGATTAAACTGACAAGCAGCAGCAAGCATGCAGGCAAGCAAGCATAAAAAGCATGAATAGAAATTCAAACGCGCAGACATTTTTGATAAGGGATTATTTGCGGTAAAAATTTCTCATCTTTTTTCGGTTCATGGGTTCGTTTATTTATTTTTTTTTTATTTTTTTTTTTTTAAGTTGAAAGGGTAAAAAAGCGCTTTAAATCGAGAGTTTTATTATTATTTTTTTGTTGCTGCTTAATTTCATTTAACAATTCAAATCATAATATTTTCAATAAATTTTTTTTTTTTGTAAAAATTAAATTTAATAAAATTGCACTTAAATGTTAAATTTTGCATGAAAAGGGGTTTTGAGTTGAAATAATAAAATCAAATAGTACCTCTACGTATAGTGTCTTTCTATGCATGCAAAGGTAGCAGCATGCGTCAAACCCTTTTCATGTTTTTTTTGCACTAATTTTGCAACATAGTAAATTGCTAAAATACCAATGCTGCAAGACGAGCACGCCCATTTATAGTTATGCGAGAGCAGTTGAAAATGTTGAGATAAATATTTTTTTTTTAACACAAATGTCTATTCGAATTGTAATAATTTTGTTGCTTGTTTGTGACAAAATTTTTTGAAATTTCGAAAATGGTCGAACATATTTTGAGGTGACTTCTATTTTGTTTCATTTTTGTTGCTTAATTTTCTTTGAACTTTCAAAAATGACTGTTTAAAGTGGATTTAATAAAAGCGGAGCAAAAGCATTGGAAATAAAAGGAGTAACAAATTGACAGACAGACGGTCATGACTAGATTGACAAATCTCGTCTAGCTGATCAAGAATATTTATAACAAACTAGCCGAAATACCCAGCGTTCCCCCCGCTCACTTTTCAAATCGAGCATACTTTTTCTGCTCCTTAAAACCCAGTTTCTATATATTTTTTTTGCATTGCTTATATGGTGCCACACCCACCGCCCATCTCTCCAATGGATCATGCTTCACCAGTTCCTAGTATCAATTCTCTAGCTCAAATACTTGCGAAAAATTGGTTTCTCTAGTATACCGAATTTCAGTACTTGCAAAAATATGATGATTTTGTTTTGTTTGGGTATTCCATTTTCCCGGTTCTAGATTCATGTATACCGAATTGAATGAATTTCTGTATCGATTCTAAGGGAACCACGCCCACCGCTCATTTTTCTAAATAGCTGGACCGACTTTGAATTTCGAATTTAACTAACCATCATCACTCCTCCCTGCACCTTCCCCTGCAATTTTATGGCAACCGGTCGAGCCGTTCTCGAGTTATGAAGTGACAATCAAAATGTATAAAGATAGGGGTTTGTTGGAAATGAAGTAGTCGACGAACTTGTTAGATCTGACTCTTTGACTGCATTAAAAGAGAACTGAACAAGACTTTACCCTGTGCTAAAGGGTAAACAAATAGTAATAGCTAGGCTCTTGTAATCGAAATTCGCAAAAACTCGGTGATTTACTTATCAAATCGAAAATATTAGTGTTTCGGCAATCATAAATCGTAAAATTTTTCAGGTTTCGAATTGGCAGAGTTCAAGTCAGTGAAATCAAAAGAAAATGCCTAATATTATAAAAAAAAAGGTACTGTCTTATTTTTTTAAAATATTTTAAATTTATTCTGTGGTGTTTATACTTTTTAATATTATTGATTTTAAATACGGTTTTAAAATAATTGTTTTCGATTTATACTTAAATTTTAAGAGTAAAAATTTTATCAAAGCAACAACAATTTGCGATTTGATTAGACCGATAACTTTTAATTTGTATCCGATAGCAATTTTTGTCATGTTCAAGGCAAAGAAACGTTTTGGAAATGAAACATAATTTGTGCAAATGCCAGAACACGAATAATTTAAAATCGTACGAATTTATTAATTCATAAATTGCAAATTTAGATTCGGGAGCTTGGCTGTATATAAAGGCTTTTTATGGTAATAATTGTGGTAGCCATATTTTGGTAATTGTTCACACAATATTTACTTTCTTGTCCTCCAAAATTGTTGATTAGGTCGCATACTTATGATTTCATGCAACTCCAGAGAAAATAGTTCTAAAGCGTAAAATCGCATCATCTCAAGGGCTATTTGATTAAACTAGTTTCAGAATTAAGGCGGATCGGAAAAGGCTTCATTAAAATTTTTTGACGTGCTGAATGGTATGTGTTGATTTTTTGTTTGAAACATTTGACTTCAATAAACATTTCTTGCAAATGGACCACTAAATAATCGGCTAACATAGCTTTTAAAAATTATATTCTCTCTAGAAAACCGATGCCACCTGAGAATCTTTTAACAGTTTCTCCATTTCCATTTAGAATTTTTTCTTTCTTATTTTTCTAATGAACAGAATATTGCAATAAAATACTAATTTGACATTCTCGAGCTTGTACAATTTATACTGATTGGCAAATGGCAAATCAAATACAGCATTGCCAGTTCTACCAGAAAATTGTATTGTGAATTGTAAATTATTTTAAACCTTTTTTTCCATTTGAAATTTGACAACACTCCTCTCTGAAAATATTTTGCAATTTAAAACAAACATTTAACAAATTACTCTCGTATTGTTTTTGTAGCTTTAATTGATTTTATTTTGATGTCACATCAAAATCATAATAATTTTGTTTTTGTTGATTTGTTTGTTTAAATGCTTTGCAGCATTTTATACATTTTATGCATTTTTCGAATGTCAAAAATATTTTTGTTGCAAAATATTTTCGTTAGGTTTGATAAATATTTGCACAAGGTTGTTTTTCATTATAAACTAAAACTCTATACACAGACTATATACACTGTATATAGCATGTGACAAAAATGTTTTAATTAACCAGAATAATGCAGTACACGTGCAACCATATACTATATAGTATACCACATATACATACAATAAATAAATGGTACACAATATATACTTTATATTCATAGTTGCATGCACACACACAAATTGTGTTGCACGTAAGAGTATTGCCCTTGAGTTTAAATGTGTTTTGCCAATAACTATGTATGGTATGCGATGTTGTTGATGATAGAGTTTACTCGGGCACAAAATGGCGCACGTACCGGAAATATGTTTGCGGTTGTCTTGCCATCATTCCTGCGGCTGCGGCTGCTGCTGCTGCTGTTCGTGGCACTATTTTCGCGCTTATTTTCTTTTATGATTGTTGTTGCAAACGTTGAAAAATAAAATTGTCAACAACATTAACGACTTTGCAACATACTGGCACATAATATCTCTTCTCTATTAGTTTTTGTTTTTGGTTTAAAGGGTTAACAAAAAAAAAAAAAAAAAAAAAAAAAAAAAAAAATTAAATAAATTAAATTCAATTTATTTCAACTTTATTCCAACTTTATCCAAATCTTGATTTGCTGCTTCCAAAACTTCACTTTTAAATACTTTTTTATGTGTTAACACTTTAAAATCTTTGGTTACAACACCAAATCTTATTATTATTCCATTTTATGCATTTCACTTGACTAAAAGTTTACTTTACACGCTGATTTTTGCTACCATCTCTCTTATAAAGTCGTTAGCATTTAAAACAGTCAACAACTTTGTTGCTTTAATAAAGATTTTTTTTGCATTTTAAACGAAAGTTTATCATATTTTCGCATGTTAAGCTAAAAATTTTCCTACTTTTCAAGTTATAAACTCAAACACTTTGTTTTTAGATTTTATGTTAGCGAAAAAAAAAAAAAACTTGCAGCATAATTAAAAGTTTAGTACAAGTTTTAAGTGTTTGGCTGTTAAAGACTTGATAAAGTTTTTAGTTTGCCATTTTTTTTGGCGCAAAAGTATCGAGTCGAGAGACTCTGTTTAAAAATACAATATATAACTGAGGTCAGTTTGCATCAAAATCAAACATATTCTTCAAAAACTAAGCTTCAAGAATTTAATAAAAAATTTGAAAAAAAAAACATTGCGTATACATAATCATCTTAAACCAGACAACTACCAAAATAATTTCAACAACAATTTTCTTATATGCAACTTTCGTTCGTTATATCACATCATAACACATTATATAATGCCAACGGAGATTTGTTAAACTAAGAACTGGATTAGCTTAAAGATACTTGTACAAACTATATACATTGTATCTGTATCTACGTACCTGCGTTTCGCTGTAGAAACTTTGACAGACAAAGTTAGCAGCACAGCTACAAGTTGAAATGCTGTCAAGTTATTAAATATAAATTTTACATGAGCAAAAAAAAAAAAAAAAAACTTTTCGGCGTTATATTAAGCAAAAGCTTACTCCAACATTTTTAAATAAAAAAAACTTTCAACATTTTTACTCATATTTACTTGAAAAAATTGCAAAAAAATTGAAAAATAAGTTTATTACATTATTAGCAGTTGTCAGTATAGGTACTGTCAGCAATAACTTTAATTTAATTATAATTTATTTGGTTTTAATTATGAAAAACAAAGAATCGAACCAAAAATAATTAATTGGCCATATTTTATGCATAAATTAAAAATATTTATACGTGTGAAAGTTACATTCAGGGGTGTCACATAAAATCACTTTTTTTGGTTTCAAATCTCTTTTAAAATTTAATTAAATAATAAATATAATTCATAATTAGTTTAAATAGTGTTTTATAAATAAATAAATTATACACAGTAGTTTAATTTTTAAAAATTAAATTTAAACTAATTGTGAATTATAAACACTATTTTATTGAATTTTAGAAGAGATTTAAAAACAACTAAAAATGAAGATTTTCTTTGACACCCCTGATAACAATGCTCTACAGGGAAGTTCAATAAAATTTTCGAATCAGGATATTTCCCAAGTGTACATTCTTGTGTCAGTAGTAACGGAAATATAGCAGCCTTAAGTGCTTTAGTTCAAAATAAAGCAAATCTCTCAAGAATTGGGAACATCTAAAAGCACCTTTTGGTTAATTTTGCATAAAAAAGACATTTAATAAAAACCTAATGGCACTTTAATCATTTAACCATCAAAATATTTCAGATTGGACCTAAAGAAGTTTTAATGGAAATATAAAATTTTATTAAAAATCATTTTGAACCATCAAAAAAATGGGGATTCCCTATCGTGTCATGTTGGAAGATTATTTTTTTTCAGATTTGTATGGACGGGATATCAGTGATATTAGTTATAGATATTTGAAGGACGATGACACACAAAAAGAATATCTTTAACCGTGTTATCTGGAGATATGATCAGGTCGAATGGACTTCTCGCTTGCGATTTTACTCAGTTGCATTTCCATATATTTGGATTAAGTTAAGTCTTTTACGTTTTTCCGTTCTGCTTCTTACTTGTGAGGTTCCAGAGACGGCGATACGTTACGACAGCTTCAATGATCAAATGACGGGTGGGGTGATGGAGGAGAGGAGAATTTAAAAGTTTATGTGTGTGGTAAATCCAGGGGTGTAACCTCTTCAGTCGCCGAGTCGTTGTGCTGTTATCCATCAGGTTTATGGCCAGAGGGTTGACATGGTTGTCCAGCCTATCCAGATATGCCTTAGTGAGCCTAGCCACCTCCTGGCTTATGCAAGGGACTTCTAGTTCCTGGTGGACTTCTGCATTTGTATGATATGGGTGCGCCTCAGATATAGTGAGCAGAACCTTGTTTTGGAAGACTTGGATTCTTTCCCTGTTGCTTCTCTTTGCAGTGCCCCAGAGTGCTATGCCATACGTCCACATAGGTTTAAGTATGGCTTTGTAAATGAGGAGTTTGACCTTTAGTTTGATGGTGGACCTTCTATCAGCCACAGATGCTTGCGCAACCTCACGTTCAACTGGGAACGTTTTTGTGTGAGATGACTACTCCAGGTTAAGCGCCTATCCAATACCAGGCCTAAGTACTTTGCAGTGACGCTGCTGGGTATGGCAACGCCATCCAGACTGACGGCAAGGCAGTCTCCTCTTCTCAGGGCAAACGAAATGTGTGTGGATTTGTCTGGGTTGACTACGATATTCCACCGTCTTAGCCATGTGTTTAGGCGGTCCATCCATAGCATACATTTTTACTACACACTTTCAAAGTATCTCGTATCTTTTTTTTGTCAATATTTTAACTATTCATTTTATAAAAATGTTATAAATTTTTAGTGCTTAAGCTAAATTGTATAAAAATAAAAGCTGTAGCCAGTGTTTTAATTAAAATGTCAGTTTCAGTAATTCTTTAAACTTATAATCCAACTGTTGCATATGTAAATCCACTTGCAGTGCAAGAGATATCCTTTACAGAGTATACCTCAACAAATTGCATTTTAATGCAATTATTTAAGCCGTTATAAAATAAATTATGCATAATTTTTATTTATTTGTTTTTATTTTTTATTTATTTACTGGAATATTACTTAACAAACAAGATACTCGTAGTTATTTGTTTGTTGAATAAATAAAATGCAGATGCAATATTTGCATATTGCAGATAAATAAAATGAAGTTCAATGTTGTTGTGTTGAAATTGATTCAGTTTAAATTGATTGTGAACACCTCGATAGGAGGCAATTGTGTAAATATTTGAAGAGTTATTGTTTTAAAATCAAACGGAAAACGTTTTACGCTCCTATAAAGGTTGCGAAATTTTTAAAAAATTATTAAGTAGCAATTTAATTATTCAGCGTTAAAGAGCAATAATTCGAAAATGTTTAGACTGCGTTGTCTGCTAATAGCGCTCAGCGTTGGTGTCTGTGCACAATTTAGTGCAGAAGCTGCATTGTTCAATCCTTTGGATAAGTATACCTGGTGGCAAAATGAGGTATTCTATCAGATCTATCCACGTTCATTTAAGGATAGTGACGGTGATGGTATTGGTGATTTGAATGGTAAGAAAAAATCATTTTTTTTTTTTTTTTGAGAATAAATAAATTTATACTTTTTTCCAGGCATCACCTCAAAATTACAATATTTAAAGGACACTGGCATTACAGCTACCTGGCTAAGTCCTATCTTTCAATCGCCTATGGTTGATTTTGGTTATGATATTTCCGATTTTACTGCCATACAACCAGAGTATGGTACACTGGCTGATTTTGATGCACTCATTGCTGAAGCAAATCGTTTGGGTATTAAGATAATTCTCGATTTTTGTACCAAATCATACATCCGATGAGCATGAATGGTTTAAAAAATCGGTAGTGAACCAGGCTATGAGAATTTCTATGTCTGGGAAGATGGTAAAGTGTTGGCGAATGGTACACGTGTACCACCAAATAATTGGATTTCTGTATTCGATGGTTCTGCCTGGACATGGAATGATCAAAGACAACAATATTATTTACGTCAATTTACGGTAGCACAACCAGATCTAAATTTTCGTAATCCGTTTGTTGTAAAATCATTGGATGATACTTTGACATTCTGGTTGAATAGAGGTGTCGCTGGTTTTCGTATTGATTCTGTTAACTTTATCTATGAAGATGCTGAACTACGTGATGAACCGTTAAGTGGCACAACGAATGATTCAAATTCACAAAATTATTTAGATCATATCTATACGAGAAATCTGCCGGAAGATATACAAATAATACAACATTGGCGTCAATTACTTGATAATTATACAGCAAATAATATTGGTGTGCAACGTATTATGATGACCGAGAATTATGCACCGTTACAGATTGTCGAAAGTCTCTATGAAGATGATAATGGCGTACAGGGTGCACAATTTCCATTTAATTTTGCTTTTATTTCCGATCTTAATGCCAATTCGAATGCACGTGATTATGTTTATAATATTGCAAAATGGTTAATCTATATGCCAAATGGTCATCCAGCTAATTGGGTTATGAGTAATCATGATAATCCACGTGTGGGTTCACGTTATGGTGCAAAAGCTGTGGATGCTATGAATATGATTGGACTAACATTGCCGGGTATTGGTGTTACATATTATGTAAGTTTTTGTTGTGTAGTAAAAGTTTTATTTTATTTTATTTTTTTTTCATTAAAGGGCGATGAAATTGGCATGCTGGACTATCGTGATATTAGCTGGGAGGATACTGTCGATGCGCCTGCATGTGAAGCGGGCATTGATAATTATAAAACGGTTTCTAGAGATCCAGAGCGTACACCATTCCAGTGGAACGATGCTGCAAATGCTGGTTTCTCTAATGGCAACAAAACTTGGCTACCCGTAAATCCCAATTATAAACAATTAAATCTAGCAGCACAACAAAAGCCGCGACAAGTCATTATAAAAATTATAAACAACTTTTGGCATTGCGTCAATGGCCGGTTTGCAAAATGGTCAATTTATAGCGCAGCCACTATCGCGTCAAGTTTTTTGTCTATAGACGGTGAGTTTAATTATTTGTTTAACTGCTGCTATATTCACTAAAATAATTTAATTTAATTTCATAACAGCGAACTTAAGGGTTATAATAGCATTGTCACCATTATCAATGTCAGCGATGAACAGCAACAAGTCGATATAAGCAGCTTTATCGATACGCCAAATTATTTGATTGTACAGGTTGCCGCTGTTGATTCGATTTATAAGCGTGGGTAAGTATTTTGAAGAATGTTAGAAGTTACAAAATAGTATTTTTATAAATAATATAAATATATTTTAGTCAAATTCTGAGACCTACAAGCCTTACATTGGGCCCCAGAGAAGGACTGGTAGTCATGCTTTCTGTTGTTGAATTGTAAATTTTTAAAAATGTTGACATTTTGTTAAAATTAAAAATTTAATGAATAAAATTGAATAAAATAAATTGGTAAAAAAAAAAAAAAAAACGTTTGAAACTTTTCTAAGCAATAGATCTGTGTCAGATACCTCTTATCAGTATTTATTCTAATTCAATGTTAGCATTATCCAACAGATGCATCTCTGTTATCCTGGGAAATCTGGAGATATTTTTTTGGAATTTTTGCAAAAAGAATTAATAAAATTTAGTGTAGGGCAAGAAAATTTTGTATTTTTTAAAATATTAAATTATTGTTAAGATTAGAGTCGAATTGGAATAACAATACACATTGTTTAGCAAAAAGTCGTGAATTATGTGGGATTCAACGTTAACAAAACTTTTTGACGGCGTATTTACATTGATGAAACTATGGCTAGGGCACAGGGCCAGACCAAGGGGTGGGCAGGCCACAAAGGGAACCTCATTAACTATCAATTTATGATTTCATCGAGCTTTTCAGTGCAATGCTTTTTTATACTCGTTAAACATCGGGAATAATCAGTTTATCGGAAAGTTTGTAACGCATTAAAGGAGATGACGTAGACCCCAAACAGATTATATAATCTTGAACAGCTCGATGAGGCGAGTCGATCTAGCTATGCCCATCAGTCTGCTTATCCGATTTACTCGGAGATTGTTGGAGATGTTAACTAAAATTCGAAACTTAAACTTAAACTTATCTCGGCAACGACTAGGTTAAGTTCGAAAATGAATGGTCACCTCCATTTTTATGTATAGCCTTCTTATAAACTTACCGCGCATTTTCGATTTTTTTTGTATGAAAATAGTTATTATTTATAAATATATTTACTCTAAAAAAAACACATCTAATGTCAGCATTGGTCTCTATAACATTTACGAACTTACCTCTCATTTACTTATTGAAGAAAATTTTTGTTATATTAGTATTTTTAGCTTAAAATTTGATACCAATATTTTTGAGTTGTATCAGACCATTTACCCCTGTCTAGCTCATCTCGACGTTCTATCTAAGCCACTGATAATCACACTTAAACTGTTTAAAGATTCTTTTGACCTGCATTTAAGCTTCGGTTCCACCAAGGTTAACGTTTTTCTAGTCTAATTTGTAATTTATGTAATACCCATGAATTAAAGACAATTAAAATAATTATTATTTAACTAATTTAATCCGAAAATCGGTTGACTCCGGTCATCCTTACAACTTCTTGCTTTTTCGAACTCAAAAATTATTTCTTTTACTTGAAAAATAGGTTTTAATTAGGGACATTCACTCATTCGTTACCCCTGGGTCTCAGACTTCCAAGTCCGACCCTGGCAGGGAAATCTCGGCCTTTCGAAAGTTCATATGACGACATTGCAATTTTAGTTCGTGCGGAGCATCAATTCAAGGTCGTCGAAATTGATTGGGTTCTAAAAACCATTCATGTTCACTTATTGCTCACTTTGCACCAAAAATACTGAGTCTTTCGACGTCAGGTATAGACCGAACCGATTTATAAAAAAATTAAAAATTATAAAAAATTTAAAAATTTGTAACCTATGAAAACAGAAAATTTGTCGAAGAAAAAGCATTTGAAATTATATTTAACATATCTCTCTCTTAAGCACTCTCTTGCACTGATCAAAATTAATAAAAGCTCATTAAAAACTAAGCTTTTATGTACGAAAGCTTTAACAGCTGTTTTTTCCACTAAACAGCTGACTTTTTTTAAAGCGCTGAGTAAAATTATTCTTTAAACGCTTTTTAGTCATATTTCTTATTTGTTTCTCGAAAGAGTTTTGCTATTTATCGATTTTTTAATTTATTATTTCTAATCAAAAACAATTTTAACTGAAGAAATCAAATAGTTTGATATATTATTAAAGGTAGGTACCTACTTTGTATTACTAATTTTTATTTGTTTAAAAAAAAAGTTTATAAATAAAATATTTTTTTCATGATTTTTACGCTAGATAAGCAGCATCTTGTTTTTTTGTTGTTGTTTTTGTTATTCGCTCATTAAAAATCATTGCAAGCGAAAACAGCTGAGTCAAAATATTTTGATGCATATTATCAGCTGATTTTTTTTAAATTTAAATTATTTATTTGTTGTTTTTTTCTAACTGGTTTAAAATAAACTCAACAATAATTTGTATAATTAAGTGAATACTAAGCATTCTCCGGTGTAAATCATTAAAAGTCATTATTAAATAATTTTTTTTTAGATCTATAATTACATTTTTTTATAGACCGGTCTGATGCAATTTGTTTCGCTTTAAATATTGCATAAAATATTCAGTTACACTTCAGTTGCAATCTGAAACTTATAAAGTTGATATTGAACAATTTTCGCTATTTATTTTGTTTTATTTTGTTTTCAGTAGCAACGTGTTTCTTAGGCTATTTAAACAAAATGCCGCAACTATTAATATTAATCTTTATTTTAAGTCAACTACTAACAGCAACAATGTCCAGTTTACTGATTGAACGTACACCAGATTTTAATGATTGGTGGCAGAATGCAGTATTCTATCAAATCTATCCACGTTCCTTTATGGACAGCGATGGTGATGGTGTTGGTGATCTAAAGGGTATAACATCGAAATTAAATTATCTAGCTGAAACCGGCATTAAGGCAACTTGGTTAAGTCCAATATTTAAATCACCTATGGTGGATTTTGGTTATGATATATCCGATTATAAAGCGATACAACCCGAATATGGTACTATGGCAGATTTTGAAGAGCTTATAGCAACGGCATTCAGTTTAGGCATTAAGATTGTATTGGATTTTGTGCCAAATCATACATCCGATGAGCATGAATGGTTTAAAAAATCGGCGGCACGTGAAAAGGACTATGAAGATTTTTATGTATGGCACGATGGTTTATTGGATGAGAATGGAGAGCGTAAGCCGCCAAATAATTGGGTAAGTGTATAGTTTTTAATAATATTTTTTATATTAATATTATACATGTTTTTTATAGCAATCAGTTTTCTATGGCTCCGCTTGGAGCTGGCATGAGCAACGGCAGCAATATTATTTACATCAATTTACAAAAGAACAACCCGATTTAAATTTTCGTAATAAACGCGTCGTCAAGGCTATGGATGATATTATACACTTTTGGCTTGATAAAGGTGTTGCCGGATTTCGCATTGATGCCATAAATCATTTATTTGAAGATGCCGAATTGCGTGATGAACCGTTGAGCGGCCAAACAAATGATAAAGATTCTTATGATTATACAAAAAGATATATACTAAAGATCAGCCAGAAGTTTATAGCATAATACAACATTGGCGTAATTTATTGGATGAGTATACAGCAAAAAATGATGATGGACCAACACGCATAATGATGACTGAGGCATATACGAATACGAAGACGCTTATGGATTACTATGAAAATGAGCATGGCGTACGTGGTGCACATTTTCCATTTAATTTTGACTTAATCTCGAATACGAATAATGCATCCGATGCACGTGACTTTGTCTATGAAATTGAACGTTGGCTGATCTATATGCCACGTGGGCATGCAGCCAATTGGGTCATGGGCAATCATGATAAATCGCGTGTTGCAACACGTTTCGGTGCAAGTCGCGTAGATGCAATGAATATGCTTTTGATGACTTTGCCGGGCGTAGCGGTGACTTATAATGTAAGTGTAAAAAGTAAAGAAAAAAATTAAAAAAATATAAAAAATTTATATTTTAAAGGGTGAAGAAATTGGCATGCAGGATCATACGAATATAAGCTGGGCTGATACAGTTGATCCAGCTGCGCGCAATGTTGGTGAAGCAAATTATATGGAATATTCACGTGATCCGGAACGCACACCATTTCAATGGAATGATGCAGCAAATGCTGGATTTTCTACAGCCGCAAAAACTTGGTTACCAGTGCATCCAAATTATGTTGCATTAAATTTAAAACAACAACAAGATGCGGCTAAAAGTCATTATAAAGTTTATAAAGCGCTCGTAGAATTGCGCAAGTCCCCAGTTTTGAGACGTGGCCGTTTTACTATAGAAGCACTGACACGTGCAGTTTTTTGCATTTAAACGGTTTGTATTGCAAAAAATATTAAAGAAAAAAATTAAGATTTTCTTTTAAAATTTAATATTTTATAGCGAACTCAAAGGACATAATACGGTGATGACTATCATTAATGTCAGCGCTGAACCGCAGCAGTTGGATCTTACCGAATTCATTGAACAATCTAAAAAATTAGTTGTCGAAATTAGTACCGTTGATTCAGCTTACGAAAAGGGGTAAGTAATATTTTAGAGTTTGGCACATGGAAATAATCTTTTTTGTATTATAATGTGGTGTGATGTGAGCCAGTTGAAAGTTTTACTGTAACCAAAAATCTAGCGCAGTTGGAAAGTTTTGTTCTTGAAAAGAAATATTCGCCGATCTCTTAGCTACTTCTAGATTTTGAGTTACAGTCATTCATCTCAAATTTTGCAAGTGGCTCACTGCACCCCATTTAATCATATAAAAATTTCCATTTGCCAAACTTAGCTTTTAATTTTAAAAATATTCCAAAATACTCAAACTTATTAAACTTCCCCCTACCCCAACAGTCATTCCCTATCCAGTGCTGATCTATCACTTGGCGCACATGAGGCAATTGTCTGCTTACTCATCGAAGAATAATTTAATTAATTAACACACAATTTACTCATGTTTTTAAAATAGCTACACAAATATAATTAAATTACGCCTTAAGTGGTTAATAAATATGAAACTTGTAAGAAAAATTGTTTCGATATAATCGCTTGAGCAACACAAATAGCTGTCATTGTGTATGCTACACGACTATAATTATTTTCAAGTTTTTAGCTTAATTTCCCATGTGCATTAGCGACTTAAATATGTCACGCGATGCACTAGAAAAAAAAGAATGAATTGTTTTTTTTGGTTAAGTGAAAGGCATTTAATTTGACGCTTTATATAAACGTTTTGAGTATTGCACTTTGCCGAATACTTTTGTTGTAAGTAGCAAGTAGGACACATGTAAAAAAAAAAAAAAAACAAAAATCTGATTCGTGGTAACTTGGCATCATGCCAGGCCAGGCTAGCACAAACAAACAAACCAACAACGGCAACCTGCAACAGGAAAAAACAAACTGTTTCAAATTGTAATGCAAATAAAAATCCTTGCTAGCATTTCTGCATAATTTTTCATTGCATTTTTATTAAAAAGTTGAATAAAATTTTTTTTTTTAAGCTGCTAGGACGTAGGCGGTTGTTGAAGATTTATTGCTATTTGAGTAATGTTTATTTCTTTCTTTCCATTTTTTATTTTTTTGTCAGTTGTCCTTTGATTAATATTATATTTAAGCTGCATTTAAATATTTGCTAAAGAACGTTTAAAATGAGCTAAAAGTTTTTTGAAAAATTTAAAAAATTATAATTTGAAAATGAATCGATACTAATCTACAATAATATTGTAGAACGCAAATAAGTGAATATATGCTGAGTTAAAGTGTGGCTTGAAGCTTGAATGCATGGTCTATTTTATACAAAAATATAAAACTAAAATGAAAATGTTTATATATCAGAAAATACATACATACAGCTTTTAGGAAAATTAAGTTAACCGAATTCCTTTGTAGAAACTGACTCTCAAATATTGTTGCAGAATTGGACTCAATATAACTTTAGCTTTTGTATATTTCAGTTGTATTTAATCAATCAAGGTTATGTGGCTTTTGTTAATAAACAAAGTGGTCCAAATTGCTTAGCCTAATACATCATTAAAGTAAATTCTATAAAGGATAGTAAATTTAAATTGTATATATGAATCTATAGACGCTTTTTAGAAATTAAAGGCATGTTTTATATCAGTTTATTATTTCTATAATCTAAATATGATATGTACTCTATTATAAAATAATCATAAATAATAATTCAGATAAAAAGATACAAGTAAATTCTAAATAGTTTTGAGATAAAGACGGATATTTCATTTTTATCGAGGATGTTACACTTCAAAAAACCATGCTTCTGATTAGACTCTTCTGTGATATCAGCTGCGTGTTGTATTAAAGCTAAAAATTGTCTAGAACGACTTCGAAGGAAAGATTAAGCAGAAAAATCTCAGGCAAAAAAAAAAAAAAAAAAAAACAAAAAAAAGTTAACTTCGGTTGGACCGAAGTTTATATACCTGTTACACATCATTTGACGTTGATAGACCTTCGTGTGCAGCATTTGTATTAAATTTTATTTCAAAATACTAAACAAATTAAATATACTCTTAAAAATTTAGGGAACTCGAGGTCCGATTTGGACCAATTTTAAACTGAAGATTTTGGCATGGTATAAGAAACATTTTAACCATATTTGAAGCCATTCGCTTTATAAATACATTTTTTTCATATAAGAACTTGAAAAAATGTTGTACTTTTGTATGGGAGCTATACCTAAAAGTGGGCGTGGCACATTGATTTTAACATAGAAACTACACAGGACCTAGAAAAGCTTAAGTTTAAAATTTCAGCCCAATATCTTTAAAACTGAGCGAATAAATCGCGCAGCAACACACAGACAGACGGACAGACGGACGGACGGACGGACAGACGGACAGACAGACGGACATGGCTAAATCGATTCGTCTCGTCGAGGTGATCAAGAATATATACACTTTATAGGGTCTACGATGCCTCCTTTAATGCGTTACAAACTTTCCGACAAACTGAATATACCTGTTTACACTAGTGTAACAGGTATAAAAAAAATACTTGGGATGTATTTGAATTCGAGTTCAAAAAGAAAGTCGTAATGTCAGAATCTTCTGCGAAATACTCTATAAGAGTTTTATGTGGTGCTTTAGTTTATGAGCAGTTTATTTTTTTGCTGACTGGAACTGTGTGATTAATCCATTAATTAGAAATCGATTAATTTGTATAATCAATTGAACAATTTTTTCATAAATCAATAATCGATTAATCAACCTATCAATAATCAAAAATGATTATTACAGTCATGGGTTCATCATACGCAGAGAGAGAGAGAGAGAGTGATAACAAAGGTTTTTCAAGTAAGAAGTAAAACAAAAAAAAAAAAAAAAAAAACCAAGGAAAAACGTAAACTTCGATGGAGCCGAAGCTTAAATACCCGTCACACGTATTGTGTTATCATCAGTAACTTTGATAAAACTTCGAGATGGAATGGGAGGGGGTCAATGGGTCAACTCAAGTTTAGTTACAATATGGGTACCAAGTTTTAAGCTAAATATACAGATATTCAGGAAAAAATCGAAAATAATCGATAAGCTTGTATGGGGTCCTGTGCCTTAAAATGGGTGTGGCATCTTGGTTGTGATATTGGATGATTTTAGAAGTAGTTTTACCCAATATGAAGTCAATACACTGCCAACTAATAACCATTTTCATACAAAAATTCGAAAATGGGCGGTAAGTTTGTTTGGGGATATATTTAAAAATGGGCGTGGCACATTTGATTTGACATTGGATGACATTGAAAGTATTTTTACACAATTTGGAGTAAATATATGCATAAAAAACCAATTTTAATATAAAAAATTGAAAATTTGCGGTCAGTTCGTATGGGGCTATACCTAATAATGGGCGTGGCACTTGCATATTCAAACTTGACCTGGTCGTTGCCGAGAAAAGCTTAAGTTCCAAATTTCATCTAAGTGTATCCAATAGTCTTCGAGTAATTCGCGTTGAAATAAACAGACGGACAGACAGACATACAGACGGACATGATAATCATGATTAATTAACAACAATCATTTTTTTTTAATCATCTACCCTATTATTAAGTATGCGGTGTTGCTCGGGTTTCGCAAATATTTGTTTTCAAAAATGTTTGTAACACAAATTAGCGCTCCCAGCGCCAACTTTTCTAATCAATGATGCTTTTTTCCGCTCCTTAAAACCCAGTTTCTCTATAATTTAAAATCCTGTATCACACGGGAAAAAGGGTATATTAACGAAACATGATATGGTACTCAGATAAGACTTAACTCGAGGAACAAGTATCTTGCAGTCGAGCATACTCGGCATAAGCGTTCTCTCTTGTTTCTATTGCCTTTGACCTAAGCTCAAAAATGTTTAAGTTGAATTAAAATTCTACTGAAAATAAAAATGTACTCATGTCCTAATATTTTTCTGTTAATCGATTTTAAAATCTTGGAATTTTCGGAGCTGGTATTTTTTTTTAATCTGGGATTATTTCATGGATTTTTCATGGCGCTAAGCTTTTTTGAAATTTCCAAAATTTCTGCGCAATTTTTTTAATTTCCTTTTCCAAACAACCTTCTACGAATCTTGAAATTAAAAAAGAAGATTTGGTGAAGTCATTCTCCAGTTATGCCATGACCACGTAATAAGTGATTTGATCTTATATTTGTAGATGAATGCCGATCGTGGCAAGTTACAATGCAATGTATAATATCTTCTCTTTTCAACATTTTTATTTGGGTCAAAGGATTATTAAAATAGTACAACTAGAAATTAACAGAGGTAAGGATGAAGACTTCTTGGCAAATCGCTTACTATGTGATGTTTCAGATTTAATATGTTTGAGCCGTGTATGCTGCTGGGAATCTCTACAACTTAATTTTATTGAACACGCAATATTTGTTCATTCGTCGCACTACTAAACTACAAGCAGAAGCAACCTTGTAGCTGTAAACCAAAAGAACACAGGCACTACGCAGTATAAAGACTCTCAAAGTAGAACCTCTACACGCACCAAATGTATACACTAGTGTGTATAGTGCCCAATCACAAGCAAAGCCACACACAGAAGTGTTGTTGTTATATGTGCCTTTTTATTTAATGAGTACATTGAACACAGACTATATTTGTGGCTTGTAGCTAGGCTTTCGCCACTCTGAGTTTTTAGTACGTTAAGTGTCTTTAGTTGTTACTGAATTGAGGCTGACACTGCTCAAAATATATTTTTGCCATCATTTTACCTTGTTAAAGTCTTAAAGCATAAAGACGCTTTACTAAATATTTTCATCATTTACCAAAAATCTTGATAAATTTATAATGAGCTCTATTAATATTGAATGCGTCGCAAAACTTTTCCATTACCTTTTTACTAAAACTTTAGGTAGCTAATATGTAGATATAAAATCGATCAATACATCAAAGTGTTTACAGACAAAAATCTCGCAAATATTAATTAATAAAACATGCACATACTTACGCGTCTACTAAAGCGGAATGTTTAAAACATTTACATGAAAAATCAGTCATACGCACTGTTGACTCGATTGCAATTTAACGCAAAAAAAAAAAAAAAAATGAATAGGCTTTTAAGAGCTTAAACTCATGTATGCTATAATAACATTTCAAGTGTATTTAAATATTTATTTATTATATACTCAACGTATTGTATACATATCAAATTTTATATAAATAATACAGCAGCTATTTACTTTACGAAACTATGCGTAACTTTCGTTTGGCGCCATTCGAGGCGATTATGCTTCAAGGTTTAAATACGTTGACCGCGTAAGTAAGATTAAAAAAAAAACAAATAATTATGTAAATAAAAAGGATTCAATTTAATAATGATTTTATTTTATTTTTTTTTTTTATAGTGAACGTCGTGCTTTCATTAAAATGCTTATTAAATCATCGAATATATTACTCGTTGGTGTATTTGTGTATAAAATCTGGCAGAGTAAATGGACAAAAGTTAATTGGCCACCGAAATAAATTTTGTAATTTAATTTTTTTGTTCTTGATTGATTACTAAATTGCTGCTTGCAATATAAATAATTTTATTAATTACGAATTTTCTTTTCTTTTTGATTTTTTTGTTTATCTTTGAATTAAACTAAAGTTGTCATTAGCAGCACAAGTTGAAAACCTAATGAGTTGGTTACTATGTTTTTCAATATTGTATTTCCGGTTTGCCATTTGGCCTAGAGGGCAAAATGTGCTTGCTATGCTTTCTATCAACATGTTCATTAGCTCAATTATTGGTCTAAGAACAACAAATGCTGCTTAGTCGAGTTGAAAATTGACCAAATACGTACAACAACAGCAACAACAGTTGCTGAAAGTTTTAGGCTCTTTGGAGTGACAACTGTTTCCGTCCGTCTGTCTATTTGTCTGTCTGTCCAGTTGTTCATTTCTCGTTTATTTATTTTTTTGTTGAGTGACATGATTCGTTTTTATCTTATTTTCGAAGTGTGTATTTGGCAGTTGTCTTAATGCGAAATAATATTAACTATTTGGGGGGTGACTTAATTGTAGCGAATATTTGTGTGTTTGTTGTGTTCGTAAATTTTTGGAAAACAATTTGATGTTTAAATATGCAAATATTTTTAAAGGTGACAAAAATTAAATAAATAAATTACAAATAAGAAGATAACCAACCCAAAAAGATGCAGAAAGACGTTGCTAAAGCGATTAAGGTTAAATTGAAAAAAATAAATGAGAAAACACGTTAACTTCCGTGGAACCGAGGAATATTCAATTTAATCAACGGAATTTATTTTGTCGCCTTTAAAATAGGCTCCATTTAAGTCGATACAACGACTTTAGCTGTTAACCCAATCTTTCATGGCAGGTACGGCCTTCAGCTCCTTTGGCGAATTTGGTTTGATGGCATCGATCGACTCAAAACACTTCCCCGAAAAGGCAGTTTTAGTTTTGGCCACATAGAAAAAGGAGCAAAATCTTGCAAATACTCGATGCTCGATGATATTTTTTGGAGTTTTTGGCTTTGAACTCCTGTAAAATCACGGCAAAATGAGATGGCGCGTTGTCGTTGTAGACAATCCACGAGTTTTCCGTCCACAATTCCGGCCGTTTTCTGCGGATGATCTTGCGTAGGCGTACCAAAACGGATAAATAATATTAATTTTTAATCGTTTAATAAAATAAATAATGACTCATTTCATCCAAAAGTTCGAAACTAATCGGTAAGTTTGTATGGGGGCTATAGCTAAATATGGGCGAGATAATGTGGTTTTGGAATTGGATGATATAAGAAGTGTTTTACCCAATTCAGAGTGAATACGTTTTTAACTAATTACCTACTATTTTCATACAAAAGTTCGAAAAGAATAGGTGGAAAATATGTCCGAAAATGGGAGAGGCACTTTGGTTTTGTTATAGAAAGTAGCCGTTTTTTGTTAAAAATATCCAGTACTTTTTAAATAAATCGCATTAAAATAAATAGACAGACAGACGGACATGGTAAGATCGACTTGTCTCATCGAGCTAATCATGAATATATGTATATATTCCGGAGGGTCTTAGACGTCTCCTTTAATGCATTAAAAACTTTTAGATAAACTGAATATACCCGTTTATTCTATATGTAACGGTAAACCAAGAAAAAAGCCATGTAATTGGCACAGGTTCGATTCACGGTTCGAAACAATGTTTCACCTCTAAGTTCGCTTTATAAACTCGTATAAAAAAAATAAAAAAAGTCTATGGAACTCAAGCCTTTGGTTTAAATGATAAAATTTTAAGCCTGCTTTTTTATACATTTTATTTAATTAGAATGTTAATTAAATCGCTGCAGTCGAGTATGTGCTGATAAGACACCTTATTTTTATGAACTTTAAGCTATGTCCTATTTTAAATCTAAAGATAACTTTGTATGGGGCCTACTTAAATTTTGTTGAAGCCTTCTCAAGTTCATTCCAAATTCTGAGTTCCCAAACCAAGTCAAAACAGGTTTCAAGCAAAAACTCAATTATTTGGTGTAGGTTTCTATAGGGCTATCTCTTAAAATGAGCCTAAAGAAAACTTGGTTGTAAATTATGTAGGCTCAGGAGGTAATACCCTTCAGACGGCATACGGATAGACAGATTGATAGAAAGGAAAACAAATAGATAGGCAGACTTAGCTAGGTCAACAATCATGTTAATGCTGACCAAGAATGTATATTCTCTCTTTATAGGGTCTATCATGCCTCATTTTGCCTGTTGTATAAAAAGTGATTTGAAATGTAAGGCAATCTCCAAAAGAAGTCCATAGTGCATTAAGGTAGGTCGTGTCAACCCGCGCACATTTTAAAGGAAGAATCAAACTAGTAAAGTAGTCAATGTGTGAAAATCGGTTTGAAACGAATCTTTTTAAAAAAAGAAAAGCTTCTTTTTGATTATTTTTTGGAGAATTGGGTGAATTCATGGTTTGGTTTAATGTAGAAGTATTCGGATTTGGTTCAAACCGGTTGATCTAAACTTATTTATGAGATATGTTGCATTCTATGACATTATGGGGTTTGGTAATAAAATTAAAAAGAGGCAAATATTGCCTTTCAATTAAATCAATTTAGACAAACACCAATAAAAGTTTCAATATTTAAAAAAAAAAAATTAAAAAGAAGAAAAGAAAACTTTTCAATCATTCAATAAAATCTTGCTTAATTTTTCAAAACAATCTACAATTTGGCCTTCACAATAAGTTTGAAGAAAACAAAAAAATTAAAAAAAATAAAAACAATTTTTAAAGAAATGAATGCAACTTATAGCTGCAACATAAAAGCTTTATTGCAAAAAATTCGCTAGAAGACATCAAAACAATTATCCATGTTCCTGTTAGTAGTTGTTTATTGCATTCGTTTTCCTTCCTTTAGCTGTTTTGTTGCTTTCTTTCTTAGAAAGAAGATAAAAGATAAATAGATACTTGCTGCAGCTGGCTCAAGTATCTTTTTCTTTGCTCAAGTATCTGCAATGGCAGACACTTAACTAATGCGCCACTTGACAATTACTGCTACATACAATAATATAGATGGGTAGATATGTATATATGGGCGCTATGCATTCTTTTGACAGTTTTTAAACACATTTTATTGATCTTTATTTAAGCGACTGCTGAGTTAGACATTACCAAAACAGATTTAACACAGCATGCTGCACTGCAAGATAAAATAATAAATGATTTGAATTTAAGCTTTAGCTAAAACTATTTATAAAACGGCATTTGAAATATGTTCAGATAGTTTTTTTTCTTTTTGTAGATACTTATGTGCTTTTCGCGCCAATAGTGCTAACAACTACGCTCCTCTCAAGAGCATACTTTTATATCAGTAAGTGGAAATAGTTTTTCTATTTTTTCTTTCTATTTTTTTTTTTGTTACGATTCGCAGATTTCTTACACGTTGGGTGTAAGGCATTTGTGTGAAATAGCAACGGTTTCAATGAATGTTTGCGGGAATTCAGTAAAATGGTTTATAGCATAACGATGAGAAAGCGTACACAATTTCAAAAGTTAGTGTGAACATTCTTTGTTGCAGAAAGTGCACAGCAGCTAACATTGAAGATAGTAGACAGAAGACGTGAGACCTGTGCTTGAATTCCGTAGAAAAGAAAAAGTCGCTTTGTGCATTGCAAATTACGCTTCAATAAATTTTACAGTTTGTTAAGCAGTGCAACCGGGGGTATGTGTCCCTGTAGCGATACGCGTACCGTTGACAATGACAGTTCATTTTGTTGAGATTTCTGAATTTGATTTTCTATGATTTTTCTCTGTGAGCTACGCGCGACATTATTTAAGTAGCTTCGTTTTTGCTGCAATGCAACTGCAACAAGCAAACAAATGAAAAAAAGTGAGGTTAAGTCGTGCTGCATAAAATGTGCTACAAACTTGTTCATGTAAATTCTAGCTTTTACGTTTACACAACGACGACTTTGTTGCTGTTGCGAGAACTTAAGTAATTTGACTCTAGAGTCATCAAATTTAAACAGCTCTTTTAAATTTGAGTACCATTTTTTTATTGGAAATAAATATTATAAACATAATTAAGACTTCGTTGCAATATTTTCTAGACGAAGTTGCTAACAGTTACGGTTTTCGTTTTCTTTAAGCGTTTTGATGAGCGCAAATATTAAGTTACTTCAAATGTTTTGAGTTGTCTAGCTTATTAAGCCAATGCTAAGAAAAACTGTTATATGCTGCAAGCAATATTTGGTTTAAGTTACAAATTTATCCCAATTAGTTCAATAAAATCGAAATTGTATAAGCAATACTGAAAACCAGAAACAACGCAAACAAAATACCCAGTATCCTTTTTATACCCGCCACACATAGTGTGAAGGGTATATTCAGTTTGTCGGAAAGTTTGTAACGCATTGAAGGAGACGTCGTAGACCCATAAAGTATATATATTCTTGATCAGCTCGATGAGACGAATCGAAATTTGGAACTTAAGCTTTTCTTGGCAACGACTACTTTGTATGTCAAAACCAAGTTGCCACGCCCATTTTCAAGTGTAGCCCCCATACAAACTTACCAAAATTTTCGAATTTTTGTATTAAAATAAGTATTATTTATTTCAAAATTCAATAAAATCACTTCTAACAACATCCGATATCAAAAACAAAGTACCACGCCCATTTTTAGGTGTAGCCCCCACACAAATTTACCGCCCATTTTTTAATTTTTGAATAAAAATTTTTATTATTTATGAATTTATTTACTCCAAATTGGGTAAAAACACTTCTTATATCATCCAATTCCAAAACCAAGTTGCCACGTCCATTTTTATGTATAGCCCCCATACAAACTCACCGATTTTTTAAAATGTTTTCTCTTTCTAATTTGGTAATAAACTTTGTTGAGTATGCATGTTATGGTGAATTTATATAATTTCACCTTATAAATGACAATTTTTCTGCTTCTTGATTTTGAGCAACCTTTAAGCCTGAAGGATTCGTAATGCATTAAAATTTATAGTTAGTTAGTACATTGTAAACTGTATAGGAATTTAAAACAGTATACCATGCGTATGTGCGAAAGAGAAAAAAAGCTAAATCGGCAGCACTGGTTACAGTATTCATGAAGAATAATAATTCGCAAATAGTTTATTTTTTGTAATTCCTAAATTTTGCAAAATTTGATTGGTTCATAAGTTCATATATAAATTTGAAGATATTTGTCTTAAAAATTAGTATTAAGTTTTTCTTTAATATTTTAAAATAAGACAAAAAGAATTTATTTAAGTTATCCTACAATTAGTTCTGGAGAATTTAAATAAACATTTTGGGTGGTTTTAACTTTCATAGTTTCCGAGATCGTTTGACTTATACGACGCACATGAGTACGGGCAACAGACATTGTTTTATCGAGTATGTTTTTTTAATGGTCAGTAAGAAATTGAATACATGTTTTAAAATCATTTAAAATCATCATTGTCTGTAAGGAAGCCATATGCGATAAATAGTGTCTTCTTTGTTTATAGAACATTGCCTATAAGCCATCATTGCAAGACTAATAATAATGTAAGGTCTCTTAGTATGGTGACATCCACTAAAAAAAAATATTTACGCTACCAGTTCACTCGATGATACTTGACTGTACTATATATATAATTTGCAAAGAAATTAGGCAGGGCCTGGCTCAATTTAAACCGCCATGACATGTCTTAATATTTTATTTATGTTCAAGTTTAAATCTAAAATGCCAGTTCTTTTCATTAAATACTTCTCCTTTCGAATAATACTTATAATCTAAGAATAGTTAAAAAAAAAAAAACCTTTAAAATTTTTACAGAACTTTAAGCTCTTCTGTACCATTTTCTTGATTTGTTTGATCATGTCCGATGTGCCTTTAGTTTCTTAAATTGTACAAAAACTATGTCAAGTGATATTTAATTAATTTGAAATGCTTTTTAAGTGCAAACTTGATTTTCAGTTTAAGCCGAAATACAAATTTAGATGCATATATGCAACAAATGCATCTACAAGATACAAGATGGATATAGATGGATATAGTCATATGTATAAACAAAATTTATAGAAAGTGCATTTGTCATTTAAATAAATTATATTTGCAAATGACTTCAACTTTAATGTTTGTTAATGTTTCAAAACTGTAACGTCTGCTGTAGCTGTGTGCTTTTGTTGTTGTTGCTGTTGTTCATTTATGCATATTTGCACAAACAAGTTAGCTAAATTGTCGAAAATTTGATTTAAATTTTTGGCAAAAAGCACAAAATTGTCAACATATTGTCAGAGTAAACAAATTCAGGAAGTGCATGCAGCAATATAGACATGAATTGTTTGTGTTAAGGAATTTATATTACTTTATATAAGAGGCTTTTAATTTTCATTTTAAATTGTATAAAATTATTTTTTACAAATTTATTGTTTAATTTCTCGCACTCATTATAAATTAGCTAAAAATTAAAGCAGAAACTTTTGCTTTTAAAATCTGTAACTAATTACGCCAAAAGGTCATAGTTTACGCCGTACGTACGTTTGTACGTTTTTTTTTTTTGTGTGTACCATTTAATTTACGTTTTATTCTATTTTGGCGCCTGTTTGCCGCGAGCATCATAAATTCTTTTTTTTTTTTTTTGTTAAAATTGAAAATAACCAGACAAAATATTGCATTTGGCAGCTTTATGCTATTTTGTAGTGAATGCTTTTTAATTAAAAAGAAAAAGAAAACACAAATTGCTGAAAAATTGAAAATTGCTATAAAATAAAACGAAATTGGGTAAATATAAAAGCCACTAAGAAACCTTGTACACACACAAATCTGTTAAAAAAGAAGAAGAAGAAGAATATATTATAGAATACAAAAAATCAATAGATTTGAAATTCAAGCCACAAGCGTGGTTATTATATATACAAAAAGATGATGAAAAAAAAAATGTGCGAAACCGCGCATATATTAACCCTTTTCAAGCTTTATATCCTTTTTCTTAAATGAAGCAACTCAACTGTATAAAAAGTTGATTTGTCTGTTTAGCAGCACACCAAGAGATTTGGCTTAAAAAGAAGACAAATAAGAAAAAAAAAACACAAGCCAAATTACAAATTCATTCTTGCTGTTAACAATTTATGCTATTTCTTGTCTTTTTTTATTCTTCTATTTACCGACGACAAATGTCGCTAAATTTTATCAAAATTGTTAACATTCTCAAGTGAATTTCAACGCCTTTTTTTTTTTTTTTTTTGGTTTTGGGTTAACGTAAATGGTTATAAAAGCAACATATATGTATATGCGTGTGCGCCTAAAAATATGCATTGGAAAATTTACTAAACAATTGAATAGAACTTTATGCAAATTTGTGTATTTTTATTGAATTCCTTTATTTTTATTTGTTTCAAAGTTTTTGTGCGCGCCTTAAAGTGGGCTACACATTTTTTTTTTTTTGAAAATGACAGAAACTTGGCGTTTAGTTGGAAGGTCATTTTGTACAATTTTCAATAATATATATGTATTTTGTGTATCCCAAGTGTATTGCAACAATTTATGCATATAGTTTGTGTGCCCAAAAGTATGCAAGGTTTTAATGCTAGACAAAATATAGCCAATAAGGCAAGATAATTTTAAATAAATAAACAAGTTACATAGTTGTTGTCACGCTAAAGGGTTGAATTTCATTAATGTTTTCGTAGATTTTTAAAAAACGATTTGTATGTCTGCATATTATCGCTGTTTTAAAATATTTATTTATAGCATACTTTTAGGCAGTAAAATATTTAAAGCTGTTTCATGGCTAATTTTTAATACACTTTTAAGTGCATAATTTATTGCTGTGCGACGCTTAAATAAAATTTGTTAGTTTTATGCTCAAAGCTGCACTGAACCGCACTGAAACATTACAATTAACCCCATTTTTATTTATATGCGCTTCATCAGGTTTACTACAGAAAACAAAGAAAAAAAAGAACAAAAATAGCGAAAATATTTTACTGTCCGTTACAATACATCAATTATCTTGTCAAAAGTAAGGCTCATTTTGCTGTTGAAATGCTTGATCAGTCAAGCCAACAATTCAACATGGTTGGTTGGTCGGCTTGATTCTTAGCCAACATGGCCTGCCTGCTTTGCCTGTCAGTTACACATACTCGCAACACTAGACAAGCAACAAACAATGCCAAAGCTAAGACAAGCAAACGCAGCAGCAGCAGCATATAGAGAATAATATGTCAATTGAAGGACACTCGAACTCAGACACGCATAGTAAGATAGCCACAAACACACAAACATACACACACACACGTACAGATAGCACCACTTTGGTATTTATTGCAGCATTGTTTACTAGGCAAAGTCGCCATACAGCTCGTTGACACTGACTTCAACTCCATGACAGCGTGTAGGAGCAATGCTGCCGCTAAAGTCCGTTATGTCGCCGCAGGACATACCCGTCTAGGTCGCGCGAGGATATATTTTTGCAGGAAAATATTGCAGCGTGATCAATTATGCGCGCGGAGCTAGCACAATTAGCCGAACCGCCGCCTAGACACTCGTATAGAGCTCGTTGCACTTGTGTAGGAGCGTGTTAAGCATTTTGGGGAACTTGTGTTGCGATTTAATGATGCTACGTGACTTTCTGCGACGCGTTTCGGTAATACATCTAAAAGCTGCGTTCTTTATGCCTGTTGAATGCTTATTAGGGAGGGTAAAAATGTATGGTGAATATTATGGGAGAAGTGGTTAGAGATCAGATTGCACTGAAATGTGATTATCTATCAACTCTTCAAATCAGTTATGAGTAGGAGCTGTGTTTTGTGTATCTTAAAAACTAAATTAGCATTATGCTTTCTAACATTGACTTTCAGCATATAAAAAGATAGATTTGACCTTTTGAAACAGAATGATAAAGTTTGGTTTTATAGGAGATAATGCATTGTATTTCATTTATATTGGAGAATATATTTCTAATAAAAGCTTAAAATGGATGAGAGTTAGAATACAG